>JAECWM010000262.1:600000-1190759 GCA_018150695.1 Drosophila oshimai
AAGGAGCGCTAAATTTGCATAATTATTATACAGTTTTCAGAGGGATTACAATGGGAAAATTTATTGAGTCCAACTAGGATTTTATCTGATCTCTCCGATTCTGTACTTTTCGAGCAATTATTTATCCTAAAATAAGCCTTTCATGGTTTGCTAAAATCTTTATAGTTACATTTGTTTCAATTTACAAAAGTTCCGGTAACTTATGAAACTACACTTCAATAATCAAAAAAAAAAATCTTAGCATCACAACTAGTTTCGACTTTTACGTCAAGCTGATCGGTTCTATTCGGCAGTAGCTCCCAGTTATTTTTCTTGATTTTTATTTTCTCGTTAAATTTTGTTTGAAAAATTTCGTTGGCTGTCGAGCTGCAAAGAGTTTACAAAGAGTTTACAAAGAGCTGCAACTAGAAGTTGCAAATCACCGCTAGCTCAATTGTCTCCCCGGTTGGGGAGGACTGGGAGGAGTGCGCCTTCACCACTGGGCCACGACCGCCTTTTTGGAGCCCACACATAGGGGCACTATCTACTGGAAGTCGGTAAAGCAGTGTCAAGTAGTGCTAGCAGTGCTAAACTACCATAATGTCTGAGCAAGACTTGGATATCGAAGCGACAGTGGCTGAAGCCCAAAAGAAGATGAGCGATGCGTTAAAAAGTTCATTAAACAAATTTTGCGCTATGTATGCTTCCACCTCTTCCAACAATCAACCTGGAAAACCTCAAAACCTACACTCTGAGCTAGAAGCCAAAGCAGACGACGATGACTGGTGGACCCCACGTCCCATCACTAATAAACGCCGTTCTGACTCCAAGTCTTCTATTGCTAATAGCAAAATCCAAAGGGGATCAAATAGCCCAATCTTTAACCTTGAGAATCGGTTCTCGGATCTGTCAGACATGGACACAGACGACGAACTCATTCTCGCTTCTCGAATCGAATCCGACCAAGTCAATACCGGCTCAAGCAACAACAATAGCAGCATCAACGACAACCCCGAAAACAGTACCAACAACATCAACAATAGCAACAGTACGAGCAACAATATTCCCATCACTATCAGCAACAATTGCAGCAGCAACATCAGCAGCACTAGTAGCAGCGGCAATCGTGTTCCAAACCAGCTCGCAGGCAACAAGGAAACCCCACTGCCTCACAAACCACCCCCAATTGTGGTCAAAAATTGTGAAAACCTGAACGGACTTATCAGATCCACAGATAAGATCGTCCACCCAACGAAATACTCCATAAAATGCCACCCAGACAATTCAGTTTCGATCCTAGCTGCAGATTCCGATGCGTACCGAGCCATTACAAAATCGTTTACCATAAAAAAGGTACCATTTCATACCTGGCAGCTTAAAGAGGAAAGATCCTTCCGCATTGTTATCCGAGGTGTACATCACTCCATCCCGGATGAGGACATTAAGGAAAGTCTGACATTGCTTGGCCACATTGTGCGCTTCATTAATAGACCTAGAAGCCGATTCGACAAAGCTAAGCTAGTTAACCTAGTCTTTGTCGAGTTAGAACCAGCCGCCAACAACAAAGAAATTCATGAGCTTAAAACGCTCTGTCGCCAACGGGTTCAAGTTGAACTTCCTCACAAAAAGGATGATGTCGTACAATGCTTTCGATGCCAATACTTTAATCACACAAAAAATAACTGCCATAAGGAATTTAACTGTGTGCGATGTGGTCAACAACATGCGATTGAGGCCTGTGATCGAGAAATTCATCCAGTCAAATGTATAAACTGTGGAGGTAGCCACACAGCAAGTTACAAGGGCTGTATTGTTTACCAGCAGACAGTAAGTCGCCGTAGAAGTGCTACATCCCATCGCAGCCTCCTACAACAACCAGTCACTGCACGATCAACTGCACAAAGTGGTGTTGTGGCATCGCTTTCATACGCCAACGCCGTTAGTGGATCTCTTCAACAACAAACTCAACAGGCCAGCCGACCGCTGTGGACAACCCATCAGCACCAACAACAGTTCCCTCCACTAGGAGGTAGGAATCGGAACTCAAATCAACAAAGCCAAACCAACCAACCCACCCAAAGCCACCGACAGTCACAGCAACCAACGCAGGAAACCCCAAACCGACAGCAACATTCAGGACCCAAACAACAACAGTCATCTCAGCAACTCCGGAATATCCAAAATGATCTTCAATGGCAGCGACAAGAGCAAATGTACATGCGTTCCGATGAAAAGATGTCAGTCCTTGTGGCTCAACTCGACAAAATGTTCCAGATGATGATGTCAATGATGACCCTCATCACTGGCCTTATATCACAAAAGGCGCCAGGAGCTACTAAAGCGACCTCTGGCCTTCTCCCAGTTCATCCATCCCAACCATGAGTCAAATTGGACTCAAAATCGGCGTGTGGAACGCCGACGGGCTGACCAACAAGGCACTGGAGCTGGAGCTCTTTGTGCGGAAACATCATATTGTAGGGATATGAAAAGTGTCCCTTAAGTGAAACACCAAGACAGTTAAATGTCAGTTTTATGTCTTTATTAGTTTTTCTTTAACTCCGTGATCTCCATCAACCCTCATTATTCGCTAAGAGCAATGAGAGCGATGAGAGAGCCAGAGATAGCGAGAACCAGAAGAGCGAGCAACAACTCATTTATGCAACAACAACAACGTAAACACTTATACATACAAGTTAACACCAGCCAAGCGCCCCCTCCCCTTCTCCCCCTCTACGATACCGGACATCGCATCTCTCTCATCACCCCTCTCGGCCACCCACAAACTAGGGCCCATTCCCTTCGCCCCTCTCGGCCACACAACGACAAAATAACTCAAGTGGCTATAAACTCGAGTGGCTACAATAATGCAGCCGCTAAGTCATAACACAAGCAGCGGGGCAGCGGCAGAGATATAACGACAGCGGCAGCGGCAGAGTTATAACGACAGCGACACAACGGCAGAACGACAGCGGCAGCGACAGAACGTCAGCGACGGCGGAACGACAGAGCGTCAGCGGCAAAACTGCATCGGCAGCAGCGCAACCACGGAAGAGCACTGACCATCCGCTAGCTGCCTCAGCCATAGCCGCCGCCTACCCCTACCGCTGCCGTCGGCTTGGACATTTCCGTTGGCCGCTCTGCCAGCAATATGCTGACAGGGACTGATAATTTAGCCTGCGAGCTATCTAAAATACCAGCTTAGAATTACTTCCAATTGTACACTCGACGAGAGAAGACGGATTGCATTGTTAACAATAAAACCAACAGTATCACTCAAGAAGTGTTTACCGTTTTATATTAAAGTAAAATCGTTTAAATCAGTATCTAAAAGTAGAAGGACGACCCTGAAGAGGCGAAATATAACCGACGAGGATGAACCTAATCATTATTAGGTAATGTAGAGGGTATTCTCCCCTCCCCCTGGCCTAAACAGGCTTAATTTACATACATACTACGTAGCAATCCTGCTACAATTCGGCCGTCCTGACATTTCAAGATCCCCTGATCTTAAGGTATTTTACAATTGATTATAATTTACATTTTTCTTAATTACTATTATTTATATATTTACAATAGTTAACATTTATATCAACTTTATCTTCTTTGACCTATCCAATGTTTAATATTTTGACTACACTCATAAAAAAATTAACCCTAAAAACAATGAATTCGCCATAATTTTGTCTTGAATGGCAGCTCACCATATATTATAGGAAAATTTTTTCTAAATTTAAGGAAACTTTTTCTAGTATATAGGAAAATATTTCTAAAAACTAGGGCGAGCTTTTCTAGATTTTAGAAAATACTTTTCTACAAACAAGAAAAAACAAGAAAAATATTTATTTTGACTTTTCTCATTTTATTTTCTTGGAATAAACTTTTGGATTTATAATGCAGAAGAATATTAATTATTAACATTTGATAATATTTATAAAACTTACTTTCCATTTGACTCCACTGGGATTCGAACCTCTGACCTTTGGATCTGTACGCGTGAGTCCTAACATCTGCTCTACAGTCGCACGTAGTAGTCCCTGTTCTAAACAGCTTTTAGGAGGATGTGTGTATGCACGCCGAATTTATAGTTTCTTAGTGTTTCTTAAGTTAAAAACTACGTTGAATAGTTTTTTACTTTTAAGTAAGTTGTTACGCCAAAAAATAAAAAAAAGTTTTAGCAAAAAAAAAAAGGAAAAATTTCGCCAATTTGACTCCCATGCGCGTGGGTCCACCTGCTTACCCTCTAGGCTACCCTATATGGTAAGCCTTTCTATTTTTAAGAAAAACATTTCTAAAAACAATGACAAGTTTTACTAAAAAATAGAAATCTTTTCTTGTTTTTAGGGTAATTTAAGTTTATGGCGACCATTTCTAAATTTTAGGAAATTTTTCTTGATTCAAGAAAATATTGCTTAAATCAAGAAATATTTCCTTGGATTAAGAAAAATAAAATTTTAGGGCGAATTTCCATTATTTAGGGTTAATTTTTTTATGAGTGTACTCCAAACACCTTGATATGGTTTACGTGACAATTGGAACCCTTCAACATCTTTAATCAAGTATCTATCAAATCTTAAAATTTTATCTATTACAAATGGACCTTTATGCTTCGGTATTAACTTTCGTGCAACTCCAATAGCGTTATCAAAATTTTTGACCATTATATAATCACCTACTTTGTATTCCGAACTTTCTTTCTTTTTCTCATTGTACCTTCTTTCGTTGTCTTTCTGTAATTTTGTTTGAGCTTCTGTTCCCTTTTCTCTAATTTCTTCTAAGTCCCTAACAATATCATAATTATCTAATTCTTCTAACTTTTGTTCGATTCCGAACAACATTTTGCTTAGCATTTGATTAACACTCCTCTGTAGCGTATTATTTAATGAAAATTCAACCTCTTCAATAACTGTATCCCAATGCAGTCCTCTTTCTGTATCTGCTAATTTTGCTATCATCGGTCCCACTATTCGATTAATTCTTTCCACCTGCCCATTGGCTTGAGGTGACCCTGTCGCTATTTTAACGTGTTTAATATTATATTCTTCCATAAATTTTTCAAAATCTTCTGATGTAAAACAGCTGCCCCTGTCCGACACTATACAAGTCGGTCTACTATATGATCTAAAATAATCTTTCAATGCTATGATTACCTCCTTTGTGTTTGTCGTTTTTGTCGTATATAACCTAACATATTTGGTAAAGCCGTCTATAACAACAAAAAGATGTTTCTTTGACCTTCCCTTATCCACTGGTCCGTAATGATCAATATGTATGATCTCAAATGGTACATTTCCTTTTGGAATACTGTGCAATAATCCCTCTCCTTTGCCTGACTTTGGTGAATACGCCACACATCTCAAACAATTATTAATATGCCTAACAACTTTTTCTTTCATATTTGCAAACCAATAAGTTCTAACAATTGCCTCCATAACCTTATCTCTTCCTAAGTGACCTAATTCATCGTGATATTTGTACAGTATCTTTTCTTCCATTTCTGCTGGAACACAAAACAATAACTTTCCATCATTTGCTTTCCTATAAATAACTCCATTTCTCATTTCAAATATTTTGTCTTCTTCTTTTTCTAACTTTGTTCTAATCTTCTTCAATTGTTCATCCTTTGCTTGACATATAATTAAATTATCCTCAAAACTAACTGTTTCTATCACACATATATTAGTATTTCTACTTAAAGCATCCACATGTTGCATAAGTTTGCCTGCCTTATGAACTAACTCAAAATCATACTCAAGCAATTCTAACGCCCACCTCGCAATACGAGGGTTAAGTTCTATTCTGTTTAATGTTAACGTGAGTGAATTACAATCAGTAACAATTCTAAACCGTTTACCTTGTACATAAATTCTGAATCTTCGTAATGCATAAATAATGGCTAACGTTTCAAGTTCAAAACTATGATACTTCGCTTCGTCTTTTGTTGTGGCTTTCGAAAAATAAAATATGGGGTGTAATTTCTTATCCTCTTTCTTTGTAATAATACTGCTCCAAAACCATGAGCACTCGCATCTGTATGTAATTCTATCTCATCCTTATAATAATATAAACCTAGTACTGGGGCTTCAACCAACTTTTTCTTGAGCATCTCAAAACAATTTAATTCCTTTTCTTCAAACACGAATTCGCAATCTTTTTTCAATAGATCATATAATGGTTTCGCGAGCATTGAAAAATTTTTTATAAATCTTCTAAAATATGAACACAATCCCAAAAAGCTTCTAACTCCATGAACTTTATTTGGAACTGGAAAATCTCTGATGGCTTCAATTCCTTTATCGTTTGCTTGTATTCCTTTACTCGTCACCAAAAAGCCTAAATATTGAACGCTCGCCTGTAGAAACTCACATTTATCCATTCTTAATTCTAGTTTGTTTCTTGCTAATCTGTCGAAAACTTCTTTAAGTACATCCAAATGTTCATTTACTTCTTTACTAGCAATCATGATATCATCCATATATACCACAACTTTTCCTTCTCTGATCATATCTGCAAAAATTGTATTAATAAACCTTTGAAACACCGCCGGAGCATTTTTCAAGCCCATTGGCATTCGCATAAATTCAAACTGTCCTAATGGTGTCATAAATGAAGTATATTTAATTGATTCATTGTCAACAAACACATGAAAGTATCCATGTTTAAGGTCTAATTTCGAAAATATAGTCTTGTTTACTAATCTATCCAATAAATCATCAATTAAAGGTAAAGGATAGTTATCTTTAGCCATTGTCTTATTAAGTCTTCTATAATCCACACATAATCGCAAGTCACCTGATTTCTTTTTAACTAACACTATTGGCGATGCATATTCTGATTGACTTGGTCTTATAATTCCATCTTCTAAATACTCGTCTAATATAACCTGTAACTTTTCTTTCTCTGTGTAAGCTAATCGTCTGGGAGAACTGCTAAACGGTTTCGAGTCCTCTAACCTCAATTTTATTTCACACCTAATTTCTGGATCCTTCGGTCTTTGTTTATTAATATAACAATGTTTTACCATTTGTATAAATTGCTGCCTAACATTGAAGTGCACTTGATCACCTATTTTGAATTCTACAGACTCATCATCGATGTTAATATTTAATAATTCCTTTTCCACTACATTTATATCAGACTCCATTAACTTTTCTAACTTATTCGCATTCCTAATGATTTCATTTTTGTAACTAACTATTTCTTCACTAACTAACTGATTTTCATTCTTAACATCATCACTAACTATCTGTCTTTCATAACTACCATCATTACTAACTATCTGTCTTCCATTATTACTAACTCTTTCATTATTTTTATCTTCAATAGGATTTTCCACATTTTCTACCGTAATCAATTTCAAGGTGTCGAGGTTCAAATTTAGATTACATGATTCCATAAAATCTCTTCCCAGAATTACATCATGACTCATAGATTCATTTGCCACAACAACTAAATAAAAATGTACTTTATTTAAATTTTTCTTCACATAACATAATATTCTGCCATACGTTTTCAGATAACTTTTATTTATTCCATGATATAAACTTAAAACTGGCAATTTGCAAATATTTTCGGGTACTTTTGAAATTTTGATAAACGAAACTGGACTTCCTGTATCTATGAGACATTCTGTAATTAATTGGGTGTTAATGTTGTCCATAAAGAAAATTTTAAAGTATCTTACATAATTGTTGTTAGCCTCGTTCTTACTCTTGTTCTTCGAGCACTGCGCCACAAAGTGCCCCATCTCGCCACATGCATAACATGATCCTTTTTCCCGTTTTGTCTTCCTGCACTCCTGCGCCCAATGCCCTTTAGCATTGCAATTGTAGCAACGCGTGTCCCTGTTGCTTTTTACGTCCATCGCTGTCACTTCCGGCTTAGCTCCATAAGGTTTGGGCAACTTTACATCCGCAAATGACCGTTTGATATGTCCAACGTCCTTGAAGCATTGAATATGCGCTTGATTACGCAACCCTTGATTAGGAATACCCTCGATGATACGACTCAACATTTCCTCTGCATCTATGTTAATGCCCTGAGCGAGCATCACTTTGTCATCTACGTACTTCATAAAACTTTCGCCTGACATCCATTTACGATTTTCGAATTGACGCCTGGCTTCCATTTTCGAAATTTTATCTCCAAACATTGAGATTAACTCAGCTGTCAACTCTTCCAAAGGTAACAGTATACGTTCAGGATTTAAATGCAGCCAACAGTTTACCTTTCCTTTAACTTTGCTAATCATCAGCATTTTAATAAAATGTCCACTAATTCCATATATGCTTGCAATGTTATGCATTTGCGTGATCCATTTGCGTGCACAAGTTTCTCCCGAAAAGTCGCTTAAAACCTGTGCCGCCATACTCAACGACATGTCGATGCCTGTTGATTCCACCACCTTTGTGTCTGCAACGTTGCCTTTTTTCATCCTTCTCGAAAAATCTCCAACGACGCCACTTTTCGCGCCGTTACTGCCGCTTGCTACATTCTCTTCTTCGTCCTCTTCGTTAATGTCGCCTTCGTCTTTGCTGTTATTGCTGTCTCCGTCTTCGCCGCTGTTTTTGCCTCCGTCTTCGCCTTCGTTATTCTCGCTGTCTCCGTCTTTGCCGCCGTTTTTGCCTCCGCCTTTGCTGTTATTGTTGTCTCCGTCTTTGCCGCCGTTTTTGCCTCCGCCTTTGCTGTTATTGTTGTCTTTGTCTTTGCCGCTGTTTTTGCCTCCGTCTTCGCCTTCGTTATTCTCGCTGTCTCCGTCTTCGCCTTCGTTGTTCTCGCTGTCTCCGTCTTCGCCTTCGTTGTTCTCACTGTCTCCGTCTTCTCCGTTATTCTCATCTTCAAAACTTTGCTGAATTTCATCATTGTCCATGGTTTCCAGCAAATTGCGCATTTCCATTGAAATTTTATTCAACCGCAATATTAGCTTGCGCTTTGTTCCAGTTGTTGATAATTTTAATGCACTTAACCACCTCTTTAATTGTGCAATCGATGCATTGTTAAAATTCATTTTGTTTTGTTATTGGCTCGAGATCGGCCCACTTCTGATTTTGTAGGGATATGAAAAGTGTCCCTTAAGTGAAACACCAAGACAGTTAAATGTCAGTTTTATAGCTTTATTAATTGTTCTTCAACTCCGATCGGAATCACTGCTGGCGTTCGACTGACTCCGCTCTCGTTCCGTGATCTCGATCAACCCTCATTATTCGCTGAGAGCAATGAGAGCGATGAGAGAGCCAGAGAGAGCGAGAACCAGAAGAGCGAGCAACAACTCATTTATGCAACAACAACAACGTAAACACTTATACATACATACATACTACGTAGCAATCCTGCTACAATATTGACATTATGTTGGTCAGCGAAACACACTTTTCCTCTCGTTCATATTACAAGCTACACGGGTATGACATTCAACAATCAAATCATCCGGCCGATCGCCATCGTGGAGGCTCTGCAATTATTATAAAGTCCTGTCTCCAATACCACCAGTTCGCAACAATGGAACATCCAAGTGCTCAATGGGCTGCAGTCAAAGTTAAAACGGACCACGGTGAAATTGTCATTGCGTCTATTTATTGTCCACCTAACATTCAGCGTACCAGCGACGACTTCAAATTACTTTTTGAGGAACTTGGACCCAATTTTATAATTGCCGGAGACTGGAATGCACACCATCGACTTTGGGGCTCTCGAAACTGTACAGTCAGCGGAAGAGCATTGGCAGACTGTATCCTTAGTTCCAATATCCAGGTCCTTGCTACCGGAGGGCCCACGCATTACCCGTACAGTCAACGTACACCATCAGCAATCGACTTTGCCATATATGGAGGGATTCGATCTGAGCTTCTCACCATCTCAGAAAGCTTTGAATTAAGTTCTGACCACATCCCCTTGGTAATCGAACTAAGGACTGCTGCTTTCAAACTCTCACGTAAAACGCGTGTGCTTCCGCAAAACGCATGCATTCCACGGTTCCAGGCAGCTATTAACCAACTTGTTAACCTGAACATGGTCCTAAACTCCCCCGATGATATTGACGACGCTACTGAGCTCTTTGCCCGTAATATACACATCGCTGCTGAATCCTCTACCTGTGGACAAGGTTCAATAAACACATCAGATCCACCTCATG
Source organism: Drosophila oshimai (assembly GCA_018150695.1). Taxonomy (NCBI): domain Eukaryota; kingdom Metazoa; phylum Arthropoda; class Insecta; order Diptera; family Drosophilidae; genus Drosophila; species Drosophila oshimai. Next base: position 610,109 of record JAECWM010000262.1, read on the forward strand.
CTCTTTTAAAACCTGAGGTTCTGGATCTTGTGAGGTTGAAAAGAGCTTTGCGCCGCAGGTTCTTGCGGTCGAGAGATCCGGCTGACAAAAGGGCATATCGTCGTGCTGAGTCTGAAAAAGTTGTTGCATACAACAAAAAACAACTATTTTGCTGATCTGCTGCGCAATGCTGATCCCACAAAACCATACGGGTTTAACCTCTGGAAAGCAGCAAAAATAGTTAAAAGACAGCCTCCGCGCAGAGTCCCTATCAAGCGTGCGGACAATACTTGGTGCAAATCGGATTCCGAAATTTCGTTGGCTTTTGCTGACGAACTGGAGAATCGCTTTCAGCCATTCGATCTTGCAAAGCGTGAAGACGTGGAGAATACTCTGGCATTTCTCGATGCTGCTTCCCCAGAAGCAGAGCCTATTCGACATGTTAGTCCGGAAGAAGTCTGTCTGCAAATCAAAAAGCTGCACCCCAGTAAAGCCCCAGGATACGACGGTGTCGATAGCAGAGTTGCCAAGGCACTGCCAAAAAAGGGTATATTGTTCTTAGTCCTCTTGTTCAACTCAATGTTACGTACCCACCACTTCCCCACACAATGGAAGTGTGCTGTGATAACGATGATTCCAAAGCCAGGCAAACCGGAGAACCTTGTAGCGTCTTACCGACCTATAAGCTTGCTGCCCACATTCTCTAAAATATTCGAAAGAATATTTCTTAGCAGAATGATGACAGTAAGAAACGTGCAGGGTGCCATTCCAGACCATCAATTCGGCTTCAGGAATCATCATGGAACCCCCGAGCAAGCCCATAGAGTGACGCAACACATTTTGGATGCCTTCGAAAATAGACAATACAGCTCTGCTATCTTTCTGGACGTGAAGGAAGCGTTTGATAGAGTATGGCACGATGGCTTACTATTCAAGCTGAAATCTCTCTTGCCAACAGCGCAGTTTCTTCTACTAAAGTCATATCTGCTAGAAAGAAATTTCATGGTTGAAGTGAGAGGCGAGAGATCAACCATCAGACGCATAAGAGCTGGCGTACCTCAAGGTAGTGTCTTGGGTCCTGTGCTTTACACCCTATACACCTCTGACATGCCAAATCCCAGAGATCCGGGTACCCTCCTGGCAACGTATGCTGACGACACAGCCTTCATTGCTAACTCTTCGTGTCGGATTGAAGCTTCCAGAATGACGCAAAACTTCCTAGAGCTCTACAGCGAGTGGACGAATCGATGGAACATCTGCATTAACGGAAACAAGTCCCAACACTGCAACTTCTCCCTAAGGCATCAAATCCTTCCTGTGGTTAAGTTCCAGGACACGCTCATCCCTCAAGCTCCTCAGGTACAGTACCTGGGTCTCATCCTTGACAAGCGGCTCACATGGAGGCAGCACATCACCAAAATTGCAGCCACATGTCGGAATAAGCTTAGGAAGCTCAATTGGATGCTCAGAGGAGGGAGTCAACTAAGTCTAAGTAACAAAGTACTTCTGTACAAGGCAATAGTGGTCCCTTCAATGACCTATTGCATCCAGATATGGGGTACGGCGTCTGACTCGAACATCATGTGCATGCAAAGGATCCAAAACCGAGCGTTGCGCACAATCACTAATGCGCCGTGGTATGTTAGGAACGAGGACATCGCAAAGGACCTTCACATTCGCACCGTGAGGGAGCAAATTAATCGGCACTCGAGTCGGTATAATGAACGGCTTCGAGTCCATGTAAACCAACTAGCTGCTTCATTGGCAACACCGAGGACTAGAAGAAGGCTCCAAAGACGACACCCAGGAGACTTGTGGATAGGAGGACGGCTGAGAACGAGAGTCCTCCCCCAATAAGTACATTATTGATTGTCACTTTTCGTTCCCTATGTTAGGGAGCTAACCATTTCCATGTCATGCTTCCATGTTAATATTTTTACTATTGTTAATCTCTACATTTTATAACCATTAATTTGGTTGATTAATGTAATAATAAGTGTGTTATTCTAAAAAAAAAAAAAAAAAAAAAAAGCATCAAAACTCAGAAAGTGTTTAAATATTTGAGTATTTAAACAATATGATGTTATGAATGGTGAGTAAACTTTATTTATATTTTATTATTGGGTTCCTACCATTAAGAGCCCCAAATGTTATTTCAGTTTTATAAAACGATTTATTTACCAGAGAAGGAATATTTTTATCAGAGCAAAGCAAAATGTTGTTTTCTTTTGCTTTTTTCCAGCCTGTAATAACCTTTGCATTTTCCGCACCCCTTAGCTTTAATCAGGCTTGTTGTTGGTCGGTAGAGCTGTTCATACACATTTTTGGCCTGCTCACCTTGGATTTGTCAGGAATGTGCTATAGATTGTAGCTTTATGTCACAATATTTAAACAAATCGCTGCCCATTTAAAACACTTTTAAAGCCATTGCTGCAGCCCGTTAAAACCATATGATGTCCTGACTTTTCCAGCAGACACAAGAGATAGCTGCTGGGCGGAATTAGTTTTCCAGAACCTTCTTTCTGAAGGTTTCCCTTTTCCACGGATGACAAACAAATGAGAGCCCATTTGCATAACCATACGCAACTAAAAAATGGGGAACGTGAGGCCTGCAAAGTTGTTTTGGTTGTTGAATTAAGTAAACACTGCCATTAATGAAAAGCCGAGTCAAGCGTTTAATTTTACTGTGGCTAATTTGTCAATCTCGTCTAGCGCCTTTTTTGTCGTCTTAACTTTGGCCCAATTCTATCATGGCCTAACTATTTTTTTCGCTCAGACGCTTCAGGGACCCACAAATGCTAACTTTGCTAACTAACTAACTGGAATTGGTTTCCTTTTTCCGATGGATGTTGGAATATGGTAGACTTTCTGCGTTGGCGACAAGCTCAACTTATTAATTACTAATTCTTATTTTGTTTGCTAGCTGCGGGATACTCAAAAAACCAGCGAGGATGACGGCCGGGACTGGGGCTGTTCGTGATTTATAAACACGCGCGTCGCTTTGGATGATTAACTGCAAATTGCCTTTTTATATTATACAACTTTGCAGCCGATTATGTTGCTTTCCGGTGGCTCGTCTGCTTGCGAATAATTATTATGAAAACAAAAAGACAAATCACGCACAGATTACACTAGTTTACAAAAATTGGATATTGTTCAAATTTGGTGTTTAACGGCCGAAAAAAATAAAACCCCTAACTTAAAAAATCCACAAGAAATCTAATTTCCAATGAATTTCTTGCATGATTAGCTTTTCCGATTATTTCGGATACCAACATTCAGTTAAAACCTAAAATGATTTTTTAACGGATTTTTTTCCAGTTTTTAAGGGTATAGCAGCCGTTTTACAGTCGTTTAACAGCCTAAAATGTTCACAAAGTTTGTGTTTGTCGAGCTCTTGCAAATAAATGACTTACCAAATCCAATTGTTTAGTATGACAATGTAAAAGATTGGTCTATTGGTAGTAAAATTTTGTAAAATGCACCGGGATCGGTTGGCCAAAACTCGAGATATAAATAAAATCTGAAAGAGACAGCCGAAGTTTTTTTTTTTTTTTAACTTTAAAAAAATCGTAAAAAAAACTGTTTCATAGAAAAAAATTTGTAATGGTATTCTTAATCTAGAAGTCCCACTCTACCAGAAATGTGTATCATTGGCTTGGGAGGCGGTTGGCTGTAAACTAGTGTTATTATTGTTAAAAACCCAAATATCATAATTATATGAATTAAGAAAGGGGGATCTGCGATTTTGTGCTTTAAAACGGCAATTATAAAACTTTTTCTTTTTCAATTATTAAGCTATGGTTATTATATTTGAAAATAATTTTGAATGGTAAATAAATATATTTATATCTTAGGGGCTTTATTAAAGAAATTACTGCTAAAGCTCGTGTTCACTTTTTTTATACCCATTTTATTCAATATCAATAGAAAAAAAATTCTTATTGCAAAAAAAAAAGAATTTAAAATGTACTACAAATATAAAAAAAAAAAAAAAAATAAATAAATAAAACTTTGTTCACAATTTTTTGTATTTAGAAAGTACATATGTATTTACTTAATAGTATTTCAAATACAACACCACGTTTAAATTATTGAAAATATTATATTTATGAGTCATATGACTTATGATTTATAAATTATGACTCAATCCATTATCTTTTTGCAAAATTCAGTTTTTATTTTGTTGCGGTGACACCAGGAGCAGAAGAAGTCAAGGAAAAGCGTCCATCCTCAAGCATCCACCATTAGCCAGCTTTTGTCAGTTTTAATAACTTTTCCATCTCTCTAACCAAAAGATCGTAATGCTCTACTCTGGTTTCCCCTAACAGGCCAAAGTTCGTGTACGCCGTCATAAAGCGGCTAATAGAAAAACCAAGCGGCTGCTAAGTTGTTTTTGCCTTTATTTTGGACAGGTCCTGGCAATTAACAAAGTTAATAGACAGCCGGGAGGCCCAATGATGACGTTCCACATGCAACAGCTACTGTCGCCCATGCTGATTATGGACAGAGGACCAGAACCTAGAACCCAGACTAAAGCTGCAGGCTAACTGCATTTTTGCATTTGGTTTTTGTCGCCGTCATCGGCATTTGCACAGAAGGAGCTGGAGCTGCAGCCATGCCCATTGCCCTACCACTGCCGTATTGCTTTTTTATGTTGTGATTGTGATGAGCGGTAAGTTAAACCTGAAAAAAATTTTTTATTTCTTGATTTTTGAAGGTTTAAAAGAGAGGCAAAGTACAAAGTACAAGTCCCAATTTTTTTTTTGGTATGCAATTCCGCCCACTGAACTCAATCTACCCTCTTCAACGCTCGGAACACCGCTTTTTGGAATTTTGTTGCCGCAGTTAATTGTTGGAATTTTTTAAAGGTTTTTTTGGGACCCGTAATTGTCCACTCAATCTTTTTATTTTGGTTTCAAATTATCATCTGTTGGCCAACTGCTTCACAAAGTTCTATAATTCTACTTAATTAAACAATATTAAGTATACGCCTGGAAGGCACTCACCAAATCTTGAAATGGAAGTTCTGTTATATTATGAATGCAAGTATCATAGCAACAAAAGTGGTTTGAATAAATGAATAAAAAATAAAAAAATTCAATAGACAGCAGAAAGATTAGAAAAAAAGATTATTCTCGGCTTGCCATATAAATAGTTTAATCTTCATTTTTTTAGAACTCTCAGAAACATGTCTTGTCAACATTGGTAATTTCTTCTTAATTACATTTATTATACTATAAATTCTTTGAATCGTTTCGGTGAACGAAATATATGAAGTTTAGCCTGTGGCGCTAATTTACACACAAGCCTGCCTTTTAATTTAGATTGTATCAACTTTATCAAACTTTATAAGTGCATCACAGTACATCAAAGTTTACAACACGTGCCGGGTTTTTATCGCGGAGCTAACATACATGCGAAGGGATTCAATTTTAATCCTCAAAATTTAGGTATACTTGTCAGATTGCAAGTAGGGCGAAATAAAGCTTTTAATGCATTTGATTTATTTTTAAGCGTCCGGAATTCATTGCAGCAAGGGCAACAAATAACTGCGGACGGGAAACGGTACGAAAAATACTGGAATTGTTTGCAAGTTTGGTGCAGCGAATAAAACTGGACGAAAAACAACCGAAAAACAAGCAAATCGACGAAAAAAAAGTGTCGAATGTGCACATATTTCAAAATTCAATTAAAATAAAAAAAAAGGCAGCCGCGATAGCGACACTTTGCAATTTCCGCTTGGGTCGTGAAGTAAAAAATAATTAAAAAGCCAACAATTAAACATCGAAAGTCCTATGTTTTGTCATTTTCAAGGACAGAATGGCCAACACCAACAAATAGCAAAATTTGTTAGCCTTTTAGCGTTGAATTCTGCATCCGACATGCGCAACATTTTCAATTAATGTACCAAAATATGTGAAAAAGTTAAAAATAAAGTCGAATGCATTGCTTTCATTTGGTTTAAGATAGTCGATATCAATAAGCCCGCCAATCAATCAATCAATTTGCTTTAAGTTAATTTTCCTATTTCAAGAAAACAGATCATTCAACCTGGTGGTTATTGATTTTGGCTATTCCATTCCCTAATGTTCAACATTACAATACATTTTAGACAATTTAAATATTGATTTTCATTGATTTAGCGGAAATAGTCTCAAATTAATTTTTCATATTCGGCGCAGTAAATTACACAAAGTAAAACTTACGAGTTGCCGCACTTCAAACAAGTTATATAATAAGAATTGTTTTTTTTTGGTTTAACGTGCATAGAAATCGCATATTTGTGTTCAACTTTGGGCCAGTGTTTGGCAAACGAAATCAAATAAATAAATACAGTGGCCCAGGTTGGCCACTGGTCAAATATTTGCAGAAAACGTTTGGCTCTGTCCAAATCATTGAACGTTGTTAGCCTTGCCAAAACTCAAACACACTGGAAAAAGCTGGCTCAAAAAGTAGTGAGAAGTCAAGTGAAGTGAAGCGAACAAAGAAGCTGTTCCAACTCTTCAGGCTTCAGTACTTTAGGATTCTAGGATTTTTTTTATGTACAACAGTAGAGTCCACGTAGGTAATTGAGTATGCATAGGGAATTTAGCAAAAGTGTTTTATAATATTTGCCATACATAATATACAATTCGGTACATAATCATGACTGAAAAGTATAAATTAGAAGAAAGGCCTGCTGTCGAGGGCTCATTTCTTATGCGAAACACCTGCAGCCCTCAAGGAATAGGTCTTAGAAGATTGTAGACAGATCCTAAAACCACTCACCAACCATTTTGACTGAAAAACAGAGAAGTAAAGTAAAGAGGCACTGGAAATGTGCGCATAAATAAATTTTCGATGAACCGCACGGTTCAATTCAATTTGAGAGGCTGGGCACTAATTTTCGGAGAGGAGCTGTCTGGATTTAAAGGTCAGCCTAAATATTTAAGAGGCAGATGTGCTTCTCAGGTTTTGCACTGATGTTAAACAGTGAAAAGTAATTTAAATTTGTGTTACCATTTTTATTTGCGATACTCGAAGAGTAAGCAAATACTGTAAACGTTGAAATGTCTGTCTGTCCGTACAAACATCGAGATCTCGGGAACTATAAGAGCTAGACTACTATAAGCAAAGCGTAGATCAAGTTTGTTTCAAAACCTGACCACGCCCCTTTTTACGCCCACAAACCGCGAAACTCTGTGGTGTCCACATTTTTAATGCTAGAGAAAAGCGGCCCTATAAATGTTGTTTGTATTGAAATTATCTACCCAAATATCTAATTTTAAAAATCTTGCCATTTTTATGAAATTGTGCTTTCATTTGGTTTAATTTGTACAATGAGTTACAAATTATTATTGCGCTCGAAAGTAGGCTTACCTTTTTTAAAGAAGGTGTTAAAAATTTATTGCGCTTTAAAGTAGGCAACCCTTTTTTTTGAAGAGGGCTAGCGACTCTAACGTTTTTTTGTTTTTTCTGATTTTAAAGAGGGCAATGAGTATCGCAAATCTGATAGTCGGGAATCCCGACCATAGCGTTCTTTCTTGTAACTTATTAAACACATTCATGGCGCCCTTCTTCTTTTTACTTCCAAATGTATACATTTCCCTATATTGATAAAAACTTTTAATTTAAACTGACTTCACTAAACAGCTAACAAAAAAAAAAATTCACTAAAACTCACTCAAATCACTTTTTTAAAAAACCTTTAGAATTTAAATAAAATAAAATCCGCCTATAAGAATTGTAGCCTGTTAAGTTTGTCCAATATAATTTCAAAGATAAATACCAAACATGTTTTAATTTTTATCTTTTTTGTAGCCCAAATTAATATTTAAGCCCAAGTATTTTAAAGTGTTTTTATTTATTTATTTATTAGCAATTGACTGCTAACATAGACTGAAAAAACAATAAAACTAACAATGAGGCATTAAATGTAGTATACAAAAAATCGTGTAAATCTAGAAGGAATTGTAAGATCAACAAAAGAAATGCAATAAGGACCCAACCCGCAAAAGGAGGACGGTCCCTTCTATAAGTGGTGAACTTATGAATAAAAATTTCATGATCGGGGAACAGGTTTCGGTTAAAGCATCAAGTCAAAGGCAGCACTGTTTGCATGAATTTGACAAAGTTTACCCATACGTTTTGATAGTGGACGGAGAATATGATATTTAGTTTTTTGGGCCGGTAATTTTGACACGCAGGTTAGAATCTTTTTGCAAAAATTCATGAACTATAGTGTGTTCAGGCCATAAAATAGGTTCAAGAGCTCGGGTTAATAAAGAAGCTGGAAGAAATATTTTAAATGAAGAAATTTTGCGCGGCTGGCTAAAATTAAATTTGTTCACAATAAAATTATCGGAAGTAACTTCGAGCTTAGAGCATAAATGATTTTTGACGGCATCGGATGTAGCATCAGGAACGAGACGGGACACGAAAATAGCTCTGCGAGGACTGACAGCCCTTATTAGTGATCCAGAAGACCTTGAGGGAGGCGGTACTCCCCTAAGAGGTGGATCCACAAGGGCAGAGGCAGAGGTATTTGCAGCGGCGTCAGCTTGAGTATCCAGTTGGCCGGAACCAGACGAAACGCCAGTTTGTCGCCGTCCGCTAGCAGAAGAATTAGCAGCAGCAGGGGGAACAGGAGCTCCTGTTTTTGGAGCATCAATTAAGATGGGTTCAACGTGGAGGGCAGCAGCAGGTTCGGTTAAACCATCGGCAGGTTCAACTTGGAGGGCAGCAGCAGGTTCAGTTAAACCATCGGCAGGTTTAGTATGATCCATCCTATTAAATGTAGATCCAGGCACAGTGGGTTGAGGTTGATGAGTGGCAGTAATGGCAACGGGCGTAATGGTGGAGTTAGACGCCACGTTGGTTTCTGTTGGTGATTCGCTTAAAAGTTTCAACCCAAGAAACCGCGACTCAACAGACAGGAATTCATCACTAAGGGCTGCGAACTGTTTCCGAACCCTCTGGAAACCATTTCGCGTGTCCCTCATAAAGGAGCGCATTTCGGATTCAATTCCTCTGCATGCATCACACGACCAGGTGAATCCAGATTTTTTTGATAAAAGATCGGCAATACGACCATTATGGCCACCACCACCACATTTAACATGCGAGCAGTTATCGCAAAGCCAACAAAATAGGTATGTGCCACAGGCAATGGTGCCACCAAAATCGCATTTCTTAGCAGAGCATCTCAAACTCATTTTGGCAGCTAGTTCAACCAATGTGTGGGCAGAGTGCAGACCAGACTAAGAGCGATAGATAAGAGAGCAAGTAGCGAAGAGCAGCACAATCACAGCAAGCAGCAGGTCCAGCGGCGGTGAGTCCCACGAAGTGATGAGCACAGCGGAGACGAAAAGAGAGCAGGTGCAGGTGGAATTGGTACCCGGCGAGTACAAGCGCAAGGAGTTCCGTTACTTTGCGACAAATGTCAGAATAATTTCCCCTTAGATCTTTGCGCCTTCCGTCATCAAATAAATCCTGAAGCCATTCAACTGCAATTTCGGGAAAGTTTTTATTAACACATACAAAGAGCAATTTGCTCAAAAAGGCTTCACTGTGGAGCCGAATAAGGCAAAACAGGAAGGTAAAGTCAAATCGTTTGGCTCAAATGTTAAACGAGAAAGGAGAATCGACAGCCTACATAAAAGCGCAATTTGCGCAATTCCAACGTTAAGTTCCATTTGACATACGCACTTCTGAAGCAGATGGCGGTGGGTGTACTCCAAGGACTAAAAGCAATTTCAGCAAATCTTCGATTGTTATGTCGCCTGCTGAACAACTCATTTGCCAGGCGTTATCAAATTACTATATTATACATCGTGTGCTGTTCATGTGCTTATTCCTATATAAGACTGCATATATTTCCAGGCTGATTTTGCACGCAATAGGGGGGATTTCGGATATTGATTATTCAGAAGGTGGAACAATGTCCCATTTCAATTACTGCACCAGTTTATGTTCCACGTGTCTGTCTCGCATTTTACACCTCTTTTATGTACCCCGTTTATAGATTGTAAATGACACGAAGCGGGCACTAAAAAAACACGCCAGCAAGCATAAATCATGCAAGCGATTTGATGGCGTCTATAAGTATGTTAATAGGCTAAGGTAAAATTAATATAGAACAAAATTTACGGCAGTAATTAAACATAGAGGTCAGCTGTTTACGATTGCAGTTTGTACCCTTTAAAAAACAATAATCGACAACAAAAACATTGAGCCACTTAAAAGCCAATGCTGCAACCCCTATGACATAGCTAAAGAATCGTTAGGCCCGAATCAATTCAATTAATTAACCTAAAACCAAAGGTCGACTGTTTGGTTCAGCCAAATAAAAACAAAGGTTGTTTGAATTCCTGGCCATGTTTGTGTCCTCTTGTTAAAACAAATAAAAATAAAATAAAAGCCCAATCAATTTGCTAATACAAACATTGATAAGTGCTAATGTTTTCTTGATGAGCACTGATTACACATGCTCGCATCGCGGAGGGAAAGTATGTAGTATTCAATGAATTCATTTGGCTTCGTCTGCTGTCAGGACTCCCAGGAGTACACTTTTGTGCGCCACTTGTGCGGCTATTGGCGAAAAGGCAACATTTGAGAAATTATTCGCTGAATTTTCCATCCCTCCCATCCCCATTTATTACCCATAATTTAGACTATTAAACTAACAATTTCCAGAGCCATACAAACAATTTCCGAAACTAAAAACACTCAATAATATGGCAAAATTACAATTTATTTATGGCTTCGTACCTGGTCATTTATTATTAAATTTTATTTTATTTAGTTTCATTTGACGCCGTCTTGAAACTAATTTATTCCCATCGAGCTGGCCACCAAACGAAAACTGAAACACAATTCCCAACTTTGTTGTTGTTTGCTTTTCATTCGCCCGCCCACTTGAAACGTTGCTGGCATCTAAAGTGGCTGCAATCAGTTTGTTTGTCAGAATTTCATCATTGGAGGACGCGAACTGGTGCCACAATAGCTGGAAGCTACGGCTACAGGCAAGATTACTGGTTACCGTACGGGAAAAAGGATGGTGGATCACTCAACGCAGCATTCTCTGGGTGCTTAGCTAAACATTATCAGGTACTTGAAGTCCGTGAGACCGCATTTTGTTGACCATTAAGCCAACAGCTTACAACAAGCACAAGGGTCAAAATGTCAGAATTTATAAACAGAACTCAATATCAGTTAAAGTGCAAGTACAATAATAGCACACATAACTAAATATCCTGTAATTTGCATAAATAATTCAGTTCCGAAAGGTGAGATTTCATTTTTTCTTCATTACCAAAGGGTTTGAGTTATTGTTAATCTACGCAACGTCTGTCTACGTCATCGTGGTTGTTATTTAAGTTTAATTAAGAAACTTTGTTTAAGAAATAAAGCACAAAATAATTTTTCCATATAAAGCGAACTTTTCATACTATGTTGGAATTTCAATTTCACTTGGCCAACACTTGGTTAGATGTTAAGGCCGCTTTTGGTCAAATTTTGTTGGTTCAATATGAAATTTTGGGTGCAAAAAGATTGCTCATTCTCTTACATTTCCAATATCCCAACGGCCTTATTACGTCTATAGACGTTTTCATATTATTTTTGCCATAACACTGTGGTCGAGTTAGTTAGTTAATTCGCAGTTGCAAATAAACTTTCATGCCAAGTGCTGTTATTGTTCCCGTTTCCAGGCACTTGGTAATTTTTCGCAATAAAGCACAAAAGTAACACAGAAAAAGGTATTTATTACAACGCAGCCACTGCAAACTATGTTTTGAATTGAAATAATTTTGGGTTTTTAACATTTTTTTTTAAGCCTTTAGCTTGGCATTAAAATAAACCGTGTAACGGCTTTGCAGTAAAAACAAGTGCGGCAGAAAATTTTATACATACAAAAGCCACTGAAAGAAATTACCTAAAAAATAAAGATGTAAACAGACGCAGAGATGAAAATTATATGTTTAATTTTTTGATGCCCGCAGCGTTTCAATTGAGTTTCTAAACTTGATAACTTTTTTATATTCCAGAATTTAATTGAATGGCAACCTCTGCGAAGGTGTCCATATGCTATTATTCCCAATTTTCCGTTTAACAATTCCACGGGACCCGAAGGACCCGATAAATAAGATAGACAGCCGTTGCTCGCAAGTTACTATCTTACTCGGAAAAGTTTATTACCTTTTATTGGCAACGACTTTTGCTCCGCTTTTAACGCGAAACAAAATTTCAAATATAATGAAATTTCTTCCGTTCCTCTGGTTGTAATTGAAATTGGTCTGCAGCAGCAGAAGGAAAATGGTATCTCAGCTTTCTCAAAGCTTACCCATAAATAAGTCTAGTTTCATTAAGCGTAGCATTCAGAACGAGGCACACCAAAATAAAAATATTTCCAAAATGAAAATCTTTGAGCGTCAGCTGGACTTTTTGAGCTGCTGCTTTGTTTAAGTCATTATTCCAAAGACCTTTTAAATGGATAGAAAATGTCTTCTTGCACTTTTTCACATTTTTCCGGAACCGAGAAGCGACGGGCAAGATGGGGTTTTTGTAGAAAAACTTAAATTTTTAAATTTTTTAACATACAAACAAATACAGACAATGCATTTTGCCAGCAGTTAGCACTTGTAAAATTCTAAGTTCGTCTAAAAAAATTGTATTAGTTTCATTTTTCTCTAGTTAAGTTATCACTGGAAATCTAATTTCAATTTGTCCTTCCATCTCTTTCACTTGTTGCAGTTTGAATTTGGATTGTGCGATGTCGTTGTCCCTTGTTTTATTTTACTGCATTCGTTTCCCTTTGAGGAATTATGTTTTGATGATTTTCCGCTGTAGTCGTCGAGGACGAAGCAAAGGTTTCCCGTTTCCGCTGCAAATATCCTTGCACTACGCTATACAGGGGTGGTCAAAAGTATTTACACAACGTACATTTTCTGCATTTTGCACAAAAGAGGCCTTGACTTTATTACCAATTCCGTCTGTATCTCGGGTAATCTTCGTTCGATTTAATGACCGATACCTCATTTTGTTGGTCATGAAGTCAGTAATCTAAAAATCATATTCAAACTTTTGAAAAATTAAGAAATAGTATAGAAAACTATAAAAATGTAACATAACCTCAAAAATTAAACGAAAAAATTGAGGATTTAAGCTGTATTTGTCATTATTTGAAAACGGTTTATGGCTCAAAATGATCAAAACATTATCGAAAGTATATGGGATATTGTTAAAAGACGAAATAATCAGGAAATTCCAGGAAATTTGGTCCAAATTAAATCTTAAGTTTGCGCACAACTTAGTCCTGTCCATACCAGCAAGGATCAAAGATTTCAAGGATGTCAAAGGTATACAAATTTGGTAAAAATTCAATAAAACGCTCAAAAATCGATCAAAATGGCTGTGTGTAAATACTTTTGACACGTAAAAAAGTGTAAAAATACTTTTGACAATTGAGAGCCATGCTTTCAATTGCGTCTATTTTTAGACCATGAACAGTTATTTTTATGATTTCTTTTGCATTATGTTCTCCATTGACCAGGCTTTGCAACTAAAGCACAAAAAATTTCAGCCCGAAAGGATAATGTTTAGTATTGCCACATCGTCCTTGAAATTTCAAATTTTTCATGAAAACTCGATTTCGTCATTCGAACGTCATTCAAAATTTCAAGAACGATGTGGCAATAGGGTCAGGCCATGTCAACTGTACCTAGTCATTTTCTGGAATTGAACAAAACCTATAAAAATGTGTAGCTTAGGACAGTACCTTAAAACACTTTTAACAGTTTTTCGAAATTCCGCACCGTTTTCGATATTTTGAGCTTTAAAGTTCGAAAAATTTATTTTTAAGGTTTTGGAGAAAATTTCATAACTCTTGAACGGTTTGACATATATCGACGAAACTTTTTTTAAAGGTAAGAGAATCGTTTTAAAAAAAAAAAATAGTTAAAAAATGTAATGTTTAATTTAACATAATTTTTAACAACAATTGTTTAAACAAATGCATTTTCAAAAGTGTTCTGGGGCAGTTTTTGCTTTGAAACTTTCGCACAATTATCATCGAACTATTATTTATAAAGTTGCAAAAAAAAATGTTTGTACTTTTGCCTTGGACAGTCGGAATCGCATTTTTTGTCACGCCGCGCACGGTTTTCACATAAGAATGCTCGCAACCGTCTCCGTTGACGTCGTTGACGTCGGTGATGGCGCCGACTGCGCTGCCGGCGTCTACCACAACTTTTGCGCTGCTTGCGACAAACTGTATGTAAAAACCGTGCGCGGCGTGACAAAAAAAAGTTTCGTCGATATATGTCAAACCGTTCAAGAGTTATGAAAATTTCTCCAAAACCTTAAAAATAAATTTTTCGAACTTTGAAGCTCAAAATATCGAAAACGGTGCGGAATTTCGAAAAACTGTTAAAAGTGTTTTAAGGTACTATCCTAAGCTACACATTTTTATAGTTTTTTTCGAATCAGAAAATTTTTTTCAAATTTTAGGTACAGTTGACGTGGCCTGACCCAATAGTAAATATTATCCTTTCGGGCTAAAATTTTTTGTGCTTTCATTTGACATGGTTTTACTACTTCTCCGCACCCGCCGTAATCGAAAATCAAAAAAAGTTGATTTTCGATACACTCTAATCCACACTCAACTCGGGCTAAAAGGATGAGAGTTTAAAACAAAAGGTAGCAAAGGAACAGCAAACTGCCAGTTTTCATTGTCCATGTATTTAAGCAATTTTTCTTTTGGTTTTCTACTCTTGTGTGGCCAGTAAAATGCTTTCTGCACAATTGTCATCATGACCTTCATACAAATATGTCTCTGTATGCGTGAAAGCCTCTAAGCCGATAGACACCCACACATTGAACGGTGTCAACAGGACTTTGCTTTGTGTAGGTGTTAGTAAAATTTGTTTTGCATGTTTTGCGCTCCGACATTGTCAAATATTTGTTCCTTTTTTGGTTCGTTTTTTGGGCCAGAGCAGGAAAATAAGCGATAAATAAATACAATTTGTTTGCCCTCTTTATTTAAATTTAAGATCGCCCAGATAAAGCACGCAAATGATGGGTCCAATCCCAAGGTTGAACCGAAGCAAAATAAATGGGCAAACTACTGAAAAATTATGTGCGACGAGACGATTTTTTATGGCCATTCCGAAGTTTTTAAGTCGCATAAATTGCAAAAGGGCAATGGATTTAAAAAGAGGGAGCAAATCTTAAACAACTTCAGGGCTTAAGTGTTTCGCTCGCTTTTTAAATTGCTTTGACATCCGACATGTGTTGAAGGCTTTGTCTTTGTGCGCTTGCGATTTCTAAACCATAATTCAGCAGTGCGCAAAACCTAAAGAGCCGAGAACTAGAGGGAAGCTGAGTGGGGCTATGGCGATGACGAGTACGGTCGCTGGTAGCTTTGACATGCTCTTAATTAATTTGAGCTTGCAATGGATGCATTTTCTTTGTGACAGCCTGGATGTCAGCGACTGTGCGCTTTTTTCCTATTTTCCCAGCCGAGTTCTAGGAAAATAAATTATACTGGAGGCTGCAGCATCTGTTGCCTGCTTTAACCAAAACTTTTCTCTCGGCCAAGAAAATGGTGTCTGACTGTATTAAAAAAATGTATAAACTAAAAAAACTGCAAATCTTGTTTAAATCTAAAATATTGATTTATTTCAAACCAGGTTTCTAAAATATGCTTGGTGAAAAAAATAAATTGAATTACTAAAACTGGAGTTGCTTTTGACTTAATATTTTAATTGGGAGTAAAATCTTGAAAACAATTGCAATTCATGCAGAGGGCCCACGTGTATGTTTTCTGTCGGTTGGCGAATGACAGGCAGAAGTTTTACCTTTTGTCTCATTTTTAATTGTCGATGCTTCGAGCGTTTTGTTTTTTTTTTTGAGATAATTTTTTCATACCCTGTACTGGACTTAAGTGGAGAGGAAACTTAGAGGGAAGATAAATTGGAGTACCTCTTTACGATTGTAATTAAAAATCGTCTATTATGAACGGATTGTAAAACCAACCAAACTTTTAAAGGAATGAAAATATTAATTCTGTTTATTACCTATTTATATATTTTATAAATAGGTACTTCTTTATATACCTATATATTTTTTTCTCAAATTGAAGGGAATATCTATTAAGATAACAGGCGTTTTACACAGCATCAAACAGTCGCACTTCCTTGCTCGTTTTCCGCTTGATAATTTAAAAATCTCCACCATATGACAGAATGGCGCTGGCCAAAGATGCCGACGATTCTAAGTGCAACGACGACGGGAAACTTTTGCCGCAGCCTGTTTTTGTTTTAAGAACCGAACAAGGAGCATCAAGGACAACCCAAACTCTACGCAGATGCTGCTTGTTTTTCCCATTTTTCTTTCTGTTATGGTTACTGCTGTGCGCGATCTCCCTCACTTCCACTCTTTTTTGCATTCCCACTCGCACGCAAATAGCAAATTCCACTGAGATTGATGAAAAACGTTTCCAAAGTCACGCCTCCGACTTCGCAAACGTTTACCTGTCTCCTGACTGCCAAATCATGTCATCAATTGAATTTCAAACGATTACTTCTGCACGTTCGCAAATCGCAGCAAAATATGTGCCCCGCCATCCGTGCGTTGTCAGCAATTCACGATTTCTGGGTGGAGCTTCTGCATATCACAATCATGTACCACAATCCCACAATACGCCTTGATTACGAATTCAAATCAAAGTGTTTTCATTGAGGTCGCATTAGAGCCAAACTACGAATATGAAACAACATTTTTGTGCCTTCGTAAAATTAATAAAAAATTAACTCTAAAAACTTAGTTTTTTTTTATGAAGCTAGTTATTAATATAAGGGCTAGAGAGTAAAAATAACTTATAACACGAGTCTATAAAACCCAATTATCAAATTTTTCTGCGTACCTAGCTAAGTTTTTTAATTCATCGTTACCAAGTTGTTTACACCAGTATTAAATTCTTTATTGAATTTCTTCAACCTTTAAAACACTGTTATTCTTAATCTAGCAAATAAATTTCTGAAAAGCACTCAATCGTGAAAAAACAGGACCCCACTTCCACCGCTACTGCTCAAATATTTAATGAACATTAGTTTTCTTTGGCCTTGCCTAGGTCTCCGACTGTTATATATTCAAAACTGGCCGAGTGCTTTAAACTGGACTCTGCTCCTTTTAGATTTGTCTTCTTTTTTGAGTCATCCTTGACAGGTGTTTAAACTAAATCCAAACCCCCAACTGTTTTAACTCACCATTCTGTTACCGTCTACCCACAATTCCCCAAGATGGAATTCGAAGCCCATAAATACAACAGCTCTCTGCAGCAGAATAACTTTGTTAATTATTCAGGGGTGCTACGGCAAACCATTCAGCTCTCATTCAGCTTGATTTCAATTCCTCGGTGCTACGGAGCCTCAATTCAGCTTATTTAGCAATTTAGCTGTTTTTAAACAGCTAGCAAATGTGTCAGCTATTTGGAAAAATACAGCAAAAATAAAGGGTTTTCTTAACAAGCCATACATCACAGAAAAGCTCGTTTAGTTTTAGACAATTCTGCATTAAAATAATTAAATTTTGCAAGCAATTATTATTTTTAATAATGTTTTTAGCAAATTGCCTAGAAACTAGCTTGTAAAATTTGTCAATCATAGCGAAATAGCATTTCACTGGTGCCACCTAGTCAAGTTCGAAAATCGAAAACATTATTTAAGGGAGAAAAAATCAGATGATTGTGTTTAAAGCAGTAAAAAATATTACAAATAAATTTTCATTTTTATTTCGTTAGTCAATCGCGTTTTTCCTATTAATTTGCAAAAAAATGTTTTAATACTTTTTTTCCTAGTTTGGCAACGATTGAAAATGTCAACTGATGCATAGGAAGGGGTAGAAAGAAAAAACAGAACACTGCTAAATTACGAATATCAATGACCACAAACAATATTAAAAACAAACGTTTCGTCCGTTTTGGAAAATGGGTCCAAAGAGTCTCTTAAGCGTCTTCGCTCTATGGTTTCCTTTATCGCTTGTTGCCTGCGCAGCTCATCTAGTGCCAGAAGTCTTGCACAAGGCATTTTGTTTAATTTGTTTAAAATTTGGAAGTTATTTAGTGCCAGTTCGGGTCCAGTTCGAAATGGTTTGTGAGAAAGCTAAAAATATGAAATAGCTCGAAGTTCCGTGGCGCCCAGGAAATTTTTCTGCGATTTGACAAAAAGGTGAATTCAAAATCGCCGCTGTTTGCCGTGGTACCCTGATTAGTGTATTCAATTACACCTTCATAACTCAAGTGCAGTCGTGCAACAATACCTGTGCTTGCCATGTTCTCCCTTAATTAGTTGCGCTTTACGATCTAGCCGTAAATCATGACTTACATGCGTCTACACGTGCTGCAAGTAGTGGCATTGAACAGCTGTTGACCATGGCCAAGATGTTCGTACGATTGGCCTTGACCCTCAACGGTCACACCTTCGCTTTGGAACACGACGGACACACTGGGTGTATTTCACCCATTCGACTTTGCCCGTTAATAACTTCACTTGTAATTGTCCGGTTTTGAACAATTTTTTTTCTAATGTGGAGAATTCTCTTAAAAACAAAATGGTACAGGCTGTGAAGTTATAAATTTAATTTTACATAATTTTTCAATAATAGTTATTGAAATGAAAAATGGGATCAGTCCACGTAAGAAGCAATTTTTTTAAGAGTTCAGGGTACCAACTTAAAAATTTTAATAGCTGTTTACACAATGAATTTTATGGCACTGAAACTTGGCGTGCGCCGAGATGTGGCGCATAAGTTTCCCATTAATATTAAGTGCACAATTTTTTGTTTTATGCAGCTTGTTTAACTACGCATTACAAGTTAAAATCAGAAAATGAAACTCTAATATTTATTTGACATAGTTTCACACACAAACTCGAGAGCAAAAACTGCAGCTTAGCTGCTCAAGTTTCTTTGTTGTCACTATTTGTTAAGGAAAACTACAAGGGGTCCTTAATTTGAGATATAGCCTTCAAAAAATATGCAGCTTATTACGTGTGAATTACTTACAACCATCCAGCTAGTCGGGATCTGGGGAAAAGAGTACACAGAACTTTACAAGGCACTGCCCTATAAACCAATTTAATTATTGGAAATATCCCAGCCAAACGGGCGCTTTGACTGAGTGGTAAAATTGCTACATGTCAAATGGAGCGGAACGGCAAAAGTGCGTAAATCTCGGTGGCTTAAGTGTCAGCATCTTTTAACCCAAATTGACAACGACATTTTCCTGACATTACAAGGACAGAAGCAGGAGCTAAAGGACCTCCTTTTCAGCGACTCAGGGAGGTGTTGGATACTGGTTATTAGTTACTGGTAACTGGCTGTGTAGCTGCTGACTCGTTGTGCGCGCAATTATAGAAATTAGCTTTGATCTTTAATTTATTAGTGCCATTCTGAGTACGCTTAATGGCGACGGGGGACAGTGTTACGTCTGACTAGTCCGAAAGGACATAGGCCGAAGGAGTAGCTACCTAGGTTCGGCACGAAAGTCCTGGTGCCGGCATAAGCTCGTCGTATTTGGGGTGGGTTCTTTGGAAGCCACTCACTTCTCAGACAATAACTAGAAAATTAAATCGTGCCTAGGAAAAATAGTAGAAGCAGTTAGTTAGTATGTCGTTCTGTCCGCACCGCCGCAAGCTTGCCAGCTTGATTGTATTTCAATCGCGGTGTTTGGCCGTATTCCCTCCCCGTATATGCAAAAGCATATCCAATGGATCAGCGCTGGCCTTGCAATCTGATCCCCTATTTTGTCTGTTTCGTTCGTCAAAAGTTATGTCATTATTTTTGACCTACTTCACTCTTCGTTCTCAGCACCCCCGAAAGATGGTCTCTACCAACACATGGTTTTTTTACTTTCCCATTTAAATTTTATTGATAAAATATAATTGTTTGTCTAATGCCATGTAGATTGTTAAAATTAACATTGTTAACATTATTATGGTGATACAAAAATATAAAAATGGAAATTAAACTAGGGACCCAAAATATAAAGTAAGAATTCAATTTATGAAGTGAATCATTGAAAGTATAAAATGATAATAAAATTGAATAAAAGGAAAAAAAAGAATTAATCATATATATATGGAAAGTTAATAAAATGGTTTGAAATAATTAAAATCGTCAAACTATCATTACAGAAAACTAGAATATGTTTACTAATTTATGTTTATTTAACTATTCGTGGTTTTAAGTAGTCATTGTCAATGCGCATAAATATATATATGTCATTTAATAATGGTAAACTTACCCCCTTTTTATCCGGCGATGAGATCTCGTCGCTTGGATTCCTGGGGTTTTGAGTAAAAGAACAACATACATATATATATACATGCGCCTTTAAAAAAGAGTTAATTGGGTCACTTAACAAAAAATATGATATAATTCTTATGCACTTATTACGACATTAGTTCCATTTATTTGTGTTTATATGGCTATTGTTTTTGTTGGAGTTTTGTCATCGGCTGGTTCACTGCTCCCTTGCGGCGTGTTGCTGGGTATTGTATTTCGTTTTGTTTATTGCTTGCATTTAAATGCATTAATTGTTTTCGTTGGTTTTGGTTGTAGGGGTCTGACTGCCAGACAATTTGTGTAACTTGAAAATTATTGTTATTTCTGAGCACATATTTTTAAGTATATTGTTTTTAAAAAACATGTTAGTTAGTTTAAAGTTTTAAAGTTCTTGGTTTTATTTAAAAACCTTGAATTGGGTTTCGGAGTTTTATGGTTTTTAAGTTGTTTTAATTAAGTCACAATTTTATTGGTTTTAATCGCTTTAAAGCCGATCGGGCCAGTTGGCAATTTTGTTTAACTCGGGTCCTTGATCAAGGCGAATCGGGACCAAACGTTTGTATAGATGAAGGATAGACGAACTCATGGTGAAAAAGGATGTGAAAACACTACTTTCAAGGATATCTTTAGTTTGGTTTTTTGTGCCATACTGGCAGGATCTGAGTTTCGAGGTGCCGCGTTCAGGTCTTTCCGCGAAGAGTTTCAGGTTCTTCATTCTCTTTGACTGTCAAAATTTGGGGTCTTTTATACCAGTGACCGTGCCTAGCTTCGCCTATGGGTCACCGGAATGGAACATCAAGGTGTTCCCACCTAGGTGCATCGGTTCCCCTCTGTATTCTAATTGGCCAAAGTCTTATTTGGGTCATCTTTGTTCGAGTACCGGATAGTTCGATCAACCCGGCAGTATTTCGTTACCTATGAGTGCATGGCCCTATTCGTCTAGTTAAGGCGGTGTCATTTTGCTTTTGACCGAGCCAAAGTCCGGTGAAATTTGTCATCATAGTTCTTATGGGGCATGGGAATGCATGACTCAATGTACGTATATTGTGAAATGCTCCCCCTTGGTTTTCTCTTATGCCCTGAGCTAAGATCTAACGTTGGTCCTAACCGGCGTACGTAACAGGCTCGATGTCGTCGATGCTGGAACAGCATGGAATGACTTCGCAAAAAACTCTACGTAAAGGCGGTTTTTGTTGTCTTTTTCCTCGCCCAACGTGTGGCCTCGACCCATACCCTGTGATAACGAGTCTTCAGCTCGCCGGGCATTGATATTTTGAAAGCACTCCATAAGCCAAGAAAATATATATATATTTAGTTTTGTTCTGTTTTTGTTATTTTGTTTTTATTGATGTAGAAAAAGAAACACATAAAAATTGTTCTTTCTTTTGTGTGTTGTTTTTAGGCTGCTAGTGCTCCATCGTTGCTTACGACCCGGCGTTCAGTTCATGTTGTTGCAATTTCTACTTAGACAGCAAAAATATCTTTCGCATGGTAAACCCCAATGCTCTTTCCAGCGGTGTTTCCTAGCTCGTAAAGTGCATTGCCTTTCCGTTTGAGTACTACACAGCGAATTCTGTTCGGGCCTAATTTGGCATTATATCCCTCGGCTCGATTACTTTGTTTAAAATTCTTTCGGTAGACTACTTGTCCTACCGAGAACTCTACAGCCCTACTACGGGTGTTATAAGCCTTTTCTGCCCTTTCATGAGCATGGTCTAAACCCTGACTCACTTTCTGCCTGATTAAATCCATTTTATCAGGTAAACTGATTTCTTGGTCAGCAGCTAGCAAGTCATTAAGCTGACGCAGGATGGGATATGCTGTTCCGTGGGTAATCATTCTGGTACCAAACATGGCGTAGTATGGTTCCATGCCAATTGATTCATGCCAACCACTCCTTAGAGTACAGGCAATTCGGCTTAGATTCGTATCCCAGTTCCGCTGTTCTTTATCCATCGTTGTTTTCAACATTTGCAGTATTGAGCGATTTACTCGCTCAGCAGAATTGCTGTTTGGGCTATAAAACGCAGTTTTGACGTGTCGAATATCGAATTTTTGAAGCAGTTCAGTGAACGCTTGAGATACAAATTGTTTTCCGTTATCAGAATGGATGAACTCGGGAACGCCAAATTGGTGAAAAATTTGGTCTTCGAGGAATCGAATGACTTCCGTAGTTACGGCCCTTCGCATTGGTTGTAGCCACACAAACTTGGTAAAATGATCCAGGCATACAAAGATGACTGTGTTACCATTTCTTGTTCGTGGATATGGGCCCATAAAGTCTATGAATAGCCTCTGTACCGGTCGATTAGTGATCCGTTGATTTCCCATTGGTGGTCGGTTTGTCCTATTGGAGGTCTTGCTGACCTTGCAAATTTCACAATCTTTTACTACCTTTTGGATGTCGATGACCATTGATGGCCAGTAGTAAAACTGTCTCAGTCTTGCAAGAGATTTATGTATGCCTCCATGTCCTGCGGTGGTGGCATGATGTGCCCGCCAAGCTAAATCTGCTCGTAGTTCTGTGGGAACCCAAAGTTTCCATGCCCTTTCTTCTTGGATAGCTTCATTGGTCCTGAAACCCATGCGTTTATAGATGTATCCGTTAGATACCTGAGTATCTAAAATTTTCTCCCCGTTTTCTTCAATCGACTGGATTAACGATTTATAATCGGGAGATTGAAAGGCGGTGGAACTTAGATCTATTTGCAGCTCCATCGTATTAACTATGTCGGTTCTCATCTCGTCCATGTGGATTCTTGATAGTGTATCCGGCACCACGTTAAGTGAACCCTTGCGGTGCTCTACTTCGAAATCGAATGCCTGTAATTTCAAACTCCATCTTGCTAGTCTCCCGGATAAATCCTTCTGACCCATCAGCCATTTTAGACTAGCGTGATCAGTTATTACTTTGAAAGGCATCCCTTCTACATACGCCCGAAATTTGCTGATACTAAGAATTGCCGCATAGCATTCCAGTTCCGTAATGCTGTAATTTTTCTGGGCATTATTCAGCTTTGCAGACATATATGCAATTGGATGTTCACCACCTGTGTCGTCAGTTTGGAATAAGACACCCCCCACACCTGTTGTGGACGCGTCGCATTGGATGGTAAATGGCTTTTTGAAATCGGGTGTGATAAGGACGGGGGCAGACACCATGCTGTTTTTAAGCGTTTCGAAAGCTTTAATTGCCTCTTCGTGTAATTTGAAGTTCTTTATGCGGTCTTTCTTTAAACAGTCATGCAGTGGTGCTGCGATTTGAGCGTAATTTTGAATAAACCGGCGATACCATCCAGTCATTCCCAGAAACCTTCGCATCTGTTTGGCTGAACTTGGCTCTGGAAATTCTTTGATTGATTTTACTTTTGTATCATCGGTTTGGATGCATCCTCCACCTACTACATACCCTAGATATCTGGCTTGGCTGTAGCAAAACTTGCTCTTTTCGACATTAATTGTAAGCTTCGCCTTTTGTAAACAGGTACTGACCTGTGCCAACATTTCTAGGTGCTTTTCAAAGGTAGATGAACATACGAGAAGATCATCTAAATACACAAATACATTTTCCCTCAGCGCTGCTGGTATAACTTTGTCCATAAGTCGGCACATTCTTTGTGCTGCGTTGCACAATCCGAATGGCATAACGGTGTATTGGTATAGTGGCCTGCCTGGGACCGTGAAAGCTGTTTTTTCTCGGCTTTTGGCTTCTAAAGGAATTTGCCAAAATGCGTCTTTCAAATCTATGGCAGAAATAAAATACGTATCTTGCAGCCGGCTCAATAATCCTTCTATGTGTGGTAGTGGATATGCATCTTTAATAGTTCGAGAATTAACCTTGCGTGCATCGAGGCAGAGACGATTCTTTGTCCCCTTTTGCACTAGTGTTACTGGTGAACTCCAGCTACTATTACTTTCCTCAATCACGCCTAATTCTAACATACGATCTAGCTCGTCATACACCAATTTTTGTTTGGCTGGGGATATTGGGTAGTGACGTTGCTTAATCGGAATGTCTTCATCGGTGACGGTAATAATGTGTTCCTCTAGTCCGGTTTTTCCTAATCCTTTTTCGACGCAGGATGGATACGTTCTTATGACCTCTTCTCGCTCCTTAAGTTGTTTAGGAGTGAGTTGATGTGGAGTATAAGCAGTTTCTGGCTTCGGGGTTTCCTCATCTAAGTTGATTTCATGGACAACAGGTTTTGGTTTTATTGAGTCATACCGTTGTCCAAGCAGTGGTAATCCAAATGTGTCCCAGAATTCGATTCCGAAATAAAATGGTTGTGTCAGTCCGGGTACTATCAGAAACTCAAGGTCTTTGACTTCTCCTTCCCATTCCACTGGTAATGTGATCGCTCCGTCAACTTGTGTTTTCCCACCGTTTGCGGTCCGCACGGTTTCTTTTAATTTTTTTATTCTTTTGGTGCGGCCCTGTAGAAATATTTCTGCCCCTTTACCTATACAGTTTGCATTTGCTCCAGTATCTAATAGTGCTACTACTTCTTCTCCATCAACTCTTGTTTTGGCAAAGATACGATTATCGTTTTGCATCCGTACGACGGTGTCTACTACTTTTTGTTTGAGCCGTTGTTCATCTGCTCGTCGCTCATATAATTTTTGTATTTTAAAGTGTTCGCGGGGCGTATTAGCTAGTTTTTCTGAGCCTCTAAAAATACGCTCCCTCGCTTGGTCATACTCCTCCTGTCTTTGTTCAAGGTTTTTATGCGAGGAGATTTGTTTTGGTTTAGGGTTTACATACTCAGGCTTGTTTTGGTCTGCTCGGGTTTCCCTTGGTTCCCCAGCAGACTCTGCTGTAAAAACGGTTGTGTTGATGACTCCCGGCATAAGCGGCATATAACATTATGAAAATTGGAGTCACATAATACTTTACCCGACGAGTGCTGCTGGTAGAAATCTGATTTCTTTCCACATTTGTAACAGGTCAAAGAATGTAGAGGCGCCGTGCAATTTTGTTTTTGGTTTTGCTGTACTTCTTGGCCTGTTCCGTTTCTTCCTTGGGCTAGGTTATTCTGTCCGTTATATTTATCACGCCGTATTTCTGGACGACGATTTCTTTGGAACTCCTCGATCTGTATAGAATCGGGTTCGCTTTCGGAATTTTGCGCAAAACCGCAATCTTGTAATTCTTCTATCTCGTTTACCTGCCTTGGCTTCCATCTTCTTTCCTTTAGCCAACGCTCAATGCGTGTGCCTTCGCTCTTAAATTTTTTAAGCGTCTTTATCGGCGATGCTAGGAGGAATGCTCCTATCTGTGCGTTGAGGTTCTCCTTAAGGATGTCAATCAGATTTTCCTCAGGTATCTTTTGCTTCAACTTGAAATGAAGATTGTGCATTGCCGATATATAGTCCTCAAAAGATTCGTTAAATCCTTGACGCCGTTCCATTAGTTCTTTGATGGTCACGTAATCATTTGTTGAGGTTGAAAAAGCTCTAGTCATCTCACATGTGAGTGAAAAGTAGTCAAATTCTGGATCATCGGCTTTATCTTCCATCAGTTGCCAGTACCATTTAGTAGCTGCGCCTGTGAGTAGGCAGTGGAATTCTCGGAATACTTGTCTACGAGATAATCCATAAAGTTCTTGTAAGCGTTCCACTCGAAACAGAAAGCTTTCAACTGTCATTCCTCGTCCGGTACCATCAAACTTGACATTCCATTTGTCAAGGCGAACTCCTCTTGCATTTGGTAATTGTGTTGACAATGCCGCTACTTCATCTGGATGCCACATAGCCGTGCTATTGGCCTCTGGTCTAGTTGCAGGGGAACTTGCTGCATTATTTGTTCCTTGGGCAGTACTCAAGGGTACTGTTGGTGGAACTGTTGGGTTGCTTGCATCTTGGGTATTACGTGGTGTAGCCACCGGTGGTCGGTGCTCGCTTAACGCTGTGTGCGGAAGCTGGCTTATTGAAGGGGTTGGCTGATTTGCCCAGAAACTATTTGAAATTCTGTGCGTTGGTGCGGGCGCCTGTTCGACAAGTCCTGATCCCTGACTTTCCGCCAGTGTCATCTGCGTTACACGATCTTGCAGACCGGTAACTGTCATCTTTAAATCATTTATTTCCTTGTGCAGAGTTGACTTGATTTCATTGTTTTGCATTATAAGTGCAGACAGCATTCTTTCGATTCTGTCTTCTGGTTCCGGGTTATTTACGGGTCCAGGGAATTGCCTTAGCGGTGGAACAATTGTTGATCGCCCTCGGGGTTGAAACTCTGGGCCAACTCCTCCCACGGCTCCTTGGGTTTCATTTATATCTTGTTCACTCATATTTTCTGTATTCTCTTCCAGAGTTCCTAACTGGTCAAGTTTACTGTTGAAGCTAAGACTCTGGTCTTCTCCTCGGTTACTTTCTTCTCTTAGACTCTGTTTTACGTTTAAAGTTCTACGTCTGATTGCCGCAGCTTCTTCGAATCGCTTGAGAGCTGCTGATCTGGTCATACGACTTGACGGTGTTAACGAGGGTCTTTTTTCCTTAGCCACTGGCATATTAGGTTTGTTTTATGTTTACAAAAACTTCGTTAAACCCCCTATAATTGTATAAAAGAAAATTCTAAAGTGCAATTATAGAATCTATGATTGTATGTTTGTGATATTTCACAAAAACAATTATCTGTGTCTGCCAAATATATATATTTTATAATTCAAAAATGTGTGATAAACGATAATGCAAATCGTATGTATCACGATAATCACGTTTGTTTTCTGATCAAAATGTTTACTATTCAAACATAAATAGTGGGTTAATGCTAACACGGCAAATTTATTTGTAAATAAATGAAATATAAATTCCGGGGTGCTGATTTGCTGCGAGTTATTTTTCAGTCAAGAATCGTCCGATTTTTTAAGCCCCAAATAAAAACAAAGTCCCTATACAGTGAATATAATATGTGCCTGGACTTACATGAACCAGTACACACACCTTTCACTGTCTTCTTTCATGTGGAGTGTTATAATTTTTTCCCAGAAAGGTTCTGTCCGAAGCCCCTCCCCCTGTCGTCGGAAATCAGGCAAGAGTCTCCCAGACTGATTCTCTTAAATTGTTTATCTTTTATATTATGCGCCTGGACTTACATGAACCAGTACGCGCTATTGTTATGATCAGCTGAGCTGCTACACCTGCTGATGTTTTCCCCTTTAACGGTAAAGAACTCCGGGTTCCGGTTATATACACCAGTTTCCTATTTCACTGGACACGAGCCTCACAAACGACCGGGTACTGTGCCCAATACGTCGGCAGCATCGGCCAGAGAAATTAAGTCGTCATCCCACCCAAGTAATTATGAATGCCGTACAACCGAGCCTCACAAGAAGACCTAGCATAGCCTGATGCAACCGGCAGCATCAGTTGTACGTATCCGGTCAGTCCCCTTCCCCCCTGTCAGTCCTGGATCGACAAATAAGAAACGGATCCGCTACCCCTGACACCGCCAGGTGGTGCGTCGCTCTTAATCTGCTCTCCCGCTCTTTCTTAACCGAGCCTCACAAACGATCGTGGTACTTGCCTGATACGTCGGCAGCATCAGTTAGAAAGCACGCTAAATAAAATTCTACGTTATTTAAAAAAGTCGTCTGCACGTTTTAATTAGTTTTTAATATTTTCCAAAAAAGAGTATTGATTTTGAAAGGTTCCTAAAGTCAAATACCAATTCTAAAAACTACAAATTTTAGACTGAAAGGCCTTTTCTAATTCTAAAATTGCCTGTCTTTGAAGTTGGTGACTTTAAAGGCAAATTTAATACTTTATAAAAAAAATCAAAAAATTTTAAAAATGTTAATTTTTACAACTGAAGTCAACTATATGTTGGTCCTTAAAAAGGATAACTTGGTTTTATGCATTAAGCACTGTCTGATACTAAAATAATTTTTTTTTAACAAAAATTCTATGAGAAATTCTTTTAAGAAAAATAAATTTTTGGCAATAAAGGATCTAAGGATATTGCCATCGTTGGGCGCCATCTGTTACGTCTGACTAGTCCGAAAGGACATAGGCCGAAGGAGTAGCTACCTAGGTTCGGCACGAAAGTCCTGGTGCCGGCATAAGCTCGTCGTATTTGGGGTGGGTTCTTTGGAAGCCACTCACTTCTCAGACAATAACTAGAAAATTAAATCGTGCCTAGGAAAAATAGTAGAAGCAGTTAGTTAGTATGTCGTTCTGTCCGCACCGCCGCAAGCTTGCCAGCTTGATTGTATTTCAATCGCGGTGTTTGGCCGTATTCCCTCCCCGTATATGCAAAAGCATATCCAATGGATCAGCGCTGGCCTTGCAATCTGATCCCCTATTTTGTCTGTTTCGTTCGTCAAAAGTTATGTCATTATTTTTGACCTACTTCACTCTTCGTTCTCAGCACCCCCGAAAGATGGTCTCTACCAACACATGGTTTTTTTACTTTCCCATTTAAATTTTATTGATAAAATATAATTGTTTGTCTAATGCCATGTAGATTGTTAAAATTAACATTGTTAACATTATTATGGTGATACAAAAATATAAAAATGGAAATTAAACTAGGGACCCAAAATATAAAGTAAGAATTCAATTTATGAAGTGAATCATTGAAAGTATAAAATGATAATAAAATTGAATAAAAGGAAAAAAAAGAATTAATCATATATATATGGAAAGTTAATAAAATGGTTTGAAATAATTAAAATCGTCAAACTATCATTACAGAAAACTAGAATATGTTTACTAATTTATGTTTATTTAACTATTCGTGGTTTTAAGTAGTCATTGTCAATGCGCATAAATATATATATGTCATTTAATAATGGTAAACTTACCCCCTTTTTATCCGGCGATGAGATCTCGACGCTTGGATTCCTGGGGTTTTGAGTAAAAGAACAACATACATATATATATACATGCGCCTTTAAAAAGAGTTAATTGGGTCACTTAACAAAAAATATGATATAATTCTTATGCACTTATTACGACATTAGTTCCATTTATTTGTGTTTATATGGCTATTGTTTTTGTTGGAGTTTTGTCATCGGCTGGTTCACTGCTCCCTTGCGGCGTGTTGCTGGGTATTGTATTTCGTTTTGTTTATTGCTTGCATTTAAATGCATTAATTGTTTTCGTTGGTTTTGGTTGTAGGGGTCTGACTGCCAGACAATTTGTGTAACTTGAAAATTATTGTTATTTCTGAGCACATATTTTTAAGTATATTGTTTTTAAAAAACATGTTAGTTAGTTTAAAGTTTTAAAGTTCTTGGTTTTATTTAAAAACCTTGAATTGGGTTTCGGAGTTTTATGGTTTTTAAGTTGTTTTAATTAAGTCACAATTTTATTGGTTTTAATCGCTTTAAAGCCGATCGGGCCAGTTGGCAATTTTGTTTAACTCGGGTCCTTGATCAAGGCGAATCGGGACCAAACGTTTGTATAGATGAAGGATAGACGAACTCATGGTGAAAAAGGATGTGAAAACACTACTTTCAAGGATATCTTTAGTTTGGTTTTTTGTGCCATACTGGCAGGATCTGAGTTTCGAGGTGCCGCGTTCAGGTCTTTCCGCGAAGAGTTTCAGGTTCTTCATTCTCTTTGACTGTCAAAATTTGGGGTCTTTTATACCAGTGACCGTGCCTAGCTTCGCCTATGGGTCACCGGAATGGAACATCAAGGTGTTCCCACCTAGGTGCATCGGTTCCCCTCTGTATTCTAATTGGCCAAAGTCTTATTTGGGTCATCTTTGTTCGAGTACCGGATAGTTCGATCAACCCGGCAGTATTTCGTTACCTATGAGTGCATGGCCCTATTCGTCTAGTTAAGGCGGTGTCATTTTGCTTTTGACCGAGCCAAAGTCCGGTGAAATTTGTCATCATAGTTCTTATGGGGCATGGGAATGCATGACTCAATGTACGTATATTGTGAAATGCTCCCCCCTTGGTTTTCTCTTATGCCCTGAGCTAAGATCTAACGTTGGTCCTAACCGGCGTACGTAACAACAGTCAACAGACGACATTCAGCCCGCGACAACCTAGCAAATTCTTACTACCAATCTCCGTTTGTTGTATGCCAAAGTGTTACAGAAAATTAATTTCATCAGAAAAAGTATAAACTTTTTGGAGATTCCAAACATCATAAACACTACCCTAAAATATCTAAGGATTAATAGAGCACATGTTATAGATTAAGGGGAACAACTTTACAAAATTTCGAAGCTATACCTCCGTAATTACAATATAGATTGGTAAGCCAAATGCTTTTGGGAGCTGCTTGGGCAAATTAATGTGCAAATAGATTACGCCTTTAGTCCAGGGAGTGTCCTTTAATAAGAGGAGCTGAAGAAAATAGACTAAAAGATACGTGCCCTTGGGAAAAGCGATGGCATTTTAGCATTTGTTCCTGCTGTTTCGGTAGGATTTCATGCATTTAAATGCATTACTTCAGCCTGCACCCTTCCCACGCACTGCCAATAAAGTGTGTGCAGGTTTTAAAAATTGCATTATGACGAGTGAGTGCCGTGCACGTGTTTGGCATTTCGTTTATATTGAAGCATATGCATGCAGAAAGCCAAAGAACTTGAAAATACAAAAACTTTCATAAGGACAGCCGTGAAACAAATTTTGGGTAACTATTCGGTCCACTGGGCCACCAATGAGCAAGATTTATTTACTTATATTCAATAGACTTTGTGACCATATGCAATTTAGTTTGTTAAAAACAATGTTAAAAATAAATACGTTGATGACTCCATTAAAAACCATAAATAAGTGTTTTTAACTTTAACCTTACGTACCTTTGGGAATAGCGATGTTTTGTGTAATTAATTATTTCGCTGGCGTAAAATAAACAGTGCCGTGTTGCGCATACGCAGCGTGTTCCACTCTTGTTAGCGGCTATCCAGCACGAGTACCCGTGCCTGTTTCCAATTTGTCTGTAAACCAGGTCATTGCTCGATGTTAGCTCTACCTGTTTTTCGATCATGTTGGCCACATGCTGCGCATTAGTGGGATTGAATAAGGTTTGCAAAGGCAAAGTGGGATAAGTACAAAATGCAATGGCTCCCCCAAAAAAAAACCAGTAAAAGCCATACCAAAAACGAAACCAAGCAAAGTTAAGCCAAATCCTTACATGCAGCTGCTGTGGCTTTGTGAAGTGTTTTCTCTTTTTCCATTTTCCACCCACAAAAGTTTGCACAACGCCACAAACTCTCGCAAATTGCCAGTGAAATTTTTGGTTATATTAATAAATAATGTCGGAAATGTTCTGGGAGATATGTGCTTCGCACGTAAACCAAATCCAGACGAAGAAACTTACTCATCCTCTCACGAAGATTGCAATTACAACAAGTGCTGTTTCAACTGCAACGAGGGCAAAGACCCAAAACACGAAATATGTATACGGATTCAAATCCGCAATTATGGCTTAGAAAATAGGGGGTTAAAAACACGGATTTAACCCTTCTGTGAGCGGAAGGAACATTTTTGTTCCATTTCGATTTTGCTTGTAAATATCTCGGGTTGTGTGAAAGCTATCGATCTGAAATTTTTTGACAGCTCGTCTTCAACGATTCTAAACAAGTTTGCCGATTTTTAAATAAATCTGTTGGTAATCTTGGATTTTATTAGGAAAACTTTTTTTAACTACGTTGTTGAGCGGAAGACACAAATTTGTGCATCGTGTTAAAACCGCGTATATCTTAAAAACCTTTACTCAGAAAAATTTGAAATTTTTATTGAATATTTATTAACTCAAAATCATTAAATTAAAAATTTAAATTTTTAAATTAATCCTACACTAAAAAAAATTTTTAAGTTTTACCTTGAAAAAAAAATTGCAGGTTAGATTAATTACGTAAAACTCGCAAACTGATCAAACAATTGAAAAACGTGATATACTACGTTATAGGGCTTTCAATAAGCTTTCCAAAATGGTCAAATGTGTTATACCCTTCTTTGGTAAAACTATAAGAAAAACAACCAATATTGTTGAAAAATTACATTTATTTGATACTAATTTGATTAATAATACCACAAATATACTAGAAAACTAGTATTATTTTTATTTCAAAATTGTTATTCTTATAAAAATAAATTGTTTTAATCCCATAATTATTACTATAAATGTCCAAAAAGTGGTATTTGTGGTTTTAGGTACTCTCGCTAACAAAAGTAACGGTCACAAATCACCCAAATCATTTATGACCGCCAGGTGCAGCTGCCGACGGCTCCTTTTGGAATGACCCAAAAAGGGTTGATGGTAAAACAAACTACCTGCAAACATTTTTTGCACGTTTTTAGACCTTTGAACTACTTTTATAGTGACTTCTTCTAAAGAAAGGTATGACAAATTTGACATTTTTGGAAAGCTTATTAAAAGTCCTATAACGTAGTATACCACGTTTTTCAATTGTATGATCTGTTTGCGAGTTTTACGTACTTAATCTCACCTGCAATTTTTTTTTCCAAGGTAAAACTTAAAAATTTTTTTAGTGTAGGCTTAATTTAAAAATTTAAATTTTAAATTGAATGATTTTGAGTTAATACATATTCAGTAAAAATTTCAAATTTTTCTGAATAAAGGTTTTTAAGATATACGCGGTTTTAACACGATGCACAAATTTGTGTCTTCCGCTCAACAACGTATAAAAAATCTTCCGCTCACAGAAGGGTTAAATACAACAATTTTTGGCACAGTCGGTCGTGTAAATTTACACACGCACCCTGTCAAACAACCCGAAAATGTATTCATTGTCAATTCATAAAACTAAGCAAAAATGTTGCAAATTGCATTTACATGCCTATGACTCAGCATCCTTTTGACACAGACACACGCATTGTGCTTCACTGCGAAGACGCCTCAGGACACACGTATATGTATATTCGGATATAGGGGAATTTGGGGTGGCGAAATGGGGCGTGTCATGTGGTTCAGGGTGGCAGGCAGAAAGTGGAATGCTACACTCAGAAAAAAAAAATTCCTAAATTTTAGGAATTATGGACTACATTGCCAAATTTGAATTTTTAAGGGCACAATGGACTTAAAAAGTAAACATGTTTGGATTTTTGGCCTTAAATTGATCATTTAAGGCAATACAACTTAAGGAATCTACTATCCGAAAAATAGTCCAGTTACCTTAAAAATTATTTCGTACTAGCTAGAGGGTAGCCTAGGGGGTAAGCAGGTGGACCCACGCGCATGGGAGCCAAAATGGCCCGGGTTCACTTCCTAGCGGTGTCGAAACAACATTTTTTTTTTTTTTGCTTAAACTTTTTATTTTTTATTTGCCGTAACACTTTCCTTAATAGTAAAAACTATTTAACGTAGTTTTTAACTTAAGGAACACTAAGAAACTATAAATTTGGTATGCACACACACATCCTTTAAAAAGCTGTTTAGAACGGCGGCTACTAAGAGCGACTGTAGAGCAGATGTTAGGACTCACGCGTACAGATCCAAAGGTCAGAGGTTCGAATCCCAGTGGAGTCAAATGGAATGTAAGTTTTATAAATAATATCAAATGTTTAAAATTAATATTCTTCTGCTTATAAATCCATTCAACGAATCAATTCCAAGCAAACAATATGAGAAAAGTCAAAATAAATATTTTTCTTTTTAAGGCTATATTTGGACTAGATTTAAGGATATTATAGCCTTAAATGTCATGGACTTAAAATAAGTCCATGATTCCTAAGCGCAAAAAATAGTCCATTTTACCTTATTTTAAGTCCATTTTTCGGTATATTAGTCCATGTTTTTTTCTGGGTGTAGCTTTTAAGGCTAAGCCCCTGGCAGCCATGTCGTATATTTTGAATAACAGCAACAGCAGAAGCAGCAGTCTCAGTTACTGTTTTGGTCAAGTGTACAAAACATGTTGCAATCACTGTTACAGTTGGTTAATGTGATAAAAACGTCAAAGGATCATAAGTAAGTGCGTAGAAAAATTAGACTTGAACAACAGAATGTTTTTATGATAAAACAATATCATACGATTTCATGTTGTATTACAACATGTAAAAATTTATAAAACACCTTCACATAATTGTTAAATAATGTTGTAGGTTAAAGTTTTATACCTTATAGTTTGAAGTAGCGGGCTTATAATTATCGTTAGTCAGCTAATGGCATTAACCTTTTTTCGCTTTCAACTGGACGCTGACCTTGTTTTCTTGTACAGCATGCTTAACGGCTGCCTGGCTCACGAGGCGTATGTGGAATGTGGCCCCAACACACGAAAAACTCATTTAAGAACTTCGAGCGATTTTAAAATTTTTAAAGCGCTTAAAATACAAACATGAATATAGTTCAGAGACGGTTTTGTTTATTTTTTGATGTGACAACTTTGAAATACATAATAATAAAAATAAAAGGCCGAATTTTTAAAAGTTAATCAGGCCTGTTCCAGTTTTCACTTCCGAAAGATTCGCACGGATTTGAAGTTCCCAGACCTGTTCTAACATTCACTTCCGAAAAATCCTCACGGAAATTAATTTCCCTCCGTTAACTCTCTGTTAACTTCCGAGCGAAACCTCACGGAAACTTTCCGCCAGCCGTTTGGCTGACGGATTCAGATCCGCAAGCACAGAAATTAATTGTTTAAAAATACTTTGCGATAATTTAACGTGCAAATGATATTTTTTCCTTATTCTTTGATGCTTTAAGAACATTATTGCATATTTAATATTGTTGATAACAACATATTTGACCATTTAAAAATTATTTTGCGGCTGCACCTCAAAATAGGTTCAATTCTAACCTTCAGCATTTTGACAAATCCGCCGCCTCTGTTCCAGTTTCCGAACGAATTTGGAGAGAAAATGCAAGAGTTGTCATGGTACGAAAAAAAATAAATATTTTTTTGGGATTTATTTTAAGCAACCCCTTTTGTGCTCGTGTTACTATGGTTAGAAAGGTATTTTATCTAAAATAAATTTAAAAGAGTTTTTGTGCTTATTACCGCTTAGTTTAATGAAATAATTGTGTAAACACGTGTGGATGGGACCTTTTTTATCGGCTTCGGCAACTCTGGTTTCACAACATCGCCACCAGAACAGCTGATCGAATAAACAAATATTTAAAAATTTGTACTTGTGGCCGCCAATGCTTGTTTCTTCTATTTTATGCGTTAAATTAGTAAACCATTTATGCCCATAGCTGATGGACACCAGCAGGCCAAAATTTAATCACCCTCAAGGCAGCGAAACTCAAAGAAGTCAAACGCTCTTGTCAAAAGTGGCCAGTTGCCAGTCAGCTGATTTTGTTTGGGAACAAAAGGGAAATTCAAAGGCAAATCCCCAAATGAAGAGGGGAAATTCGACAATGTAAAAGGGAATTCCGCAAATGTTATCAAATCCACTTCCGAGTGAAAACTGGAACAGGCCTGAATAATTTTTACTGTGCATGCTGACATTTTCGGGCAGCTCAAGTTGAGCAGTGAGCTTTGAAGCGCACACGTTTGTAGATCAACACATTTTTACTACTGAATGTTCTAATAAGGTAAACATTTCCCTTTTAAGTTGCCCCCAGGAAGGACCTTGGCCGAAGACTGCTATCTCGCACCGAGGAAACACAGGAAAGTTCGTAAGTGAGCACGTGTGTTTACTTTTAAATTTTATAACAGAACTCGGCGGGTGGAAACACGGAAGGGTCAGGTGAAGCCATATGTGAATGAACAGCGAGGAAAACAAAGCAAAGGCAAACGGCAAAAAATGAATTTAAGTCAGCTAAATAAAAAGACCCCTTTAGCAATCCCGACATCAATATTCAGAATACGGAATTACTCATGCTCGCCATGTTACTGTTATGATTTCAGCCAAGCAGTCAACGTTAGCTGGGAATGCACACACATGTTTTTTGTTCCTGATTCCCAAATCCCAGAAACCTAACTTTAACTCTAAGTCCCCGAATACTCCTCTTGGTTTAAGGGTGCAGCATATGCCCCCCGTCATCGATGGTGTTTTATCACATTCGGATGGAATAGCAAAATAAATGCACTGGTTGAAACAATTTATCATTTAATTGAAGGGCAAATGTTTTTTAAAAAGATATTTTTAAACGGATGCTCTTTAAATACATAAACAGACTTCTTATTCTTTAATATTTAAATATTCTTTTTTGCATTTATCAGCACAACTTATTGTGCAACATTGTTAATAATATTTCCCCTCATAATCGTAAGTTACACAGAAGCAATAAAAAGTCACTATAAATATTTTAACTATTTTATTTGCTGCGAACGAGAATGTGGAAATCATTTCCGCTTCAGAGAAACCCACACCCAGAAAAAAACATGGACTAATATACCGAAAAATGGACTTAAAATAAGGTAAAATGGACTATTTTTTGCGCTTAGGAATCATGGACTTATTTTAAGTCCATGACATTTAAGGCTATAATATCCTTAAATCTAGTCCAAATATAGCCTTAAAAAGAAAAATATTTATTTTGACTTTTCTCATATTGTTTGCTTGGAATTGACTCGTTGAATGGATTTATAAGCAGAAGAATATTAATTTTAAACATTTGATATTATTTATAAAACTTACTTTCCATTTGACTCCACTGGGATTCGAACCTCTGACCTTTGGATCTGTACGCGTGAGTCCTAACATCTGCTCTACAGTCGCTCTTAGTAGCTGCCGTTCTAAACAGCTTTTTAAAGGATGTGTGTGTGCATACCAAATTTATAGTTTCTTAGTGTTCCTTAAGTTAAAAACTAAGTTAAATAGTTTTTTACTATTAAGTAAAGTGCTACGGCAAATAAAAAATAAAAAGTTTTAGCAAAAAAACAAAAAAATGTTCTTTCGACACCGCTAGGAAGTGAACCCGGGCCATTTTGGCTCCCATGCGCGTGGGTCCACCTGCTTACCCCCTAGGCTACCCTCTAGCTAGTACGAAATAATTTTTAAGGTAACTGGACTATTTTTCGGATAGTAGATTCCTTAAGTTGTATTGCCTTAAATGATCAATTTAAGGCCAAAAATCCAAACATGTTTACTTTTTAAGTCCATTGTGCCCTTAAAAATTCAAATTTGGCAATGTAGTCCATAATTCCTAAAATTTAGGAATTTTTTTTTTCTGAGTGCATAAAATGGGAAATGCTATCATTTTATTGCATTTTTCGCATTAAACAATAATCACATAAGATGGCTTCATCAGCTTTACTTAAATACATGTATCAGATGAGCTTATTTTGAGATCGTAAATTTCATGATAGCACCTCAACAACACCCAGAAAAAAACATGGACTAATATACCGAAAAATGGACTTAAAATAAGGTAAAATGGACTATTTTTTGCGCTTAGGAATCATGGACTTATTTTAAGTCCATGACATTTAAGGCTATAATATCCTTAAATCTAGTCCAAATATAGCCTTAAAAAGAAAAATATTTATTTTGACTTTTCTCATATTGTTTGCTTGGAATTGATTCGTTGAATGGATTTATAAGCAGAAGAATATTAATTTTAAACATTTGATATTATTTATAAAACTTACATTCCATTTGACTCCACTGGGATTCGAACCTCTGACCTTTGGATCTGTACGCGTGAGTCCTAACATCTGCTCTACAGTCGCTCTTAGTAGCCGCCGTTCTAAACAGCTTTTTAAAGGATGTGTGTGTGCATACCAAATTTATAGTTTCTTAGTGTTCCTTAAGTTAAAAACTACGTTAAATAGTTTTTTACTATTAAGGAAAGTGTTACGGCAAATAAAAAAATAAAAAGTTTAAGCAAAAAAAAAAAAAAAATGTTGTTTCGACACCGCTAGGAAGTGAACCCGGGCCATTTTGGCTCCCATGCGCGTGGGTCCACCTGCTTACCCCCTAGGCTACCCTCTAGCTAGTACGAAATAATTTTTAAGGTAACTGGACTATTTTTCGGATAGTAGATTCCTTAAGTTGTATTGCCTTAAATGATCAATTTAAGGCCAAAAATCCAAACATGTTTACTTTTTAAGTCCATTGTGCCCTTAAAAATTCAAATTTGGCAATGTAGTCCATAATTCCTAAAATTTAGGAATTTTTTTTTTCTGAGTGAATGTATGTTTATTTGCCAGTTTTGAGTCCGCTAACAAATAATCATGATATATGTGAATCTGAAGTAAAAAAATTGTACCTAATAACATAAATTTGTTAAAACAATAAGTTGGCCTTTTTTTTTTTCCTTTTTTCCCTTCTGGCCTTTTTATTGAACTGACTGCTGGCTGCACTGGACAGGGCCATTAAGGTTGCAGCATTTATCTGCATTGCTTGGGCAGGGTTTTATGCATTTTAAAGCATTACTTCAGCCTGCACTTTTCCCACGCATTTAAAATGAAGTGTGTGAAGTTTTTTAAAATTTCTTGTTGATGTAATAGGAAACACGGACTTTGTCTGTATGCACACGTACGTAATTTCATTTATGTTGTAGCATATGCATACATAAAGCCAAAGAACGTGATCAACACAGAAACATGAACTGAACATGATTTTGGGTAACAGTACGGTCCACTGGACCAGCAATGAAGATTTATTTACTGAACAGGAAATTTGTATATAATTTTATTTACTTTACTAAAAACATGTTCATATATTACATAAATCTAATCCGCCTTTGACCTCGAGTCCGCTTAAAATCGTACTTAAGCAAAATGTTCATAATATTAAAAATATTATAAAATTAATAATTAATAATGCATTAATAAAGCATTTAAAACTGGACTAAAGTGGGTTATATTTTATGTTCTTTATGGCCGTATTTAAACCACGAAGGTCGCTGAAGATAATATTGTTCAACACGTTGCAGACAACTCAAAAAAAAAAATGCCTGCATTAATATATGTTTCAAGGTAAAAACTTGTAGTACCTTTGGAAGTGCCGATCTTAGTTTATTATTTTGCAGTGTTGCGCATACGCAGCGTGTTCCAGACGTGTTAGCGGTCTTCTAGATCATTGTTTATAAATATCTTTCGTGTTTTCCAGTTCTTAAACCAATGTTGCTCGTTGCTCGGTATCAATTCTACCCACTTTCCGTGTATGTTGGCCACAAGCTGCGCATTAATTTGATTGCATAACGTTTGCAAAGGCAAAATGGGATAAGTACTACATAAAGAGTGAACACCCAAGGTAACAAGAAAACCAAATAAAGCTTAACGAAATTCTTATATGCAATTGCTGTGGCTACGTGCTGAATTTCCCCCTTGTCTATTTTCCAAACACTCTCATTGAATAAAAAACTTGCACAGCACCACAAATTCTTGCAAACTTCCAGCTGCCGTCTATTATTGTTTGGTGATAATTTAAGTCGGAAATGTTCAAGGAGATTCCTGCTTCGCTTTGTTCGCACGTTAGCCGAATCAGAATCCAAACGAAGCAAAGTCCTGCTCCTTCACTTAAACAAACGTACATTGCAATTACAACAAGTGCAGATTCATTTGCAACGACGACACGGACCCAAACACGAAATACGTACCCGAATAGTACTCAAAAAACGCACAAGCTTTGAGTGTGCAATAGCGACTGGGGAAAAGGGGGTAAAGTAGACGGGTTAGCACCTGGTAGCCATGTCGTTTATTTAATATGACAGCAACAGCAGAAGCAGTAGTCGCAGTTCCCGTTAAGGTCAAGTGTAAAAAACATATTGCAGGGACTGTCATAGACCTTTTCGCTTTGTTGGACGCTAACCTTGTTTTTGCCACCTCGATTGTAATTGGAATTTATTAATTGGAGAACAATAACTCGCCTGCCAAAGGACCAGAACCTCAATCCCTTTTTCGGTGCCTGCAAAGTAATATTTCTTGCTGCAAGATGATTTATTTCCGAGGCATTTACTTCATACAGCGATTAAATGAAGCAAGGAAGTGCTGAAGTATTGTATGAAGTATGTATATTCCTCCAGCTGATTCCAGCTTTACCCACCTCCTCTATCTTTCATCCCATCAAATGCTGTCATATTTTAATGTTTTACATGGCAGGCTCAAAGTGGCACCAACTTTATCACCATCCGCATCTAGAGCAACGTTTCCAGAGCATGGTGATTGAACCTGTCAGCCCCGACACACCGACACCACCGTGTCTACATGGCCAAAAAAAAATTAAAAGCTCATTGTTTTAATAAAATCGAGCAGTAAGCACCAGGATGCAGAGTAGTTGTTGTGGGTCCTTGTAGTTGCCACATGCTTAACAGCTGCCTGACACACGAGGCGTATGTGAAAAGTGGCACAAACACGCGATAAATTTATTAAAGTACTGCGAGCGGTTACGAAATTTTGCGGGCTTACTGTGCATCTCTGCTGTACTCTTTTGGGCAGCTCAAGTTTTACTGGTTGCAAAGCGTAAACGTTAATGGATTAACACATATTTACTGCTGAATGTTGTAGTTGCCCCCAGAAGGGACAAATTCAGGACCAGAAACTGCAGCCAGGACCCGCTATCGCGCAGAGAGGAAACACTCAAAAAAGCGTACTTGAGCACTTGTCTTAGCTCTTTAAATTTATAACTTATTTCGGCGTTCAGGTGAGGCAAAGTGTTAGCGAGGTGGTTTTGGGGGCTCAAACCTTCATTTTCTTGTTTAAAATTCTGTAAACTAGTCCTTTGGGTCCTGGCTAGTCTTAGTTTTAATTGGCAGCACTGCCAGTCGTGTGTGCATGATGAAGATGGGCAGACGAACAGACATGTCTAAGCATGATATAGTTGGCACTTTCCAGTCATTTGCTACGTTTTAAGTCATTTCCAAGTGCGGCGACCAACCAGAGGGGCACTCAACCAAACTCAAAAGGAACTTGCAGGCAAATCGCGTAAGGCAAACATTTTCTTTTTTTGCACTTCTAGCCACATGCACATGAAATAGACTAGACCAGTTCCTAAAACTCAATTCCTACGAGCGTTGCTACATTTGCAGATCTGTCATCGATTTCACATCACGACCATCAGTCAAAAGTGAAGCGTGTGGTAAGCTCAAAGACCAGAAAAGCGACATTTAAGCCACTACATTTTTTAGTTGCACATTGATGCAGAGTTGTGTTTGCTTGCCTGCCATTTGGCCCGATTGTGAATTGGTTAAAATGATTTATTATATGTTTGTTTGCACCATGCAATGCGGTTGCCAGCAGCATCTGCTGTGTCCGGCTTACAGTGGGATAAATTGGACAGAAAATGACTTCCACTGTTCTGCTGAATATTTCAAGAGCTGATTTCAAAATCCAGGTTTCATCAAATCTGTTGTTTGTGTGTATTTTGACTAAAATTTAATATTTTATTGCTGCAGCCTGCTGGGCAATTGCAATCGAGTTTGATTTTTGCGGTTTGTCCATCTGTAAATACGCAATACGGGGCTTCAATTAAAGTGTGTACTTTGCGGTTTCCGATCCGATGCAAAATGCCTAAAATCGCTCAAACCTATTCGTCGAAGTTGCTTAAATAATGCAAAGACCTCACAACACCTGGAAAATCATTACATAAGTAGAAATTGAACAAATGAACACAAAAAGAAACACACTCAATTAAAATTGTACAATAGACTGGCTTCAACCGGCTTTTGGGCCTAAGGACATGCTGACCCTTTTCCAAATCATTGAATACATTTATTTCACACACCCGAAAAAAGAGTCGGGAAAAGGAACTAAAAGGGCTTGGTCGTTGGGTGACCCCCTTTTCTATATTCTGATTGGAAAATTTATAGTGGTCATCGATAAAATGAAGCAAATGCCACATACCAAAAAAATTAAAGACGGCAATGAGTAATATGTTATCAAGGCATAAGCGACTTTAACAAAAATTTGTATTCAAATTATGCAATGGGTCAGGCCATGTCAACTGTACCTAAAATTTTTTCGAAATTGTTTTCAAATTTGTTCGAAAATTTGTTTTTAAGGCTTTGGAGAAAAACTCATAAATATTTTTAAATATTTTTTTTAAGACAAAACGATTCTCTTACACTCGAAAAAAAACTTCGTCGGTATATGTCAAACCGTTCGAGAGTTATGAATTTTTCTCCAAAGCCTTAAAAACAAATTTTTTGAACTTTGAAGCTCAAAATATCGAAAACGGTGCGGAATTTCGAAAAACTGTTAAAAGTGTTTTGAGGTACTGTCCTAAGCTACACTACAAACATCATACAAGTACGCACAATAAAGGATTTTAATGTTATTTAAAGTTACTCTTAACGTTTTGTGGCATTTATGTTTTTTTTCAGGGCCCAACTCCAAATTGTGTGACAATGTGCTTTGGTTTATATTTAAGTGGCTGCAAGCCTTTATGCGACTAACTCTTGCCAAGTCAAATATTGTTTTAATATTTTTCCAAGGATTTGTCTTAGCCATACCATCCTTGATTTCCCCTAAGGCTGGTCGTTTTGGTAAAGCTTCTATTCTGACCAAACTTGAGAGGCAAACAATGCTCTTACGTAAGCTTCAACCCACTTCTAAGGTGATAAGCCTTGCCAGCTCCAGAACTTGAACCAGAAACCAAACCCGGAGAGACAGCAAAGACTTTCACGACTACCAGAAGCAAAGCAAACTTCTCGTTTAAACTTTACTTCATGCTTCCTTCGATGTCTGAAACAAGCACACTCCCAACGAAGGAAACTCCTTTTATTGCTTGTACCTTATATGTATGAATTTTCCGAATATTTCATAACAAGAATTATGCTTGTGTTTTAGCCGAGTGGGTAAAGCCCATACAGGAATGAGCTGTTGCCTGTTCTTGTTGTCGTGTCGTATCGCATGTTTTGTCATACGAAAGGGCTATGCAAAAAAAAACAAGATGCACAAAAATGTTGTCAATCAATGCTGAAGATAACAGGAGACAAAGCCAGCAAACAGGATGTTTAGCTCTTAAATTGCCTTAGACAGCCTGAAAATGTCTTGATTATGGATTCATGTGTGTGCACAAGTTAATCCCGAAACAAATTAGGTGGAACCAACAAATTCCTCATGCACAAACTATATCCCTTTGAGGCTGCACGAATTTAATTTTTGGATACTACTTTCACGGGTTAGTCTATAAATGTTTAAAATAAATGTTTGTAGTAGAAGTTTACCTTGAATAATGTCATCAACGATTTTCTGGGTCAATATTTGAATATTATTAGCTGTAGTAGTACATTCCATTTGTATCAGTGCTGCCAGCAGTCAGTTCAATAAAAAGACCAGAACAGCAAAAAAAAAAGAGCAAAAAAGGGACAATTATTATTTTTTTAACAAAATAATGTTAAAAGGCACGATTTTTTTTTACTTCAGATTCACATATTTCATGATTATTTGTTAGCGGACTCAAAACTTGCAATTAAACATAAATTTTTAAAGCGATATCATTAAATTTACAAGCTCATCTTGTACATGATTTTTAAGGGTCTTCGCACAAAAACACAAAATTTTTTACAAACACTTTTAAGAAAAGTTTGCTTAAAACTCTTTGTACATTATTCATAGCATTTGGTAAACATTTTCAAACATTTCGGGGGGTGTTTTCAAAATATTTGTGCACAATTCACAATATATATATTTATTTGTAAGGCTAGACATTTTGTATAGCCTTCAGTGTGAGACGGGTTATAAGACCTGTTTAATTGAATAAATGTTGACAATAAAAAGTTAATTTTAATATAAAAAAAAAATAAATGCACTCAATAATCATTTAAACCAAATTATAAGAGTTTACTTTTGCGGAGAATATGATCCACTCTTGTGCAAAGCTTTGAAGCATTTAATATGTTTCCATTTTGTTGGCTTGATTTTTTTCATATCTTCGGAGGTTATCAAGCGAGCAATTGAGCTACTCTTGGCTTACGCTAATAAATGAAGAGCATTTAAAATTACTATTTGTGAAGTGGCAGCAGGCTGCCACGCCCACCTCACATCCCCATACACAATTTCAATTTTCGTGCCATTTAATTCGCGAGGATAACTTATATGCGAGGCAGGCGTATAGAAGATACTTCACCATATCTCCCTGCCAGCGACTTCGATACCAGTGCGAAAGGAAATAAATTTTGCAGCGTCATTTAAGCGTAATTAAAAAGTCCTAGCCACAGGCGATGATGGAAGAAGAGCAGCGAACACCAACAGCCGCAAAAGCCTCCCAATGCACCGTACTGAACATAAATAAATGAGTGAGATTGGGAGGTGGAGTGGCTTGGTGGTGAAGATGTTGGGGCTTGAGTGGTTTTGTGGTGGCTACGTGCATATTCGAGGGCCAACAGCTCAATGCCCATTTGATTTCCAGTCAACTCACGATTCCACGCATTAAATAGCTTAGACAATGTCAAAAGGCATCATCACTCAAGGAGCCCTCGTTTGAGCTTACTTCAATCGCCCTCGTCATAGTGGTTTATAGACAGAACGAAAATTGTTAGGATGTCATGATAGCAACTA
Organism: Drosophila oshimai; assembly: GCA_018150695.1. Lineage (NCBI taxonomy): Eukaryota > Metazoa > Arthropoda > Insecta > Diptera > Drosophilidae > Drosophila > Drosophila oshimai. The sequence continues at coordinate 654,729 of JAECWM010000262.1, forward strand.
TGGAAAACCCCGTACCAAACATGTTAAGTTAAAATTTTTAAGCCTTTATTACAAAAAAAAATTCTAAATAGAAACAAAACGGTTGACAACCATGAGGCTTGTATTAGCGATCTTAAGCACCTCAAGCGAATGATTTACTTTTAGGCTTTAGCACCTTTTTTTGTAGAGTTTGTTTATTAAACTTCTGCATCACCTTAACAGATCAAAAATGAATATTAATCATAGTTTCTGAAAATCCACTAAGTACAATGTACCCTAGATACCAACTACAATCAGCTATAAAGAAACTGGTAATTTAAAGACATAAATATTTAAAAGAGAAGGAGAACTCCGAGAAACTGGATGTTAAGTACCGCGAAGGCAACCAAACATTATGATATTAACCATGAAGTTCAATGCCAATTAGAACCATTAAAAGCGCCAGGATCCCCATCTTTCCAAATGACGCAACCAAACATAAGAAGACAATTATTGGACGTTAAATTTACACTTAATTTACCGAATAAATTTATTAAGGTAACGGTTCATAGTGTTGCACATTACGCATCATCATCAAGGATCCCTTTTTTTATCTTCCTCTTATCTTTACCACAAAGTGATATGGAAAACAACGACGAAACAAAAGCCTGAAAATTTGCAAAAGTTAATTGCTCCACGCATTTCGTCAACGTTTTCGAAAATTAAGCGAAAATATGCAAAGGCATTGTGCCAGCGTGTTGGCTTGTGGGTCTCGGGTGTTGGTATTTTTCGTGGAATTAACCTGAACTCATCCAAAAAATGTGGGAAAAGTCAATCGACTCGCATTATCGACTCACCATTCAGCGGTGGCCATTGAATTCAATATTACCGCTCTTTAAAGCAAGCGTAGGTCAGCTTAACGGTCCTTTAATTAGAAGAAAAACGTACAATTTTTTTGTAAACTAGCAAAATATTAATAAAACAAGAAAGAACGCTAAAGTCGGGTTTCCCGACTATAATATTTGCGATACTCATTGCCCTCCTTAAAAACAGCTAAAGTGTAGCCTACTTTCAAGCGCAATCAATTTTTAGCGCCCTCTTCAAAAAAAATGGTTAGCCTACTTTCGGGCGCAATAAAATTTTTTTACGCACTTGTATACACAATTTCTTGAAAATGGCCAAATTTGCAAAATTTTTAGATATTTGAGTAGATATTTTTAATACGAATAACATTTATAAGGGCCACTTTTCTCTAGCATTAAAAATGTGGACACCACAGAGTTTCGCGGTTTGTGGGCGTAAAAAGGGGCGTGGTCAGGTTTTGAAACAAACTTGATCTGCGCTTTGCTAATACAAGTCTGTGTGCAAAATTTGGTGGTTCTAGCTCTTATAGTTCCCGAGATCTCGACGTTTGTACGGACGGACGGACGGACGGACGGACGGACGGACGGACGGACGGACAGACAGACATTTGATCGTTTACAGTATTTGCTTACTCTTCGAGTATCGCAAATAAAAATGTATTACTTGTTTTCAAAGTGTATGGCGTAAATATATGGAGTTCATTGTGAACTCCTAACGAAGTTCCTTCCACGCCTTACGAATTATCAGAAAGTGCCTTTATTATCCTACATCTAAAGTAACTAATAACTACGGCAGCAAGCATTAAGTAATTATTTCCAATCCCAAAGAGGATAATAACTCCCCCAAAGCAGTTACCAATTACCAAGGCTTAAAAGCTGAGCAGAGACAAATACACACGTCCTGCAAGTTGCAGGACGCAGCCTACAGGACATAGGCATCCATTCTAAACAATTATGTTCATCTGTATCAGCGCACTCATAAAAAAATTAACCCTAAAAACAATGAATTCGCCATACTTTTGACTTTAATGGCAGCTCACCATATATTATAGGAAAATTTTTTCTAAATTTAAGGCTACTGCCTTTAAACTAAGGAAACTTTTTCTAAGATTTAGGAAAATATTTCTAAAAACTAGGGCGAGCTTTTCTAGATTTTAGAAATACTTTTCTTTAATCAAGAAAAATATTTATTTTGACTTTTCTCATTTCTCATTTTATTTTCTTGGGATAAACTTATTAAATGGATTTGTAGTGCAGAATAATAATTATTAACATTTGATATTATTTATAAAACTTACTTTCCATTTGACTCCACTGGGATTCGAACCTCTGACCTTTGGATCTGTACGCGTAAGTCCTAACATCTGCTAAACAGCTTTTAGGAGGATGTGTGTATGCACAACGAATTAATAGTTGCTTAGTGTTTCTTAAGTTAAAAACTACGTTAAATAGTTTTTTACTTTTAAGTAAAGTGTTACGCCAAAAAATAAAAAAAAATTTTAGCAAAAAAAAAAGGAAAAATTTCGTTTCGACACCTCTAGGAAGTGAACCCAGGCCTATTCGACTCCCATGCGCGTGGGTCCACCTGCTTACCCTGTAGGCTACCCGATATGGTAAGCCTTTCTATTTTTAAGAAAAATTTTTTCTGAAAATAATGACAAGTTTTACTAAAATATATAAATCTCTTTTGTTTTTAGGGTGATTTAAGTTTATGGCGACCATTTCTAAATTTTAGGAAATTTTTCTTGATTCAAGAAAAATATTGCTTAAATTAAGAAATATTTCCTTGGATTTAGAAAAATAAAATTTTAGGGCAAATTTCTATTATTTAGGGTTAATGTTTTTATGAGTGTGGTGACTGTGGACCAGCAGCTGCCAATCGCAGTGGTAAAATTCACTCAAATACATGACGGAGTGGAAGATTTGTTCAGGGTGTTCATCTGTTTTTTTTTTAACGTTATGTGTAATGTAAACGGGAAAGTTAAGGCTAATGGTCTTTAAATAAAATAGAAACATTTATAAAACAAACGGTCCATACTACAAAAAAAATTCTTTTGTTAGTTTTCATAAAAATTTCCTTTATTGTTCTTAAGCGTCAGAAAAAAATATAATTAGTCTGCACTGAACCTTATTCGTGAATCATAATTTTTTAAGAGGTCTTTAATTTTAAAATAAATGTAATTTTATCTGTAATAAGTTTATTATGTACGAAAAAATGTTGAGAATTACGATTTCTAAAATTCAAGTATATATACAAAGCATTTATTTTTGTGCAGTTGTGAGAGTCTGCGTTGAGCGCGTGCATGTGGAAAAACAGTTTTCGAATGAATGCAGATTTTAATCCTTGAAATACGGTTTAAGTGCAAATATTTTGAATAACCATGAGCTCGACAGTAAAAAGCGTTTCCAACAGAAAAAAAAGAAAGAGTGCCTTGCGCTTTCTGACTGTTTGCGTGTGTGCGAGCAGTGACACAATTCTGCTGTAAATTTATATGTCTGTGTGTGTGCACTTGTACTTGCCAACCGCAAACACTTCACTCGCTTGAAGATTGTCCTAGTTTCCCCCAAAACTTTTTTCCCATGTTGTAACGAAGAACGGGATCCACAGACCCCAGTTGCAGACACAGTGGCTGTAGCTCTAGAAAACATGAATACCACGAGCGGACGCTAAAGTCGTATAAAGTATAAAGTATAAAGACTATAAAATTTGCGATACTCAAAAAAACAAAACGAGAAAAAGCGCTAGAAAAAGTGTAGCTCTTATGGTGGTTCTAATGGTTCCCGAGATCTCGACGTTTGGACGAAGTGACGGACAGGCAGACATTTTCAACCTTCACGGTATTTGCTGAATCTTCGAGTATCGCAGGTTACAAAAATCTACGCTGTACTTTGAGCCTTTCATAATTTCTTGGTGAATCACACAAAAAGAAAAGGTTAACTTTTTAAACGCTTTATATTAGTTTCACTTGTGGCTGGCTGGCTATCTGGCTGGCTATCTGGCTGGCTATCTGGCTGGCTATCTGGCTGGCTGGCTGCGTAACTCCACTAAGCTCTTGAAAGCTTTCGCAGCCAAAGATAGATGGCGACAGCAACGTGTGTAGTTTCAGCAATGTCCGCTATTGATAACACGACACCACATTTTTAAAATAAACTATTTTAAATATAACTAAAGTTTAAAGATTTAGAAAAAGAACAAATTGTATTTTTTTAAACGCTTTATATTAGTTTCACTTGTGGCTGGCTATCTGGCTGCGTAACACCACTAAGCTCTTGAAAGCTTTCGCAGCCAAAGATAGATGGCGACAGCAACGCGTGTAGTTCCAGCAATGTCCGCTATTGATAACACGACACCACATTTTTAAAATAAACTATTTGAAATATAACTAAAGTTTAAAGATTTAGAAAAAGAACAAATTGTATTTTTTAAACGCTTTATATTAGTTTCACTTGTGGCTATCTGGCTATCTGGCTGCGTAACACCACTAAGCATACGATATATAGAAAACTGTAGAACACTCTAGAAATTTTTAGAACGCTTAATAAAATTCTAGAACATGTCCCTTTGTGCGTTCGCATAGTATTTTGTAGATCCTTCTTGAAAGTTTTTCTAGAAGTTTCTGTTGGCTGGCTGTTTAACACTTTTTGGTTTGCATGCAGGCCTGCCAACTTGTTTTTTTTACCGATAATTATCAGTACCTACCTACCTAATTAAAACTAAAAAGTATAAAATAAAATGAATAGTTTAAAAAAACTAAAAAAAACGCTTTATAGTAAATCCAACCAAAAAGTAAAAAAATAATGTTTAAAATGTTTAACGATAAAATTGATAGATTCCCTGTCGGAACAACGGGCCGGCAGAGTTGATGGTGTTTAAAGCGTTGGGATGCCAAATGAAGATAATTTCTTGCTAAGTGTAGGTACTCTCAAATGCAGATTTAGTGCATTGACATAGTACAAATTATAATCCTGCATGTAAATTTAGTGTATCTATATGGTAGGAGTTGTATTCCATCATGGAGATTTAGTGCATCAATATAGTGCGAATTATATTCCAGCACGCAGATTGATTGCATCCCAACGCAACACCATCAACTCTGCCGGCCCGTTGTTCCGACAGGGAATCTATCAATTTTATCGTTAAACATTTTAAACATTATTTTTTTACTTTTTGGTTGGATTTACTATAAAGCGTTTTTTTTAGTTTTTTTAAACTATTCATTTTATTACTTTACTTTTCTCATTCTACCTTTGCAGATATGGCAAATGGCGGTGTTCATGAACCCTTCAAGGGCTACAACTTGCTGGACGACTTGCTGACCACCACTCCTACTGCTGGCCAGGCTGCGATGCTTTCACCCACCACTCCCACCGAATCTTACACCCACCCAAAGTGGATGGAGCCCTACTTCGATCCCTTGACGCCGCGCAATATCACCGCCCTGATGGGAAATTCCGCCTATCTCAGCTGCCGTGTTCGCAATTTGGCCAACAAAACGGTAAGTATTGGACCTTCTATGGTACACTTACAAAATCTGAAGGTTTTATAATTGGATTTTGCCTTGCCTTTTCTATCCGCAAATATATTTAATTTTTGGCCGCAAATGTGTTAATTTTGTGCATGTAAAAGAGATATTTTTCATATAAGTTAAATATAATTACTTCGAATTTATATGTTGCAGAATTTAAATTTTTACCATGTAGATTTGATATTTTTGTCTTTTTAATTTTCTATGTTGATATCTGGTGAAAACAGATATGATAAATCACCAAAAATATGATCTTATCATATCAATATTTTTTTCTGTGTAAACCAAATGGTAATTTCGCGCCCCGCTGCTTTTCTTTGCCTTTGCGGCAAGATGACTTTCAAGTTGGCTGTTATTTGTTTTTTGTCTTCTAACAATTAGTTTTTTCCTACTTTTAAAACACCTCTTTATTCTTGTTGTTGGTTTGCAATTGTTTAATCTACTTTAATTGCTCTCTTTCCTGTTAGTCCGGGTTTCAAGATAAAGGTTGGCCGTAAGGCACATGCTGCTCCTTGAGCCTTATATCTTGTGATTTCTGGTGTCACAAGCTAACAGCACACAAAATTCTAGACAAAATCAGCGATAATAGCTTTTTTTAACATTTATTTATGGAAGACGCCCTTTAAATGGTTTGTTTAATGAAACGTATAATTGTCAAAAAAGGATGGGAGTTGCTGAACTTTTTTATTAAGCCCGACAGAAAGGTTTATGAAAAATTGGGTAGGTGATTAATGAGCGGGCCACATGTCTGGTCCCAGGAGATGCTATAGTCGGTTTCAAATTTGCATATAGATGATCCCTTTGGCGTGGGGAAACCGCGATGCCAAAATCAAAAACAACAACAAAACTTTCATTACGCTCGCTAGCACTTGACACAAATATGCCACCAGGAAGTAATAATGCTAACGGCGTTGCAGGATGCCGTTTTCAGGCGCAACTTTTAATTTCTTTGCCAAACAGGAGAGGCCCAAGTGGCAGTCGGCAGACCCAGAAGCTCAACTATGTTTGGTAACGCATACATCAACTGTTCAACCTCGAGTGGTCCTGACTTTTTGAAGCCTTGCCCTACCACGCCCCTCTCAGCACTCTCAATTGCAGTTGAGCGCGAAATTATTTAAACAATTTCACGAAATTACTTGCACCGCATGAGTCAACAGCACTTGGCTCATAGTCCGATATGCTTGAGGCCAAAAGTTGCACTGGCACAGAGCACCACCCTGGCGCACCACCCTTTTTTCACCACCGTTTTAGGACCATCACGGGAGCTCTGTCAATCTCCCCATCCAGCACCACATGCAACTTGATGCGGAATGCAGAGTTGTTGTTGCTGCTTCTGAAGTTGTACACAGAGAAAAAAACATTGCAGCCAAGAACCTCTAAATTTGGTTAGAACTATTCGATGTTAAATGTTTTTAGAAAAATAACACACTTATAAGTTAGTTAATAATTATAATTACAATTTTTTTATCAACATTTTGAACAAACAACAAAGGTTGAAATAGTAAGAATATTAAAATAAGTTATTTAAAATATTTGGAATATTTTAGTTTAAGTAAAAAACTAAAAACGATAAGATGTTCCAAAATACTTAAAAAACGGTCTATAATTATTTTTTTTATTAGAAAAGAAATAATTAATAATATTATCACAACAGGATAATTGGAATAAATAACGAATGAATGATTTATTTTTTTCCTCTGAAGTTACTGCAAAGGCGATGCTGCCAATTACTCGGTGGGCGGTGGACTGGGATCTGGGGGCATGGCTCCATTACGAAACCGTATGCAACACAGCGTGCACTTGTTAATTACGCTTTAATTTGTTGCCTAAAATGTTTGTTTATTGGCGGCGTTGTCGTTTCGTTGCAAGTAGGCAAACATTTTCAAAAGTGCGAGTTCCATGTTTTTCACACTTTTATGCACTCATTGTGCTCTTACTTTTTATAGAGCCCGCGAAAATCCTTATACTCACTCCATCCCAAAAATCATACAGAGTCCATTGTTAAATGCGGTCCTTGAAATTGTGCAGCAAAATTGCGTTTAATTAACGCAATCCTTGCGGCTGGCGCTTCCTTTTCAGTAGGATAAATTAACATAAACACGATTGGGGTGCATGTGGATACTGGGCTGTCAAGTGCGATAATTTTGTATTACATTTGCCTTCACAAGTTTACATAAGCCGCCTCCTGCCAACTTACAAAGTTATATCTGTGCACCGCAAACTACTTAAAAAGTTTGTGATAATTAAGCAAAGCCAAAACAAAAAAAAAGTTTAAAAAGTTTGTGATAATTAAGCAAAGCCAAAACAACTCGAACACGGCCAAAATCTCCACCAGCTTCAGCTCTCCAGCGACTCCACTGCGATTCGCAAAGGCAAGTTGGTGTTCCCTCTTATTTTACCCTAAAAACACAAGCAGTACGTTTCACGTTGTTCATACGTCACGTACGCCTAACCCAAAAGGTGCAAAATTTGGTTGACTCACGCTAATTTACCACCCAAGTGGATTTCGTTCAGTTAAGCCAGTGCTCGAGTTCATATGTTAGGCACTGTTTTCGCCTTTTGCAGTTGTCCTGGATCCGACACCGCTACATCCACATCCTGACGGTGGGCGCGTACACCTACACCTCCGACCAGCGGTTCCAGGCGACCCACCACCAGGACACCGAGGACTGGACGCTGCAGATAAAGTGGGCCCAGAAAAGGGACGCTGCACTCATAAAAAAATTAACCCTAAAAACAATGAATTCGCCATAATTTTGTCTTCAATGGCAGCTCACCATACTTAAACTAAGGAAACTTTTTCTAAATTTAGGAAAATATTTCTAAAAACTAGGGCGAGCTTTTCTAGATTTTAGAAAATACTTTTCTACAAACAAGAAAAAACAAGAAAAATATTTATTTTGACTTTTCTCATTTTAACTTCTTGGAATAAACATATTAAATGGATTTATATTGCAGAAGAATATTAATTATTAACATTTGATATTATTTATAAAACTTACTTTCCATTTGACTCCACTGGGATTCGAACCTCTGACCTTTGGATCTGTACGCGTGAGTCCTAACATCTGCTCTACAGTCGCACGTAGAAGCCGCTGTTCTAAACAGCTTTTAGCAGGATGTGTGTATGCACACCGAATTTATAGTTTCTAAGTGTTTCTTAAGTTCAAAACTGCGTTAAATAGTTTTTTACTTTTAAGTAAAGTGTTACGCCAAAAAATAAAAAAATGTTTTAATTTCGTTTCGACACCTCTAGGAAGTGAACCCAGGCCAATTTGACTCCCATGCGCGTGGGTCCACCTGCTTACCCTCTAGGCTACCCTATATGGTAAGCCTTTCTATTTTTAAGAAAAATTTTTTCTGGAAATAATGATAAGTTTTACTAAAATATAGAAATCTTTTCTTGTTTTTAGGGTGATTTAAGTTTATGGCGACCATTTCTAAATTTTAGGAAATTTTTCTTGATTCAAGAAAAATATTGCTTAAATCAAGAAATATTTCGTTGGATTTAGAAAAAATAAAATTTTAGGGCGAATTTCTATTATTTAGGGTTAATTTTTTTATGAGTGTGGGATGTACGAGTGCCAGATATCCACGCAGTCGGTGCGCAGCTATTTCGTCCTCCAGAACGTTGTCGGTGAGTGTAAGGACTCCTTGGAAAGAGATATTAATTTGGTTTATTCAAAAAGAAAAACACTCTTTGTCGTTACAACTAACAAAGGGTCCTCGCTGAAAAAAAAGAAATGAGAAAAGCGAAGTTGTTGAACAAATAAATAACACACAGCAATCGAGTGAGCAACACGCACGACCACGGCAGGCGATGTCGATTGAAAATCGAGGATTTGCTTTTTATTCGACAATAATTTAATTTTTTATCGTAGTTTATTATTCTACAGTGCCAGCCAACGAACAGCGCCAAACTAACACCCTTTCGACAGTTTTATTCCATGCCCTTACTTTTCTTTGCCTTTCTCTCTTTATTTTTTGGTGTCTCCAGTGCCAACTGCTTCTATCCTGGGAGGTCCTGACCTTCACGTTGATAAAGGCAGCACCATAAATCTCACTTGCACTGTGAAGTTCAGCCCAGAACCACCGGCTTGCATCTTCTGGTATCATCACGAGGAGGTAATTAATGTTTATTATTTTATTCCGGTTTCCGGGCAGTGCCGACTACCGTGCAAAACGATTGCAAATTGTTACTTTATTAGGCAATTCCAGTTTGAAAAGTGTTAAATACAAAGTTGGTAACTTTAATCAACGGAATCATACTAACATACTTTCATACAAACTAAAATTATATTTAAAATGTACTAAAACACTCTTGAAAAACATTTTTCAATTACTTAGTAAAGAACTACTTAGAAAGGAATTAATTTTTTTTTTTTTCAATATTTAGGTTTTCTGTCACTAAATGTTTTTTTATTTTTAAATTTGAGAACCATTCATTTGATTGAAAATAAAAATGTGCCTTTTAAAAATAAGTGCAAAACCTTTCGCGAACTTCAATGCCCCAAGAAAACTTCGTTACTCTTACACTGGGTGTCACAAAAGATAAACGTTCTTTCGTTTCGTGCTCAATTTTGCATCCTCCGCATCGTCAAATTAATTAATTATCCGCCGCCTTTTTTTTGTTAAATGAGTAACCAAGTTAATCTGGCCAATTGCAGAGTTATAAATCCGGAACAGTTGGATACTAATTACATTGTCAAAGCCAAACAAAATATAAACAAAAAATATAAAAGTGGTTGAGAAAAAAAGCGCTGTTGAGTGCGCTGTTGAGTGCGATGCACATGCAAATCCGACCGACAACTGCTGCTCACTTCTTGTCCAGGCACTTGGCTGTATTTTAATGTGTCTCTGGAATTTCCAAATTACAATCTTTGCCTCTGACCCACCTGTGCTGAACCACAGGAACTTACACGCGTTTTTTTGTAAGCTTTTTAGAGTCCTGTGCTCTGCTGTCCTACTTCGTTCTCCTAACTGTGCACACGGACTATTTTACTGTTAATTAGTTTAATGGATGGGTTAACTCCGTTGAGTGGAAGTGCTTTCCACTTTCCACTTGCTACTTGTAATTAAGGTGTTGCGTATTTTTACCTTTCGCACCCGAGGTCTGGGCCTTTACAAGATTAGTAATTTTTCATGCAACCTAACGCTGCAGTGACTTGCCAAGCTTTTTGCTCTTCCTTCAATATTTTTTGTGGAGTTTCCAATCGTTTTTCGCTTTTCTCTTGAATTTATGTCAAGTCCTACGCCTTTGGCGACTTTTATAAAGTATGGGTTTTGACGGCCCTTGGTTTGTTTTTTATGCTCGAAATATTCGTTCGATTGCTGCGTTGGCTATGGAACATACTTGTAAATCTGATATTTTCAATAATTTTTAATTTTATTGATTTAATATCCTAGCGCTGCAAGCGTAAGCATAAGCGGAAGTATTGCGCCAGTCACTTTGACAAAAAATTGCTTATTACATTACGATTTAATACTTAAAAGCTTTAAATTTTCCAAATCATTAAATTACAGAACTATTAAACATTTAATTCTTATATACTATATGGATTCCTTTTTTTTTTTTTTTTTTTTTTTTACATACAATAAGCTATAAACATTTTACATTTTATTATTTTCATCCATTATCTGGTTGTTGTTTGATTTTTTGTTGTGTCTTTGTATGGTATTGGGTTTCCGATTGAAAAAGTCAATAACAGCTGTAGTTGTCATAAAAATTGCAAGAAGCGTGCTATGTGAAATTTATGCAGGATCAGCAGTAACGCAGGCAAAACGTCATGGCCCAACTGATAGACATTTTTTTCTTTTGCCAAAAGTTTCTGCGAAAAATTTCGTGTAATTTTCATTGTTTTTATGGCTAATATCCAGGATAGGATAATATAATAATTAATTATAGAGATTTAATACTGGTGAACAACAAATTTTTCTACGTAAAGAAACTGTTAATTTTTTTTGATTGGCTAGAAACTTCCTGTTTAGAAAAGTTTTTAAAAAATAGTGTAATAATAATCATACACATATAGTAATCTCTAAACCGTTAAAGTCGATTCCAACAGAGCTTTAATCTTTTGGTTTATGCTATGCTTGTGCAATAACGCTTTTTCTTAATCGGTTTTACTGGGCACGTTTAACCCGATTTCCTGCCTTGTTTCTGATATCTCTATCTATTTAGCCATTGTTATCATTATCAGTGATGGTAATTTTTCCTTCATTATTCATATCATCGCAATTATTGTCGATTAGTTGGGACTAGAAGGCAAGTTATGCGCCAAAAAGTTTTCCCGAGGCCTTTGCGCAAGGATTGTTAACCATCTTATTTTCGTAGTTTTTGTTTCAGCATATTTTAAGCTGTTGTCAATTTCTTTGCCCTGTCAGCGGCATTATGTGCTGATATCAATTCCCTGTCAACTCTTTTCTATCCTGAACTTGGCTTCTCATCCCTCCCGTATTGGCAAATTGTTCCGGTACTTGTTTTTGTCAGCCGGCGGAAGCGACCCAATATGCATTCAGTCTCCGACAGGACCTGCCATCCTTACAAATCGATAATCAAGTTGGCTAAGATGGCTGCCAGAAAGTAATATTCATAATGAGGAGGAACCTTAAATCCGCTTCAAATTCGCGATCTCTGTGGTGTAGAACGCACACATGAAATTAAAAACAAAATTTCCTATTCAGAAGTTTTAGTCGAGAGCAGCTGTTGCCATGTCTCGAGAATTTAGTGACATCTTTGATTACTTTGCTATTAAAATGCATATATTTTTAGATCGATTCGAGTTAAGGAATTAAATAAATATTAAGCGACAAGTTTAGTTTATAATGTTAACATTCATTTTATATGAGGAGGGTCAAAAATTACATTAGAAACCAAAGCCGATACAACAAGTTTTTTCCCCACTAATTAAAGCGCCACATGGAGTCAGTATTTATACTGGCAGTACTCGCACCTTTCCCTCTCCATTTGCAGGTCATCAATTATGATTCATCAAGAGGCGGCATGTCGGTAATTACCGAAAAGGGCGATGTGACAACCTCGTTCCTGCTCATACAGAATGCAGATCTGACCGATTCGGGAAAATACTCCTGTGCCCCCCTCCAATGCAGATGTGGCCAGTGATCGTGTGCATGTCCTAAATGGTAAGTACCCAGCCGACCTCCCAAATCCAAATGCCTTCTCCAAACCCAAACAGCCCAAATGGAGGGGCATCAAAATATTGCAATCCTTCGGGCAAATACTTGACTGCCCCGCCCATGAAATTCTAGTTGGAGTGGAACGCGTACATTAACTCTCATACGGCCATCATATGCACTTTCCCATTTTATGTTCTTTGTTGCGACTCTAATTTTGATGCACTCAAAAAAGACTCTTTATACGTAAAAATTAAAACTTTGTGTTTTGTTATTAACACATGTTTTTGAAATACAATTTCTATACTGGCTTTAACTCTGAAACCTGACGTCGAAAATTTATTTTAATTCTGTGTCGCGTCACTACTGCGATAACATACTTGTATCAATAACAGGGCGTTACCCAGCGAGACGTCTGGAAATCGAATGGTCCTTGCTCCGGGAGGAACTGTAGCAAATCCACTATTGGACACGAACCAATGAGCTCAAACCACTGATCCCCTTGACCCACGAAAAAGCTAACAGAGACCGGCTTGCGACTCCAATTTGTGCTCATTGTCGCCGCCATACAGGATGCCCGTCCTTTATAAATTGTGCAGGGTCTTGGTTCGGTTGATTTCCACCAGGACCACAAAAGTGCAGTTGCCAACAAACCCGGCTTGCAATTAGAATTAGCCCAATTTCGGCTGAAGTTTTGATGTGACCCTCGGGGAAAGAGCGAAGAACTACAGCACATTACAGCATCAATTATGAGCAAATTAATTAGCACACTGCGGTTAGTTGCAGTCAAGTGAGTGTCAACCGGGCTCCCAGGAAAGGATTTTCACTTATAACAATAAAGGACGCCGGCGACATTTACAAATTGCATGGGGGATACTTGGACAGAGGAACTATGCAATTTACCGCCATAATTGCTGTCAATCTGCGTGGAGTTTAAATAAATTACGCATTTGTAAAGGCCATAGATAATGGAATTAGCAGCAGAAGAAAGTCCCTTCCAAAAACTATAGCGAATTCTATAAATTTTTGCTTGGTTTCTGGGCACCAAAAAGTGTGAGGTTTTAGGATGGACAGGAAAAGGGAATAAAGGGTTACGTTTTTCAATCATTCCAACAGAACCAAAACCACCCACTGCCCACCGCTATCCGCAAATGGACCGGAAATGGTGAAGTGCGGAAATCCATGCCGCTGGCATTGTAAAATTTGGCCATCCATTGTGCATGAATGCATACAAAAAGAGAAAAGGGAAAACAGCAGCCCAGTGCTCTAAGGAAAATGGCAGGAGCAATGGTGGGTTAAGAAACAAAACGAATCAAAGACCGGTTTGCACTCCTCCGGAATATCTTAGATAACACATACTGGATTTATACGTAGCCCAATTCATGCAATCATTTCATGAAATGGGTGTGTATAAACACCATTGCATGTATTCGGCAACACACGAAAGTTGACTATGAATTCAGGCGCTGCCAACTTAACACTGTATAAATTAGGTGGCAACGCCGGACAAAAAAAGTGATGAAATTAGACAATGCAGACGCAAAACACGGGTTTAAATAAAAAATGGATGTGCAAACTAAAAGATCATATTGGACTGATGAAGAGGTGTCTGAGCTTCTTGCGCTGGTGAAGGAGGAGAATGTGTTGGACAGGCTGGATGGAAAAACAAAGCGCAACAACTTCATCTACAAGGGCATTTCTGAGGGCCTGAAGGCCAAAAACATGTCTAAGACGTCTGAGCAAGTTAAAAGCAAGCTCAGAATGCTTAAGAAATGTTATTTTGAGGCTAAGCGCAACAATGCGGTCAGTGGCGCTGCTCGGAAAACTTGCTCCCACTTCGCCGAGCTCAGTGAACTGTATGGAAACCGTCCTGTGGCGCAGGCTGCAGGTGTCGACACTTCCGAGGACGGATTTGTAGCCGTCGACGGCTTCGACGAGCTGTCCAACGAGGTGTTCTCAGGAGCGGAGGACATGTTTGACGTCGATGTGAGCATCTTATCCGCTGACAATAACTCCGTGCCTGGCCAAGTGGAGGAGACAAGAATGCCCAAGAGTCGCCATGCTCCAAGTACGTACTTTAATTGCCTGTTTTTGAGTTTAAATGAATGAAATTAAATTTTGATTTCAGACAAGGCAAACGTCGTGCAGATGCTGCAACAAATGTCTGATGACAACAGGGATGCGTTGGACAGGCTGGAGTCGCAGAACCAAGAGTTCCTTCAGACCCAGAAGGACATCGATGCAACATTTGTTAAGAGCATGCGAGAAATCTTGGCGGAGGATCGGGCCGAGACCCAACAATTTATGCACAATTTATGCGGGAGTTTTTTAAACAATAATAAATGTAAAATTGAGCATTAAAATCAAAACAAAATAATGAGATAAAGCTTTATTTGGAACTAGTCCTTAATGGGAAATTGGTTATAATGTATTCCTTAAGGTTGGACCTAAGCTCTACTTCTGCAGGCTGAGTGCTCCAGTTGCAGCCGGGTAAAACTGCATCAGCATCACAATTCGCCTCGCCTTCAAGAGGGCCATCAAGCGTTTGTGCCTCGACTCAGCGGCAATTGCAATTAGTTTCGCTGTTCGCTTTTGCCGGTTATAAAAATAAATTTGGGCCTTTTCCATCTTATTTGTTTCTAATTAACAGCCAATTACAAATAGTGTGACCAGATTTTACTTACATTTTTTGCCAAATTACACTTCTGGCAACTCTGCTGACATGAATACATGCATTCGTCTCTAAAGCCTAGTACTCAGATCGACGAACAGATTCGATGTCGAAAAGAGGCCATTCTTTTTATTTTTCTCCGAGTATGACCTTTTTTTAGAAAATTCATCGGCAATTTCTTTGAGCAAGTACTGCGGTCACACAGATTTCCGTTCGCGGGCTGCATATGCTGTGTTCGGTTTGTTGAAAACCAAATTTTAAATAAGTTGTAAAAATTATAATGCAACGATGAAATCTTCCCAACTTAAGCCGAAGCTGAAGGTCGCAAGGAGAAGGAGGCCGAAAATTCGAAGGAGCATGCAATTACCCTTAACAAGGAACAAATGGGGCACATCATCGCAAGGCAAGTGGACTACACGGAGGTGGACTCCTTGTCGTGTCCAACTGCCGGATAACAAACGCGACTTTTTTCCCTGCCGACCGCAACGTCTTCTGCACGGTCGCCGAGGAGCACTCAATTGGCGGGCTCGCCTGCGAGCTGCACCAATGATGGGCTAACAGCCTCCTACGCCATGCTCACCCATTGAGAATTTACCCCAACGGTGGTTCTCAAGCCGGGCGACTTGGTTCACACTATGAAGAAATTTCAGGCTAAACGGCTGTTTCCCAAGCTGGTGATCAAACACCAGGTGCAGGAATTAAAGGATTTTTGTTTTAAGAACTGAATTAAACCGCCGTTTTTAGATGAATTTTAAATAAATATTTTACGAATGTAAGCGTTCAATTGCGTTTTTTATGTAAATAATAAAACAAATAATAACTTGCATACATTTCGTTGTTCAATCGAATTTCGCGCCATCTTTTGAAATTTTGGTAAACCCTTATATAAGAGAGAGTGAGAGGGCAATAACGTAGAACGACCTGTTTATTAAATAGTTCTATCTGCTCTGCCTTTCGTTCTCGAAATACTGAGAGAGTTAGTTGGCAACGCGATTAGTTGCCAAACTAAGTTTCTAGTATATTTTTTCTATCATCTGAGTACCGCCTGTCGAACAGCTCCCTCGAAAAGTGTTTCTATGTTATTGGCCTCTCGCTCTCTCTCACTGATTTCGAACTTATTTCGTCGATCTGAGTACTAGGCTTAACGTATAAACAGGGGCTATTTTAATTCACGCATTCAAGAATTCATGAAATAGCATAGTATAAACTAAGTAACAGGCCGACAAAATTTTGTTGACTAAATGATGGTAGCCGATTCTTACGGGATTTTCGCCGTAGAATCCGATTCTGACCTTGAAAATATCCGATTAGCTCTAGTTTTCGGGCAACATGAGGTTAAAGGTGCCAAAAACTGTTTTTTTTTACACTTTTTGAACAGCTATAAATGGAAATGCGATGAAAGAAAATGGCCTATATAGGATTAAAAGAAAGCTTAGACATAACTCTTTAATATCCAATATCAAAAAAGTGGATTCATGATAATTTAAGCAACTGGGAACAGCTTATGTGTAGGGGAGATTGGGGTAATGTGAATATACTGTATCAAATCAAAGGCAAAATATTTCCGAATTTGTAAAAAAAGTATATCTTGAATACTTCCACTTTTTTAATAAAGACATAAGACATTACCTTAGCTTTCTTTTAATCATATATAGGTCATTTTCTTTCATCTCATTTTCCATTTATAGCTGTTCAAAAAGTGTAAAAAAATCAGTTTTTGGCACCTTTAACCTCATGTTGCTCGAAAACTAGAGCCAATCTGATATTTTCAAGGTCAGAATCGGATTCTACGGCGAAAATCCTATAAGAATCGGCTACCATCATTTAGTCAACATGAAGTTGTCGAAATTTTGTCGGCCTGTGTAATATACGATAAGCTGGGAAATGCAATCTGATGCATATTGACAATATTAACTGTTTTTCCAAAAATTCGTCTCAAATTGAAGCGCAAATGATTTAAACCAGGGACCGAAAATAAGAGTTATCGACATTAAAAAAAATCACTGTAAAGGAATCTACCCAAACTCAGGTTATTTATACCAAAAACTGTATTTCTTTTACTTATTTTTCAAAGTGCATTAAGGGCATTAAGTGCATAAGAAAATATCAATTTCAACGATTTTTTTTTATTTTTATTATTAAATACTTAGTATAGGAGAAAAATTTTTTTTTATTAAATATATCAAATTTTTAGAGATATTTTTTATTTTTAAACGCTTTATATAAGTTTCACTTGTGGCTGGCTGGCTGGCTGGCTGCGTAACACTTTTCGGTTTGCATGCAGGCCTGCCAACTTGTTTTTTTTATCGATAATTTATCGATATCTATAAAAGAGCGCGCTCTTTTAAACCGGAAAGCGTTTTTTTAGTTTTTTTAAACTATTAATATTTTATTCAAAAAATTCAGAGTCTTTAGCTGCAGCCCCTACAGTTTTAAAGCAATCATCCTCAAACTATCGGTGACTTTTTTTTTTGGTCTCATCTTTCAAATACGTTAAACTGGGTAAGATCGGATGATCTTACCACATGAAAATAAATTGAGAAGTTAGCCCGCATTTCTTCAGAAACAACAGACAGCTATTAAAAACTCAGCATTAGGGGGTATTCCGAGTTCCGAATTTCCAGCCGTATTGAATTGGATATGGAAAAATGTTGTAAACCAGTACTCCGTGCTGAATGTTGTCTATCCACGATGCCTCTTCGGAATGATTAAGCCGGGGTTTTCCTCTTTTTGCTGCTGATGATTTCGATTTCTCTTCGCAGGATAGAATCTGCTGCTCCAAACTGTCAATGCAGCTTACACTTGAGAAATCAAATGGAATCCTGAAGTCCTTGGCTGCACATCAAAAGATAAATCGATAAATATTCAAGGAAATAAAATATTGAGCTCTAAATAAATCCAATACTCTTTCTATATTTGTGCATAATATTATATATCAGCTAAGTTATTATTCTTTGACTTATGTCCTTATACAAAAAAATATAAATATAAAATATAAAATAAAAAATGAAGTGAAGTGAAGTGTATTTGAGTAAAAAATAAAGGATTTTTATCCCTGGAGGTAGCGGAAATTTTAGGTTATCACCTTATTCATTGTACAGTTCCAAAAACAAATGCCCAGAAAAACTTTGTCTATAACTATTGATAACATTTCCGTGTAAGCGAAGTCAATCCTTACAGATTGCCTACTAACTTAATTTGCTTCATGTTGAACATCGAGAAAGCCTAATGGAAGTTGAGGTAAAGATCCTGCTAGGCAGCCTTCACTGGTTTTGGCCACAGCCACAAGCAAAGCCAGAACATCAAGCCAGCTCACAAGATTATCCGGGATAACTCCTTCACAGTCGTAAAAAAGAAGAAAGTCCGGATGAGCGGGTACCAAATCCGCAGCTAATTTTGTACGGCTTTTGTTTATTAGATTCATAGTACAGCCAAGTTTTTACGCATATGCGTACGTGCTTGAGTTTGGGTCCATTGTGTATTGCTCTGATAGGCTCACCCAAAAACTAAACTCGAACTACCAACCGAAACTCGAAGTGATTTTAATAAAACTATGTTACCAAAGCGTGTAGGTTAAAACAGCTTTGAGCTTGCGGAGCGGCAGTTTAATTTTCTCGGCAGAATTTACTGTTGCTGCAATCGAACTATGATGAAATCGGGTCAATTTGCATGATTTAAGTAATGGAATAAAAAAAGTAAATTGCTTAATTTACTGATAAATTAAATGAACAGCACAAAAGTTGGTTGTGGGTGGTTGAGTGAGTTAATGGGTGGTGACACCCTCCGTAGTAACACTTTGTTTTCTATTGTTTGTTTGTGCAATTTTACTTTGGCACATTTTACGAGATTAATTTCGTTGCCACTCAATGTGGGTGAGGAGTAGGCAAATAGAAGGTGGCTAAGGTGGGTGGTGAGAGTCCAGTGCAAAAACACCGCAGGCTACACACACCCATATAAGACATTTTGAGAGTATAACCACAGGCGTGTAAACTACGGCTACTTAACTCACACAAAAGCATTCGCACCTGGGAACCTTTATGCCCTTCTACCTCTCATTCGAATATTTCCAAAAGATTTATGCAGCTTTTTTCATGGAAAACGTATTGTTCTTGTGTTTATTTTGAGGTCAAGGTGAAGGTGTTCAAATGGGTATCCAGACTTTTGTTGTTTTGTCCAAGGAGGTTTAAATTATATCGAAGCTGAAGCGTCGTGATTAAACCACATACATTAGTTTATACAAGTGCATCTGTCGCACTTAAAAGATATTATTATCTGCAAAGTGTGAACTTAAGTCCGTGGCTAAGTAAATAGAACAAAACCAAGTGCTGTAATGAAGGGACCCGATTATAGAAGTTCTGGTCACTGAGCTTTCAGCTAAAGGCAGAAACACAGTCAACAGAAACAATCTCAACGGAAGCTCTGTGTGTCCTGCCCCTAAAAAGTCATCCCTGCATATAGGTTTTCTATCAATGCATCTGCTCGGTTGCACTTTCCCTAAAAACCAATTTGACTTTTCCATTGAAATCATTTTTTAATGCGACCCAACTGGCCAGAGGTCGAGACAGCCATCAAACTGGCAGCCAAAATCACAGATGGAATCATTTATGGCCAAAAGGGAAATCAAAATTTAATTAAAATTTCATTTTAAATTTCATGTGAGTGGGTGTGGCTCTGTGAGGGCTGTCTTATTGCGGACATCCCAAAACTCAATTATGACAGCTGATAGCGGGCAGCACACAACAGAGAAAAATCTAAAAAAAGAAAACAAAGACGGAAATTAACTAAACAAATTTCGATTAACCTGCTCAAGATGAGAATTTTTGTCGTTTTAAAATTTGTTACATGAGTCATGTAACATGACATTAGGCAGCAGCAACTTGTCCTGGCACAATTTTGGCTCATCAAAGTCTCGAAACTCCAAAACATTCTCATTCTATTACCCACTTAATTCCCATTACCATCTCCGTTCTAATTTTCCATGCCTTAGAGTTGACCCAGTTGGCTCTGGGGATTTTAAGTGTGATTTGAAAATAAATACAAAAATCAAACAAAAGGAATCAACCATTTAGTGGACTATTAACTGAGCTGGAGTGTATAGTAAATGGGCCAGGCCATGTCAACTGTGAAAAAAATTTTGGGGTAATTTTTTTGATTCGAAAAAAAACGTTTAAAAATGTGTACATTAGGACAGTACCTAAAAACACTTCTAACAGTTTTTGGAAATTCCGCACCGTTTTCGATATTTTGAGCTTCAAAATTAAAAAATTAGTTTTTTGGGGGTTTGGCGAAAAATGTAGAGCTCACGAACGGCTTGACATATATCGACGAAATTTTTTTTGGGTGTAAGAGAATTGTTTTACCCTTAAAAAAATATTAAAAAAATTTTATTAAAAAACTAACTTAATTTTTAAGAACAATTGTTTAAACAAATAAGCTTTCAAAAGTGTTCTAGGGCAACTATTGAAATGAAATTAAATTTTTACACAATTATCTTCGAAATCTTATTAATGTGTTCCAAAAAGAAAAGATTTGTATATTTAACTCGGACAGTTGATATAGAATTTTTTGTTCCGCCGCGCAAGGTTTGCCCCATACAAAACGTTCGCGTCGTTGTTGACGTCATGCAGTTGACGAGCGCGCCGACTGCGCTGCCGGCGTCTTCCACGACGCTTGTGCTAACTTTATTGACCCACTCCCTAATGCTCGCCCAGTTCATTTAAAAGGAACACTCCATGCTTAAACTTTAATTTGTCCTGCGAATATAAGTATCTACGTTTGTCTGTTCATTTGTATCGCTCGTATGCCTACATTTTCTGGTAGATTTGCTGTGAGATGATTACGGTTTTGCCACTGATGGCTTCACCTTTCGCCTTTGACCTTTGGCTTTATTACCCTGCTGGCTTTAGCAGAACGTCCACACTCAAGCTTTTTGCACAGGATCACCTGTTCATAAAAAAAAGGTAACTTGTCTACCAGAAACGCTCCCCATTCAATAATGAAGTGCAAGGCAACTCGCTAGTTATTGAAAACACACATATTTTGGAACATGCTGCCACAGACAACATGTGGCACAACTGAAATAAAATAGAACTTCCAAGTCAAACGCTTTTGAAAAGCAATAAAATTAAATATTTCACTTTCAATTATATTAAAGTGAACCAAAGAAGAAAATTCCAGAAACACGATTTTTATTTGCGATACTCGAAGAGTAAGCAAATACTGTAAACGTTGAAATGTCTGTATGTCCGTCCGTCCGTACGAGCTCCTAGAACTCGGGAACCATAAGAGCTAGAGCCACCAAATTTTGCACACAGACTTCTATATACCCCACGTAGATCAAGTCTGTTTCAAAACCTGACCACGCCCCTTTTAACGCCCACAAACCGCAAAACTCTGTGGTGCCCACATTTTTAATACTAGAGAAAGGCCTAAATAACTGTTGTTTGTATTGAAAATATCTACACAGTTATTTAAAAATTTAGAAAATCTGGCCATTTTCAAAAATTGTGTACACATGTGTGCTAAAAATGTATTGTGCCTTAAAGCAGACTACACTTTTTTAAAGGTAAAGGGCTGGGACTCTAGCGTTTTTTCTTGTTTTATTTTTTTTAAGAGGGCAATTAGCCGAAATCTGATAGTCGGGAAACCCCATAGCGTTCTTCGTTGTTTCATATGCTTTTTTAATATTCCTATCCTGCTGTCAGAAAACAATATCAATGCAATTTGGCTTTCTTTGTCCTTGGACAAATACCTGGCATATTGTCATTATTCTTGGTTAAGTATAATTAAATTGGATTTTAGAAAAAGTCAAAATTAAAAAACAAAATTTTTATTAGCTTTTCATGGATTCATTTAACTCCCCAATCGCCTCACCTGTCCAATGTCTGGGTTCACTAGTCTATTACCAGAACTGAAATGCTGACAACCTAATATTTATATTTTTTTAACAAGTACATAGCAGTTTTTATGTCGCCGGGTCTCGTGAGAAAAAAAAAACAGCAAAAAGACGGAAACAACAATTTTTTTTGCGAAGCACCCCAATTTTTAAACGCTTTATATAAGTTTCACTTGTGGCTATCTGGCTATCTGGCTGGCTGGCTGGCTGCGTAACACTTTTCGGTTCGCATGCAGGCCTGCCAACTTGTTTTTTTTACCGATAATTTATCGATACCTATAAAAGAGCGCGCTCTTTTAAACCGGAAAGCGTTTCTTTTAGTTTTTTAAAACTATTAATATTATTATCCATGCATTCATTTGGAGACGAACATGAGCTCTGCTAGAATGCATATGCATACACTTTTGCTTATCCTGTAGCAGTCACTGCCAACTACAATCTTGCCAGGGTTGGAGCACAGACAGACAAAGTGTGCGAAAAGTTAACGCATGACATGCAAAAAATTATATTAAGCTTGCATCGGCAAGCATCAATTTATCAGGATAAGCCGCAAACCGCAGCAAGGATCTCGGAGTCTCGTCGACATCCACTGAGATCCTTGTCGCACAGCAAATTGCCGCTTGAGGACAAGTTTTACTTCGTTACTCTATATTTCCGCAGCTCCTTTTTCCCTGTTTATTAAAAAATACTTAATGGGTATCAGGGGTACAGTTGGGTAACTTGCTAGGTTTACACCAGGTGTGGTCTTAATTTTACAAAAAAATAAATAACGTAGCAAATATTTTACGGAAGTTGTATGCAACAATAAAACATTATACTGCTTTTAAGCTCGTTCCCAAATATATAGTTTCCATTTTTAAGTGACTGTGTTTAACTAAAAATGCAGTTTATTTTTAAATGAAAATTATATCCTATCTTTTTGATTTAAAATCTTTTTTTTTTTTTTTTTGTAAAAATAATAATTTAATTTAAAATATGATAAGTGTTTTTATTTTTGTATGTAATTTTCTTTATAAGCCGATATATTTTACAATTATGTAAATCAAGTTCCAATAAAAAGAAGGTATTTTTGAATCAATTATTTAGTTATTTATGTTACGCAGCATAAACCTATTCGACCCTGTATATTTTTTTAAATATTTTTTGCTGTGATACCAAATTGTTTTCCGTTTCCTTGGTTCAGAATGGGTCAAATATTATTAAAGCATGCTATTAAATATGCAGTTGGAGCCGCAACATTTTCAATCACCGTGAAATTACACTTTATGCCCGGAGGCAAAGGAAACTCTATCGCATCCTTTCGCGCACCTTTGCATGAATAATCTTATAAGGAAAAATGTCAGGGCGTACATAATTTAAAGGCAATCCAAACACAGCCGCACATATGTACACGCACGAATACCTTGTACAATTAATTAAGATTGAAAGTTTAAAAGGGCGCAATTAAAAATCATCCCGCAAGTTGTCACAAAAACCCACGCTCACACTGACATTTCATCCAATCCACACATAAGTACATACATATGGTATGTATCAAGAACCCTTAAGGTCAAAATAGAAGGATGTAATAGGAATTTAATAAGTAGCTTGAACGAAATGTTTAATGACAATTTTTGTTATGACAGTTTTGAAGAATTTATGTTTTCCTTAACATATAGTTACTTATCGTTTATTGTTAGTTGTGAAATTTTAAAGTAGGTAATTTATAAATTATTGGCAAATTAAAAAAAAACTATTAACAAATAAAATTGTAAGCTTTACTTTTTACTAACTTCACATAGTTCATAAAGAATATTTTATTGTTTTATAAAACCATTCCAAGATAAAGACAACTGTATGGCTATTGTTTTAACCACAGCTGTACATTTACAGTGGATCGCAGCTTATTTCGTGCAGTTACCTAAAAAAAGTTCAAGTCGTTATTTCTGCTAAACTAAGAAAGATAACAGAAAAATTTAAACGCAGTATTTTAATAGGTATTATTAACATGTTTATTAAACGAATGAGATTTTCTTAATCATAAAAACAAAAAAGTTATTCAATAAAAACAAAATGTACAGGCTTTTTTCATGCCGCAGCTTATTTCGTGCAGAAACTTTGGGTACCATTATTTCGTTAATTGTAAATATTAAATAACTTTTTCGTCTTCTATCCTGTTGAACAAAGTATCAGCTAATTTATTTTTGACTAAGGATGTTTGGATTACACTGGAAAAAATTATTATCTATGATTAACAAAAACTCCTCCTTACACGGCGATTCAATTTTAACTATTGGTCTTTTTGCATACAAAAAACAAAAAAACTTAACGGAATTTTGCTGAAATGGTTAACTTTGGCACCAATAAGGATAAATCCATAATCAAACGCCTCGTAAAAGAAAATCTGGCGTAGATAATGGCACAAATTGCTTCCAAACCAAATTTGTACTGAGCAGCAGAAGACACGAAATGTCCGTAAAATAAGGGTTAACTCGGAGATATCGGTTCCAAAACTAACTTATATTGATAATAACGACATGGGCTACAAACATTCCATAGAAACCATTATCCAAATATGACGAGATCATAACATTTGAGGGCCAACTAACTCGGAAGAAGATATTTTTCAACCAGACAAAATGCTCTGCAGACCAAAATTTCCAAAAAAGGACGGAATTCGCAAATTATACCCAACATATTGCAAAAGTATGTTGAGTTTGGACTTGTCCTCACATATATAATCAAATTTCAGAAGGATTTTATCCTAGTTCCGTTCTTTTTGGGAAATTTTGGTCTGCAGAGCATTTTGTCTGGTTGAAAAATATCTTCTTCTATATCTTCTGTTAGAAGAAACTCTGTACGCTTTTTCCTGGTTTGTTTAAATGTTTTGGTGTGAGCTTGGGCGGGCGGTGCTTTCTTCTCAACCTAATGGGACACACATACTGCTAAATTGGTACATATATGTGTAATAATGTAAGTGTACCAGCCAAGGAACGTGGCTTATTTTCGTCTTAAATTTGGCTTAAGTAAAGGACGGGTTTGGGAAGTAGGTGAAGTAATTGCTGAGGCAAAGGGCTCGTCTTGTGGCCTCAAGGATTACAATATTGTTATTTAAAAAATGAAAGTTGAAAGGCGGTTCTGTTTCTAAAACGTCTAAGCTTAACAATTCTTTGATAAAAAATTTAAAAAAATTAAGGAATAACATTAGTTTTTAGTTTAAAAGGCATTAGAAAAAGCTATATTAGAACAGTGCTGCCCAGAAGCCTAACTGGCGAGTCTGGGAGTTTCTCTGCCGACGCTCTGCCGCCACATCGACAGTGCACTATGGGGAATTTGCCCGAATTTTTGGTATTTAGTCATTTTATCAAACTATTGATACTTGAGTTTTTTTTATGAAAACATATTCTAAACATATGGCTCTGTAAACTTCAGTACCAGAAATGTTAATTAACAGTGCACTGTTAAAACTATCGGCTGTTAAAGTCAACTGTTTCAGCCAAAAAGCACGCGCTTGCAAATTCGCATTATTTGTTGGTAACTTTGAAAGTGTGAAACTCGAAAGTGTAACAAGTTATTGATTCAATTTTTGATGGACACCAATCGTACTGGTTTGTATTATTTGTTGTGTGTAATAATATATCGATTTATCTTTGTTTTACTAATCTTTAGCGATTTTTCTAAATGTTCTCAAATTTAATTCTTTTGCAAAAACATTTAACTTTACTTAGGTTTACAAAAAAATATATGTCTGTGTATTGGTGTGCGTCCAAGTGTATGTTGTAGAGCTATTAATTCTGAATAAGAAGCAATTTGTCTTAATGTGCACAAATCCGCACAATCTGCGTAAATTCGTTTTTTGGCAGGTAACTTCGAGTTTTCGAACGCGGAGCTCTTTGAAGTATGGCGCAGGAAAACTTGCACTTTGTATGGCCTGTGAACGTCAGTTACGATAGAATGTGAAAAAAATAGTATGAAACAGTCATTTTAGGTAAATGTTTACTTTTATAATAATGAAACACCTTTTTAAGCTAAGATAAAACTTTTTTAAGCATACTTACAGTATTTCGTATGAAATGTATTGAACAAAATATTAAAAATGCGATTACACTTTTAAAAAAATGCTGGAAACCCAGTTTTTTTCAAAATTAATTCAGTTTCTCCTTTAAAACATAAAAAAAAAAAATAATAATTTAAAAAATATTTTCAGCTAAAAAATTAAAAAAAAAATTATAAAAAATTAATTTTTTACACAAATTTTGTTTTTAAATACTTTCATTTTGTTAATGTTGACATAATACAAAAAACAAAACCCAAAGATTTTGCTCCGTTTTTAAGTTATTAATTAATACCATAAAAATTGGAAAATTTCCCATAGTGCAGTGTAGACTCTACACCGACACGACTTGTGCTTGTGTGTGCTTCGACGAACGCAAACGAAAATCAAATCGGTTGCTTGAGTATGCAAGTTTTACATGTCTTTGTATTAGTGGTCAGCACTGTATTAGAATATAAGTATATAAATGCTTTAGGATTGACGTTTATTTAAAAACAACACTCAGGGAAAAAAGTGTTCTGAATGTGTCTGAAAACGTGTCTATTTGAGTCTCAAAACCAGCGTTATACCTTTTGGTGTCCTTATAAGAACTTATGGTATCAAAGTAAGAACGAATTTTTAACACCGCTGTTCTTATACTAAGACCAAAACGGTCTTACATTTTAAGAACAAACGGTCTTATACTATTACCACTTTGTTCTGTAATTAAGACCATTTGGTATTATTTATTCAAGAACGATTTTGATCAACTTTAAGACTAAATGGTCTCACTTTAATAACCATATGGTCTCATATACGTAAGAACAAATTTGTCTTAAATTAAGACCAAATGGTATTGTTTCTGGAACGCGGAGTTAATTCCTTTTCGGTCTTACTTCAATACCCATATGGTCTTGTATACTTAAGAACACTATTTTCTTAAATTAAGACCAATTGGTATTATTATTATTTGTGACCTTTTGGTCTTCTCCCAAGAACCATGTTTCTGTATAATAAGAACAATTTGGTTTCATTTTTTTTAACGCTTTTATTTTATTAAATATGTTTTTTTTTTAATTTTTAATTAAACATTTAATTAACAGTGGATAAACACAAGGTTTTCACATTAAAGTATTCTTATACATTTCAATCTAAAATACATTTTTCCATTTTTCATTGGATATAAATAAAAAGGGTAACTTATAAATTTGTCAAGTTTTTCAAGATGTAAATTAATGTTGGCCAAGCCGACTTCGTATGCTTGTAGATATTTAAAACATTTAACTTTTGTTTTTTAAAACAGTTTCATTCCTAAAAAGTAGGTGCTACAACTTCATATCCTTCAAAATCTTAGAAAATCGGTGTTCCGATCTTATATCATTAAAGGATTTCTGCAGAAAAATAGCACTTGCCTGATGTCTTCACTAATTTCAATTTTATCTAAACATGCTTTATTACATTTACTGGTTCAATTTCAAGAACATTCTTTGTAGTTTTGTGACATTTTTCTAAATGTAAACGAAAGTTTATGTATCTTGTAAATATCTGATGACATTTACTCTGCTGGCATTGAATTCGTAGCAAATTTTTGCTTAGATAGAAGTGATCGCGTTTGAAATGAATAACACAGGCCGACAAAATTTCGACAACTTCATGTTGACTAAATGATGGTATCCGATTCTTATAGGATTTTCGCCGTAGAATCCGATTCTGACCTTGAAAATATCCGATTGGCTCTAGTTTTCGAGCAACATGAGGTTAAAGGTGCCAAAAACTGATTTTTTTACACTTTTTGAACAGCTGTAAATGGAAAAAGCGATGAAAGAAAATGGCCTATATAGGATTAAAAGAAAGCTTAGACATTACTCTTTAATATCCAATATCAAAAAAGTGGAAGTATTCAAGATTTACCTTTTTTACAAATTCGGAAATATTTTGCCTTTGATTTGATACAGTATATTCACATTACCCCAATCTCCCCTACACATAAACTGTTCCCAGTTGCTTAAGTTATCATGTGTCCACTTTTTTGATATTGGATATTAAAGAGTAATGTCTAAGCTTTCTTTTAATCCTATATAGGCCATTTTCTTTCATCGCTTTTTCCATTTATAGCTGTTCAAAAAGTGTAAAAAAAGCAGTTTTTGGCACCTTTAACCTCATGTTGCTCGAAAACTAGAGCCAATCGGATATTTTCAAGGTCAGAATCGGATTCTACGGCGAAAATCCTATAAGAATCGGCTACCATCATTTAGCCAACAAAATTTTGTCGGCCTGTGTAATTAGCAGATTCGGCTGCTCAAAGCCCTGAAAACATTTAAAGCATATGTACATATTTGTTTACATATTTTAAAGTTCGTTTATCAATGCAGTTACATTTAATGACTTAGGGTTGTACTTGGTGGTAATGTCCTAAACAAACTTTTGGATAAATAACCCAGTAATAAGCCAGTCGTCATGCATGCTTCAGGGTATTTTAAGCCCAGTACTTGAAAGATTTTGAATAAAGGCTGGAATTTGTTGAATCTTATTGTTAAAAAATACATAAAACCCTTCTAGATTCTGCTCGGAAATGCCTACAACTATTATAAAGGGCTGAACGGTAAGCTTCGCCGAGTAGTAGTTATTGATTATTTCCTTTATGCTCCTGTTGAAGTCGTTTATGGTCGTCAAACGGGGAGTCATGCTCTCCTGTGCGTCTGCTTATGTTACCTTCCTGTTCCGCTTTCCCGATCCGTTGAGGACTCGCGAATGGGTGGGCAGTACGGCTGGCAGGAGGAGCGTGTGGATAAAGTCTTGGGAATCTGTAAAAAAGTGTGACGAGATTATGAGTATGGATTGCCGAATTTTTTAAAGTTGGTTTTAGTATATTTATTTAAACATAAATTATATAGTGCAATGTACAATGTTAATTAAGGTACAGTTTTATGATTAGGAGAATTTATTTTAGTATTCTTTAATATAATAATTATGTTAAGAAGTTTTTGAGGCAGTTAAAGTTTTTCTAATGTTACACTTTATATTGTTAAAACCAATCTATTAAAACCAATCCTTAAAAACTTTACAATAATTAGATAAATGTATACACAACCTAATAATTTTAAAACAACAAAAAGTGCTTACCGTACTGAAAACTTTGCTGCCGTTTAAAGATGTAGTGGGAGAAAGAAAAGTGTAGTTGTTTACAATCAGCCAATTCTCGCTCGAAGGAATATCCGTATCGATCTCAAACTAGAAATATACAAAAAAAACATGTTAACTAAAAAAACTTTTTTGTTGGATTTAATTTACCTTTTCAGCTTTCCATTTAAAAAGTTTTCCTTGAAACTCGGCTCGTTAGCCCAAATTCGGAATTGCTTCTTTGATCTGGGCTTCGTTCAGATACTGTAAAGACTCAAAAGTCACGTTTGCATCTGAAAATATAAACAAAGGTTATAAAAAAAAAACTAAAAGAATGGCAAATTTTGCAAAAAAAAAAAAACAAATGCCAATACATTTCTTTAGCATTGGAGACATATGTCTCGTACATATATGAGTATGAGTAAAACTTTAGAGCAACAAAGATTAAATAGTTAATTGTTTTAGCGTTTGGTAAAAAAAAATTCGTTCAGTTTGTGTAAATTTTTAACATACCCCAAAAATCGCGCGCATTTTAACACTCACATATCCACATAAAGCTGTTTAGTTATGTATATGTTTGTATGTGTGCGTCAAAAAACGCGCCAATTTTGGTATATGTAATAATAAATACATAAGCTGCAAATTTTTTTTTAAATGAGTGCTGTCATGTGAAAACATAGATCAAATTTATTTAACCGCAACCTCGAGTTCTCAGCGTGTGTGTGTGTTGAACTTTACGAAACTGTACCTTACAAAAAACGTGCAGCTTTATGTGTATGTGTGTGTTAAAACGTACGCGATTTTGAGCATTTATTTTATGAACATAAATACGTGTACGCTCAACTATATGTACAAGTTATATATGTACATAAATGTACAAAGTCGCGCGTATTTTAACTAACACACTTTTCTGCACTGTACAGTTTTGTGCAGTTTTTAACAATACACACACACGCAGTAATCTTGAGGTTGCGGTAAAATAATGTGATATTTTTTTAGAAAAGTTAACACTCGCATTAAAGGAAATGTTTTCACCTTTAACTGCACAAATATAAAAACACATAAAACATCACTTGTTTAATTTTGTTGCTCCAATGTTCTTTTTTTACTCACACGCATGTATGAAACACTTTTGAATTTTATTTTAAAATGGTACATACATATACCTTTTCACTTTAAAAAAATGTTTTTGCACTTGATTTTTATATAATACAAACAAAATTTACTCACCCAGTAAATATTTTATCACACCCGCACTTATGCATCGCGCACTTAAAAATTACTTAAATAAGCTCTCTTCGTTAATATCGTCGTCCATATCCATATCGCAGTCAGAATCAAACTGACGCGTGCCAAAAGCAGCAGCAATCACTCGATCGCTCAATCCTTTGCTTCTTCATACATATCTGTTAAAGCAAAACAAGACTTGTGCTGACAGCAAGTTAGCGGGAAATAGCTATTTATAGTGGGAAAATTTAAGTAAACTGACTAAATAGCAAAAAAAATTGTCTTTTATTTAACGAGTAAGAAAACTTTAACTAATTGGTAATAATATTATGTTAAATTCAAAATATTTTACTTATTATTGTTGACTTAAACTTTCTTACTAGAAATAGCTATTTTCCCGCTAACTTGCTGTCAGCACTATTCTTTGTGATCTCCTTTGTACAGCAAATAAGTAAAAGCGAGATAGCAAGCTTTAACAGTTATGTATGAGAAGCAAAGAACAAAAAGACAAACGCTCGTTCGCCGCTGTTTTGGCCACGCGTCTATCCGGCGCGGGTTAAAGCGAGATAGCAAGCATTTACAGTTATTAAAAGGAACGAAACAGTCGGTAACAAGAAATTGGATTGGGATACATATCTACATATGTACGTACACATGCATGTGTGTACAATTAAAATGTGTACATGTATATACAAACATATGTATTTTTTTATGAATAATAATTATTTTTCATAAACTAATTTTAAGTAATTGTGTCATACATATGTACCTATGTACATACACATATTTACATATGTTCGTGTGTATGCACAGACATAATAGCACTGCGGATATACATACATACATATGTGTGTAAAACAGTCTTTAATTTTCTGTTGGTATTTAGTTAACAAAATTCACATTATGAATATATTTGTTTGTATATTTCTCCTAAAGAAAAAAAATATTTTTTTATATTTTAATTTAAGAAAACGGTATAACAATTAGAACTAAACGGTATTATTTTTTACACTTATGTTCCGGATTGTCATGTATGAACTAATGGTATGACAATTATAACCGAAAGGTATTAGTTTTTACACATATGGTCCACTTTTTTTCATTTGTGAACTAATGGTATAACAACTAGAACCAAACGGTAGTATATTTTACACAAACGGTCTAATGTTTATTATTTATGAACAAATGGTATGAAAGTAAGAACCAAAAGGTAATTTTTGTTACACAAATGGTCGACTGGTCTTAAATCAAGACCAAATGGTATCAATGTAAGAACATGGTCTTAAAAAAAAATAAGAACGAAGCGGTATTAAAGTAAGAAATTCGGTCTTAGATTTTTTCGGTCATTTTTTTCTGGGTGAAGAAATTGGAGATGATGCTCTCTTAAATGTTCAATATAATATAATATCGCCATGAATAACACCAACAACAATATCGCCATTATGATCCTTGCACCCAGAAAAAAATATGGACTAATATACCGAAAAATGGACTTAAAATAAGGTAAAATGGACTATTTTTTGCGCTTAGGAATCATGGACTTATTTTAAGTCCAAGACATTTAAGGCTATAATATCCTTAAATCTAGTCCAAATATAGCCTTGAAAAGAAAAATATTTATTTTGACTTTTCTCATATTGTTTGCTTGGAATTGACTCGTTGAATGGATTTATAAGCAGAAGAATATTAATTTTAAACATTTGATATTATTTATAAAACTTACATTCCATTTGACTCCACTGGGATTCGAACCTCTGACCTTTGGATCTGTACGCGTGAGTCCTAACATCTGCTCTACAGTCGCTCTTAGTAGCCGCCGTTCTAAACAGCTTTTTAAAGGATGTGTGTGTGCATACCAAATTTATAGTTTCTTAGTGTTCCTTAAGTTAAAAACTAAGTTAAATAGTTTTTTACTATTAAGTAAAGTGCTACGGCAAATAAAAAAATAAAAAGTTTTAGCAAAAAAACAAAAAAAATGTTCTTTCGACACCGCTAGGAAGTGAACCCGGGCCATTTTGGCTCCCATGCGCGTGGGTCCACCTGCTTACCCCCTAGGCTACCCTCTAGCTAGTACGAAATAATTTTTAAGGTAATTGGACTATTTTTCGGATAGTAGATTCCTTAAGTTGTATTGCCTTAAATGATCAATTTAAGGCCAAAAATCCAAACATGTTTACTTTTTAAGTCCATTGTGCCCTTAAAAATTCAAATTTGGCAATGTAGTCCATAATTCCTAAAATTTAGGAATTTTTTTTTTCTGAGTGTGGAATTTAGCATAAAATCAGCAGTTTGTTGAACAAAATTCCATCAACGGTTTCAGCAGCTACGCTGGTAACGAGTGATTTTAGTATTTTGAAAAAGTGGCTTGCGTTACTTGGCCATGTCAGATCCGATTCATATACAATGAAGCTCATTGAACGTCTCCAGAATCACCTCACTCTTCAGAACGTTATGACAAAAATTGTTGGTCAGAATGCTCCTATCGTTGTGTAAGTAAATGGCCAGGAGTGTGGCCTGGTAGAAAAGCGAGATTATTGTTATTATAAAGAAGGTATACAGAATACAAACCTTCTGAGTTGGCTAATCAAAGGGTTCTTCAAATGAAGAAAGGGATCTCCGAAACGCTTCTTGTAGCTATAAGCGAACTCATAAGAACGTTTTTTTCATGTGTTTAAATTGTTTTCCCACAACTGAAACACCCTTTTCGGTGAATATTTTCAAATCAACAAGATTCATTGTTTCCAACGGGAAATTTAAAACAAAAGAAAAAGACTTAGTTTTTGCTCTCCTAAAGTGAGATCGATTTGTATGTTTCATTGGCCCTGTTCCAATTGTTTCCGCCTTTCCATTGCCGAGTTTGCCACTTCTTGTTCTGGAAGAACACGGATCCTGCTGGCCATTCACCCCAGCTTAACCCATTGAAAGTTGCGTTTCCAATTTGTTTGGGCTTTCAATTTCAGAAGGTCCTGCAGCTCGCACTCTTTTCTAGTTAAACAAGCCAAAGTTTCGTGATTAAGCGAGTTGATAATGAAGCGTAAGGACGTGCTCGTATGTTTGTTCACCGAATTTCCAATTTAAAGTTGAACGATTATAGCAGACTCTTACTAAAAAAGAAAACAAATGTTGAAGTTGGATCTTTGCTTCTGGTCCAGGATCAAGATCTCTCCAGAGGACTTGCATTACCCACATTCAGCACCCAGCTGCTCGTTTTCTTTAGGACTGGTGGAATTGTGGGGCTATAAAGGCTTAAGGAGCAGTTACCTATCTTTCCTTTCCTCCTTCATGTGTGTGCCTTCCTTATGAGTTTATCCCTGCGGGACTTAAAAGTGGTTGTGTTTTGTATGCTTCTAATCTGGATAGACAATTAGTATAAAGTAGATTTTAATTGTTTTGTTTTAATTTTTTGACTGTCCTGACTATTTAATAAAAATGAGGTGAAATATTTTTGTTAAAACAAGATGCTGATTTTAGCAGAGTTAAAAATCAAGTAGAATTATACACACCTTTAAAGCCGCAGAAGCTGTAACTTAATACTTAGTGCAGTTATCGCTTATTTGGCAACCATTTAGGCGCTCAGCCTACCAGTCAGCCACTCAATCACTCAGTCACTCACACAGATGGCCAAACCTCGTGACCAGAGACAGAATTGTGATTGGATTGCCAACTGCTTGCTGTAATGCCCACGATAATGAAACCCAATTTCAAAAAGCGGTCTAATTTCAGTGTTTGACTGTTGTTTAATCAAGCGCTAAAAGTCAATTTAGCTCACTAGAGCAACACTTCATCTTAAACGTGTTATGTTTGGCTATAGTATGGGTAAAAAACAAAAAAGAACGTAATAGTCAGGTTTCTCGACTATCAGATTTCCAATACACATTGCTCTCCTTAAAAAGGAAGTGTTGCCTGCTTTCAAGCGTAATAATTTTTTTTAACGCACTTGTATACATAACTTCTTAAAGCTGGCCAGACTTTACAAATTTTTGAACACCTCAATAGATATTTTCACAGAGTTTCGCGGTTTGTGGGCGTTAAAGGCGGTCAGTTAAAGTTCCCGAGATCTCGACGTTGGTACGGACGGACGGACGGACAGAGAGACATTTGCAACGTTCACAGTTTTTTTTAAAA
This sequence comes from Drosophila oshimai, assembly GCA_018150695.1. Taxonomy (NCBI): domain Eukaryota; kingdom Metazoa; phylum Arthropoda; class Insecta; order Diptera; family Drosophilidae; genus Drosophila; species Drosophila oshimai. Next base: position 689,260 of record JAECWM010000262.1, read on the forward strand.
CCACTTAGCACAAATTCATTTTCAAGCTTGACAAACAGCTCGCTCTGCTCTTAATTAAGGGGACATTAAAAACATGTTTAAATATACGCAAAAGATAATTTGTTTTTTAAACTGTTTTAAGGGGATATTTACACTAGAGTGTATCGAAAATCAACTTTTTTTGATTTTCGATGACCCTGGGTGCGGAAAAGTTGTAAAACCATGTCAAATGAAAGTACAAAGAATTTCAGCCCGAAAGGATAATGTTTACTATCCCCCAACGACTTTGAAATTTCGAAATTTGCATGAAAACATTCAAAAAAATATATAATAATATAATTAATTTACACAATTTTATTTCAAAGTATGCACATTTTTTTAATAACGCGTAAAATGCTTCTTAAATTATAAAGATGAAGTACAATTTTTGATCTTAAGATTTTCAACTCTCTCTTGACCTCGTCCATTAGCAGAACAATTTGTTGGGTAATCTCTTGGTCTACCAAATTGGGGTTATATTTCCATTTCGCCTCGTGGTCTGGCCAAACTTTTTTGGTCCAATAATCCAACGCTGGCTGACTGACTGTATATTGTGAGTCCTTTGAGCGTGTGTGGCATCGTAAGCCGGAATAAACTTCAACACGTGCAAATAAACCATTAAAACAGTTGGCTACGCTTTAAAAAAAAAATCAGAAAAGTCAGGAGGCAGGAGCCTCGACTGCAATGACTCAAATGACTAACGGCAAAAGGCACGGGCATGGATACCCTGTTCCTTATCCGTTTCCTTTCATTCCACTCTTCTCTCCTCCAGGATTCCTTGTGGTCGTCCTGAATTAGGCAAACAGCAAGATAGCTGGGCATCCACACACATCTGAACATCTGGATAGTGGCAAGGACGCACCTATAAAGTTTATAACAAAAATAAAAAGAAATCAAATAAAAGAAAAAAATTATAAGAAGCTAGGGAAATCGAAGGAAAAGCTGTGGTAACAGGTCAGGCCACACTTAATTCGTTCCTGATTTATATGAGTCACTTTCGTTCCTGATTTATATGAGTCACTTTCGTGAAGTTATAATGTGGTTAAAACCTTTGGTTTTGGGTTTCGCTTGGATTTCCGGCTTTGACGAAACTTTGTGTGCGGTCTGCTTTTGGCATAAAAGTCTTGCCTGCGCTCTTCAACATTCAATTGGAATTCCTTTCCGGCCTTACCCAAAAATATTCCCTGCTAATCTCGACAAAGTTAAAAACCAGCAAAAAGTTTCTGGTAAAATTTATAAGTTGTTGTGCAGTGGCACAGCCAGAGACTTTTGGCAAAGCCTGTGGAAACAAGTTTTTTGGCAAGTTGCCGCCTTTCGGCTGAGACACGGGCTGAGTCTCCATTTTAGGGGTAAGACTGGCAGTTTAATTGTTTTAAACAGAATTGAGACAGTTTCTTGAAAACTTTATCACAAAGAGTTATTTTGTACCTCAACTTAATGACTGCGATAATATAATAATTTTGAATAAATTTAAAAATCAGGCGTTAAACTTCGTAAATGGAATTTTTTATAGCTTTGATGTACCTACATTTCATCTGTTAAAGTTTTAATAACTAAAGTTCATTGAAATCCAGCCTGTGATATATCTATCACGGTCTTTTCCTATTTATTTTAATATAAAATTCTTTTTTTTATTACATATAATAAGTGGAGAAGAATAAGCCAAGTATAATTTTTTTTAAACGAAAAACCTGTAAAGGTAAAATTATCAATATAGGTCAAAATAATTTCGTGACAATAATTTAAATATGACAAATAGATAATTATTTTAAAAAAGCGCTTAAAAAACGCAAATCTAAGGAATACAACGAGCTCGCGCACGTATAATCCCACGAAAACTTCACAAATAATGTAAGTTTAGATAATTTATATTTATGTTATTCTCAAACTTTATTCGTGTACTCGTAAAATACAAGAACACAGAATGGTAAAAACTTTATTCTCTGGCGAAGCTCAGGTAAACTACGAACTCTGAATGCAAATGGGAGTTTTCTTTTTTTTTTTGTATCTGGATGTTTCGGAATTTGGACTCGTGGCTGCCGCCTAAAAGGCGTGAAGCTTAAAATTAATAAAAAAAAAGATAAAAACAAGCAAACAATTGTAGCGGCCCACAACGTGTGGCAAAAACAATAACAAAGTGGAGTTTTAAAGAGTAGTTCAGTGGTGAAGAAAAAGTCCTCGAACGGAGAAATGTACGGCTTCCGGTTTTTGTTTGCTCTCTGGTATTTGCTGGCACGCCCAGTTCCTGATGGCGCCCCTTTTGGCCAACTCCTTTTCTGCGACATTGCATGCACGGGTGTCACATGTGCACATTTTATGCATAAACTTACAGAATAGTGAAAAACTAAAAGCGAACGACTCCGCATGATGCAGTACCACCTTCTACTGGCAATTGTGCTCCTTTTGGTCCTTGAATGCCCATGCCCAGCTATAAAGTCCGCGAAATGCTTATTATGCCCAGACCGATTGTGCACAGTGTCAAGCAGCAGCAACAAAGCGGTTTTTATATTCCACGAAAGTTTATTGCATAATTGAAAGCTACGCAAAGTGAAACAAAAGACCAAGTTGCTCAATTCAGCTGCTCGACTGACTCAGTCCTAACTGATTTTTATTTGATTTGGCCGAAAGAACACACACACACCATTAAAATATTTGGTGAAGACTATGGTGCTATAAATTTGCTGAAAACAAAATAAACATTTCAGTTGACAACTTGAAATTCTGTTTGCTGTGAATAATTATGTCAATTAAGTTTCTCTGTTTTTTAAAAAAATATGTGCAAACCAAATATCTATAGTTCACTTTTAGATTTGCTTAAAAAATTATCAATATTTGAGTTTCGATTGCTTTTTTGCTGTCAGATTTCTAATTGTTTTTCTGTGAATCACTATTGATTGGAAATTACCATTTCAGTCTATTTGCACTTGTTTGCTCTTGATAATAAAACTGATTCAATACTTACGGGCTCAATGGGGCACGAAATAATTTTTTAATGATCTGTGTGATTCAGTTTGTCAGCTAAAAAAATTGGCTAAAGTGTTTAGAAGTAAGCGGCAATTGTGGCGTAATTGAATTGGCGCTTAGCAAAACCAAATCGCAGCTTAATGTCGCTTTTTTTGTGGGGAGTGGGGAGAAAAAGTGGATGTCAGCAGTAAGCTGAATAAACTTCACAAACAAAGCGCGTTTAAGAAAATGTAAAAAATACTGCCGAACTATTGAAAGCTGCTCGTAAGAACACTCGAAACTACGTGCATGTAGCTCGCCGTTCGTCCTTTACCCTGCGTTTGTGGGCTTCTACTTTGTGTGCAACTTGGTTGTTGCTTAGCTGTATCCTACCATGACTTGTTTCCTTCCTGAAAATCCATCAGCGCTTATTTTGCATTTTTTAGTAACCATTTTTTTCCATATTGGGTTGTTTCCTCTTTCAACTCTATGACCTTTATTCGCTTTTGTTTGACTAAGACGGCTTGTGAGTAGTGCTTTCCCAGCCTCAAAATTCGAATACATTTATGTTATGCAGAGTTAGATAGGTCGATGGGATCAGGCTTCTGAGGATGAATTATGTGTGCCACGTACATTATTAATAATTCCGCTGCTGTCAACAAATACATTATCTTGTGCCGCAATATCTGCTTCCCCCGCTGGGCCACATTGCGTATGCGTAATATATTCGTATGGGGCCCAAAACTGGTCGACATTTAAATTTATTGACCATCTTGTGTGCAGCACCACATTGGAATCAAGATCCCTTTCAACAACCCATCTGTTCACAGCTGTGGGGTATCCCACATCACGCATACGCCGTGTATTACCGCACATCCCATTCGCTCATCACGCATACGTCGTGTATTACATCATTCCTATTTTTTGTTTGCACATTATACAATCATTCAAGTGGCACAGTCAACGGGGATAAACATAAACTCAATTAATTACTAGAGCAACAACGGCCAGATGATTTGCCTTTTACCGCGTGCTAACATTCACTTCATTCACTTCATGTCGGTAATTAAACATTTTTATTGTGTTGCATACTTCTTTCGGGAATTAAGATTGATAAATCATGTGTCACAGAAATTTATAAATGACCATGACAATGCAGGGGAGAAATTAGCTAATTATATGATGGTCAGTGTTCAGTTTGATGAATTAATAATTCATACGCTTCGACTGACACCGAGTTTGTCCAGGCAGAAATCACAATGTCTGGCTATTTCCCCTGGCTCCTTTGGCCCAAAAACTGCACCCTTAATAAAATATTTATGCCCCAATACAAACAAACAAACAGAGACACACACAAACTCGAGTGTTTAAGCTTGGCAAAACAGACCGTAACAAGTAAAAACGGTCAGTTCTGAGGCAAGGAGTCTGAAGGATACACAGGGTCAGGCCACGTCAACTGTACCTAAAATTTGAAAAAAATTTTTCTGATTCGAAAAAAAACTATAAAAATGTGTAGCTTAGGATAGTACCATAAAACACTTTTAACAGTTTTTCGAAATCCCGCACCGTTTTCGATATTTTGGGCTTCAAAGTTCGAAAAATTTATTTTTAAGGTTTTGGAGAAAATTTCATAACTCTTGAACGGTTTGACATATATCGATGAAACTTTTTTAAAAGGTAAGAGAATCGTTTTGTCTTAAAAAATAAAATATTTAAAAAATTTAATTTTTAATTTAACATAATTTTTAACAACAATTGTTTAAACAAATGCATTTTCAAAAGTGTTCTGGGGCAGTTTTTGCTTTGAAACTTTTTCACAATTATCGTCGAACTATTATTTATAAAGTTGCAAAAAAAAATTTTTGTACTTTTGCCTTGGACAGTCGGAATCGCATTTTTTGTCCCGCCGCGCACGCTTTTTACATACAGTTAGTCGCAAGCAGCGCAAAAGTTGTGGTAGACGCCGGCAGCGCAGTCGGCGCCATCACCGACGTCAACGACGTCAACGGAGTATCCTACTTAGTTTATACTATGCTATTTCATGAATTCTTGAATGCGTGAATTAAAAATAGCCCCTGTTTATACGTTAGAGACGAATGCATGTATTCATGTCAGCAGAGTTGCCAGAAGTGTAATTTGGCAAAAAATGTAAGTAAAATCCGTTCACACTATTTGTATTGGCGTTGCCACCTAATTTATACAATGTTAAGTTGGTAGCTCCTCTCCATTTCACCCATGACGCTGAATTCATAGTCAACTTTCGTGTGTTGCCGAATACATGCAATGGTGTTTATACACACCCATTTCATGAAATGATTGCATGAAATGGGCTACGTATAAATCCAGTAGGAGACGGTTGCGAGCATTCGTATGTGAAAACCGTGCGCGGCGTGACAAAAAATGCGATTCCGACTGTCCAAGGCAAAAGTACAAACATTTTTTTTGCAACTTTATAAATAATAGTTCGAATATAATTGTGAAAAAGTTTCAAAGCAAAAACTTCCCCAGAACACTTTTGAAAATGCATTTGTTTAAACAATTGTTGTTAAAAATTATGTTAAATTAAAAATTAAATTTTTTAAATATTTTTTTTTTTTAAGACAAAACGATTCTTTTACCTTAAAAAAAAAGTTTCATCGATATATGTCAAACCGTTCAAGAGTTATGAAATTTTCTCCAAAACCTTAAAAATAAATTTTTCGAACTTTGAAGCCCAAAATATCGAAAACGGTGCGGGATTTCGAAAAACTGTTAAAAGTGTTTTAAGGTACTGTCCTAAGCTACACATTTTTATAGGTTTTGTTCAATTCCAGAAAATGACTAGGTACAGTTGACATGGCCTGACCCACACATAAACCCTCCTTAAACTCGTCCTTGTCCACATACACTTTATACTATTTAGCGTATTTCGAGTACAAATTTAACATGTAAGCTCAAGACATTGCATTAAAGTTCAAAATAGTTCGGGCTATCATTTCAGGTGAACATCCGGAGGCAATGCAAACTGGTTCATCCGGTTGTCAGTACAGTTGGCTGACAATCGTTTTGCTGCTCAGCCTTGTCCTTTGCTTCAGTCAACGATGTAACTCCGCACTGCCTGCGTTATTACCACTATCGTTAATAATGTGAGTGACTAAAACGGGAGGAGGTGGAAACAATGCAACTAAAGCAACCACAGCGACAACGAATAGTTGGTGTCCTGCGGCCAAAAGCTGTCGCCAGGTCAAGAGGTTCTGCCACAGATGATCAAAAGGAGGCCGCAACGGCCCCAACTAAGTATAGTAGTTTTAAGAACCACATGTTATGCATGAGAGTTAGAGTTTGATGGAGTAGTTCTGAGTGTGTTACCCATTAAGATAATTTTAGACTTTACTTAGGGAATCACAAAGCAAAATATTGGCGTATTCATAACACACTGTTTATTGCTTCCCGACATTTTTTTCTCTGAAAAAACCGTTGTAAATAAATATAATTTAATACAAAATAACTTGTGTAAGCTAATTATTTAAAACTTAATGTGTTAATTTAAACAAAATCCAAATTCACCTTAAGATGTGTTTAAACAACGAACAAAAAACAATAACCGTAATACGAAGGGAGGCAAACAAACATCATGGGAATGAAAAATATTATATGGCTAGTGGCAATTTATGAATAATCAAATAAAACGAAAGCGCTGGTCCCGATATTTCATAATTAGATAAAAAGCCAAATAGCAAAAAAATTAGAGCAGCAGTGAGTCATAAAACATTAAAGTTAATAGACATATTATGCAAATATTTGCACTGTACAATTTTCCACCAAACAAAATGCAAATTCGATTTTCTGTTATATTCGCACACACAAAATATTTTTTACATCATTTTTTATTGCAATGATATTGCTGTCACATTTTAATTGTTGACGGTGAGCCAAGCTGCCTTGTTTAAAATTGATTAAAAAACATATAACTATATTTTTCAAAAACTATTGTTTCCTTATAATCAATAAATATTTGTATAATTCCGATCATTCTCATATTATTTAAATGTCATTCCCATTTGTCACCATTAAGTAAGCTTAATGGTTTTGCATTTCCTTTGCAGCTGTGTTTTTGTGGCAAATGCAATTAAATTATAATCAAAATCAAAGCCAACAATTTTGAATGCCTAGGTATTGTATTTTAAATCAAAGGCAAAAGTGTACAGCAAATATGTATTGAACACCGAAAGCTTATGCAAAATATTCTCTGTTGCATACAATAAATTTATTTTATGTAAAATGTTAAATCAGGATTGATTTTAGGCTCGAAAGCAGGAGTAGTAATTAAAAAGCAACAGTTTTGTTGGTAGTTATTTATACAAGCCATGATGTGACTTCCCCTTTTATGTGCTTAGACACAGTTATAAACAGTTATGATACAGCAAGACAAAACCAATTTTAGTCGTGGACTTATTTATGAGATAATGAAACTTCCAGAAATTTATTTTAAAACTGTTGACTTTGTTTGTATAAAATTCTGATGGTTTTAAATAGTTAATGTTCAATAATATTATAATTGATTTTCATTTAAATTTGTTATATGATTATAATTCTTTTTTTACGAACCCAATGTATAGACTTGTGAAGTCTTAAATGCTACTGACAAAAAATAAATAAATAATTAAAAAATATAAGTTAGAGTGCTAGTTCCATAAACTTATACGCATTAAAAGCGGTGTTCATAAATTTTTAGCCAATCGCAGTCCATTTGCTATGTAAAATCTGTAGGGGAGAAGTGGGGGTTGTGGGCATGGGTTATAATTACCGAACTAGTGCATATTATTAGGACATATGGGTATCTGTGTAAAGCTAGAGACCTAAACTAACTAATTATGAAGAAACATACTCGATTTCGTCATGCGAAAAAATTTCATATGATTTTTTGTAAAACCGTAATTTTCAGCTAAAATTTTTTTTTTGGGGGGTTGTGGGCACCCTGAGAAAAAATGCTGCAAATGGAAAAATATGGAAAAAACCGCAACCAATATCAACATAACGACAATTTATTTATTTTAAAGACTACATAGGCGTTATTAATCGTCGGAAACACAATTTTGACATGTGTAATGACTGGCCCGCATGTCAACACATTTCAGACGAAATCTTTGATCGCAAAATTACAAATCTTGGTGATAATCCCTCTCAGCGGGAGAGGATCCTTTTCCAAGAGCCTAAGATTTCTACAAGAATGTTCTAGAGGGTTCCAAACAAATTTTGAAAACAATTTTACAAGAAATTGTAGGTTACAAAAAAATTTGCCAAGAAAAAACGGGTGCCCACAACCCCCCCAATTTAGGTGCCCACAACCAACTTTAGCAGACATTTTAAGAAGTAATAAAGAAATGTGTTTGCATAAATTTTTTGGTTCAAATCGATATTGTTCCATTTAGTTTAATACTTTGACTAAATAAAAATGCATTACACTTACCTTCTTAATCGATTCACTTTAATTAATACACTATTGAAAATCTTTGAAAAAAACTTCACCACCTTTTCCAAGCACAAAAAAAACCAATTCGTTCATTTCAAAAAGCAAACGCGTTCGTTTACTTTGATATTTGGCATAAATCATACATAAGGTAATTGCTTGCGAATGACGTTACCAAAAAAAGTCAATCTACATTTTGTGAAAAGATACGTAGGGGTGCCCACAACCCCCCCATGCCCACAACCCCCACTTCTCCCCTATATAAAAGTAAATTAGTAAAAATTTAGAAGTATGCATTAGTCAAATAAATTTACATACCAACGACATAGTTAAATAGTTGTAATCAAGATATCAAACTGTGTAAAAAAAAAAATCAAAAGCAAAAAGCGAAATGATTAAAACTTTGTATTGAAAGTAAACCCATCCTTGTCGTCTTATTTAGCGGGCAAAGCAGTGTTACTTATGCAAACTACAAGAGAACACATCAGTTGGCTGCATCCTCCATAGAAAGACGAACTAGTTACAAATAAGCTGCAACACATGCGTGTGTCACATGTAATCGCTGGATTAAAAACAGCCGGTTGTAAGGATGGCGTTGAAACTGGGTCAGCAAATAAAGCGAAAAGGCTTAAAACAAGGTAAAGGACAGGCCATATAGGAATTCCTTTCGGATCAATTCACGTGAGAAAAAACAAATAAGCTAACGCCCAATACACTCTATAAGCGTTCAGCCACGGTAGGTATTCATTTAGCAATCTGGGATACACTGTTGTTGCCTTTTGCATATTTATTTGCGATACTCGAAGAGTAAGCAAATACTGTAAACGAGCAAATGTCTGTCTGTCCGTCCGTCCGTACAAACGTCGAGATCTCGGACACTATAAGAGCTAGAACCACTAAATTTTGCACACAGACTTTTAGAAACAAAGCGTAGATCAAGTTTGTTTCAAAAGTTGACCACGCCCCTTTTACCGCCCACAAGCCGCGAAAATCTGTGGCGCTTTTATTTTTTATGCAATCGTTACGGTTTTAAAAGAAATATAATGATATGTGCACTGTCTTACTACATTCCGAACCAGTGCTGCCAATTTAGCCTTTTTCCGGACAGATCTGTCCCTTTTTAAACGGCCTTAGCCGGAAAAAATTTCAAACAGCCCCTGTCCGGAAATCTGGCCTTTCTTTGACAATAAATTTTAAAGGAAAAGTTGAATGATTTGTACTTGATTCATCCTGATTTCAAAAACTAAATGACCTTTTTTTAGAAGCTAAGTCGAACACTTTTGTGCTTTTACCACTAACCACTAAAATCATGAAGAATCAAGAATCCATATCAAAAAGATACATCTCATTTTGCTTCAAATATTATTTAAAGCGATTAAATCGATCAGATAAAATAAGTACCAATCGCTATGAATAATGTACAAAGGGTTTTAAGCAAATTAATTCATGAATTTTTTTTTTTAAAACTTTTCTAAAAGTACTCGAAAAAAAATTTTTGTTGTGCCAAGACCCTTAAAAACATGTATAAGATTAGGTTACTTTTAGCTTGTAATTTTCATGATATCACCTCAAAAATGTATTTTTAATTGCAAGTTTTGACTCCGCTAACAAATAATCATGACATATGTGAATCTGAAGTAAAAAAATTTTACCTAATAACATAAATTAGTTAAAACAATAAGTTGTCCTTTTTTTTTGTCCTTTTTTTTAATTTCTGCCCCTTTTTTCGCCTTTTTTTTGTCTGACCTGGCCTTTTTTTTGAACTGACTGCTGGCAGCACTGTTCCGAACCATATTATGCTCTAGTAAATAATAAAGAAGTTATAGAACTATGCCTTAAATCTAGTCTACATACATATGTATTTTACATACACGTGTTTGTGAATGTAAAAATCTACAAACGTAGTTAATGTAGCCCCACAATAGGTGTCGACTCTATCGTTTTTTCTCGTTTTGTTTTTTTAAAGAGGGCAAATGAGTATCGCAAATCTTATAGTCGGGAAACCCGGCTTTAGCGTTCTTTCTTGTTTTATTTTAATACCTTCAGAAAATCGTTTTAAATTCTTGTAGTTTTGTTTGTTTTACTTTGGTAAATTTTTTCTTTTATTTGCCAAGTTTATCACTGCAAAAGCAAGGTAACCCGGGCTTGCATATTTGATTGGCTTTTGAGCAAAAATAATAAAAAAAAAAACATTAAAAAAATACACGCCTAGCTTTTTTTTTTAAAGGTACAGTAACTTTAAGCTTATTGTGACAGCTTTTTGATTGAAATAAGAATGGGTCTTATTTTACTTAACGCCAAATCTAGGTGTATTTTGGGCAAGAAATTTTTTATTATTTTTTGACGGGGCTGTGAAATGCAGAAATGCATGTACAATTTTACTTAACTGCGCCACAAAATCAAGACAATCCGCATGCTTTTCTGCGTCTGAATTTGTAGTAACTCATTAAAATAATGCCGCCCATTTGACCGCAGGCAACACAAATTCCCATAGTCCGTCCAAATGCAATGAGAGCACAAAGTTGGGTATAATTTTGTGGCCATTTTGTGACTGCGTTAGCATAAAAATGTTTATGCGCTCACTTGAGTCCAAATTGAAGCGCGCTGCTTATGCAAATTTCTGGTTGCCTAAGCAACCGCAGTGTCAAGCTGTTGTTAGAATCCTAAATCCGGGTCAAAAATCCGGACATGTGAATGTAATTTGGCCTGATAGATTCTGCCTAATGGCTGACGTTAGACACATTTGGTGCCTGGCCCACAGCCACAAAAACAGAAGCACTGGCCAAATAGCCATGGTTTTGGCCTGAAATTGATTCAAGCGCAGCAGAGTCCTCCAACAGGCTACATGGAGCCGCAGACCTGAAATTTTCATTTGACAAAACAATTTACACATACTCGTTTGACCGCATTTCTGGCCATTTACGTACGCTTTTTCGGTTAAACTTTAAATTGCCATGAACATACATGAGATTCGCATGAATTCCTCAAATGACAGTTGCACTTTCAATGTTTATTGAAGTGAAAATGCGCGAGCTCTTAATTTCCTTCAAATATTGGTTATTCTGAGTAAAGCTGATGTAAAATCCACATGGGAAATGTAAAGAGGAATTAATGAAATTTTATACAGTTTTTCAAGAATTTTTTATGGGTGCTTTACTTTGCACCTTGTATTTGTTAACTTAAGCATGTAAATAATAAGAAAATTCTCTTAAAAGTAGGTATTTTTAACTCACATTTCGTTAATTGACGTAGTAATTCTTCATAATAAATCATTAAAATTATTTTAAAAATTATTTAAAAATAAAACAGTTTACTTTGGTGAAAGTTTTAAATAACTAAATTTTAATTAAAGCCGAATATTGTAAAAAAAAACAATAGCGAATGGCACAAAATACATAAACCGCTACAGCAACTGCTAATTTAATTAAATACCATTTTAATGAAATTATTTAAATTGCGTACATCACTTTACATCAATAAAGCAGCATAATGAAGGTGCATATGTTGCAATAATAATTATAATTATAATTAATCAGCGCCGATAAGTCTTATTGTTGTTAGTGTCTTAAATTATTTCATAAAAATAAACAAAATTCGATATCGATTGAACATTTTTTCAACTTGGAAATAAAATAGTTTTAATAAATTGTTTTTATTTAAGTGTATTACAAATATTAAATGAATAACTGTGCTTTAAATTTTATTCTGTGTTATCTAAATTATCAAATAAATCCGCTTGTAACGTCTCCTAGTTAAATCCTCAATTTGCCTCGAAATTACTGTATGTCTTTTGAATTGCAGCGAATTGCAAAATAATTGTCTTGTCATCTTCTCAATTTTTCATTGTTTAGCCATTTTCCAAGGACATCATCAATCAGGCTAACAAAGGTTCTCGCACGCATGCCACTTATTGGTTTGGGCTTCAGAATTACTTCACCCGAAAAAAGAAAAACAAATCAGTCAACTTCCGAGACTTGACCAATAAAAAAAGGGTTAGAGCCGGGCTAAAATCGAAAATAGAAAACGTTCGCTGACAAAAATTTGACAACTATTTCCGCACTGATAAACTTATTAACATGCAAATCAGTTTTCTTTTTTTTAGATTTCTAGGACTTTGGCTGTACAATTTTTTGTATTTAAATAAAAGAAAATCTTGTAACGAACTGATATTTTACTTTCTGCTCGCTACTTATTTGTGCGGCTAGCTCAGTAGAGTTTGTGTGTTCGTCCCACCAAATTTATATGAAACGTGACCGCCCAAACGACAAATGAGAACGCACAGATTTTCAAGTTTCAGGATTTTATTTACTCGATCCTCTAATCTTAAATCTGCTCTCTCTGATCCGGCTTCTCGCCTGCGCTCGTCGACACTCTGCCTCCTTGCCCGTTGCCTGCTCTGCTTTCCTCCTGTAGCTTCCTCTGGCTGCCCTCGACTCGTGGGTTCTGTTGTAGCTGCTGGCTGTTTGGCCCTAGCTCATAGAACGTATGGGAGTTACCGTTCCCAGAATAGGGCGAACAGAGTCTACCACCTTCAGGCGTACGCCAGCGGTGTCAGCCTACTGTCCCTTGTTCTGTCCCGGCCGGTCAACACCAGGACTTCGTTCACTCTCGCCTACCGATTCAGGCGTACGCCAGACCTCGACAGGACGATCGTTAAAACTCGGTACCAGGTTCAGACGAACGCTCCGTCCTAGCTTTGTTGCCGATGAGCCGTTGGCTTGCTCCTGCTATCTCGTTGGCTTGATTCTGTTTTCCCTTGTCCGGTGCAGCCGGGCGATGATACGAGATGCTCGTGAGATTCTGACGCGGTGTGGTTTCTGGGCTCTGATGCTCGCGGAGGCGCTCACTCAAGCACTTGGACGCACCGGGCATACGCCAGAGTCTAGTCGGCTGTGTTCTGTGTGAGGTCCTTGGCTTTAGGCTGCGGGTCGCGCCAGGGTACTGGTTTACACACGATCAGACGCGCCAGGCGTACGCCGGGGTCTAGTCAGAATCGCTGTAGTCGCTCAGCACCTGGGTCTAGACCACGCTAGCAACAGGATACGCCTGCTTACACTCTATCAGACGCGCCAGGCTTACGCCAGGGTCTAGGCGTAGTCGTCAGGCACCTGGGCTGGCCCTCGCTCGCGCCAGGATACGCTTATTCACACTCTATCAGACGCGCCAGGCGTACGCCGGGGTCTAGTCACGATAGGCGTGGTTATAAGGCACCTGGTTCTAGAGCCTTGCTTCAGCGAGATCGAACGCGCCAGGCGTACGCCAGGGTCTAGTATCGATCGGCTTGGCAATTGGGCACCTTAATTCAGCCACAAACCACCCACCTGCGTCTCGTCTGCCGGTCCTGGTGATCCTGGAGGGTCCTGGCTGTCTCGGCGGCTTGCGTGTCCTGGCAGGTCCTGCGTCTCGACTATCTCCGATTTCCTGGACGGCGTGGGCGTGTCCTGGCAGGTCTTCCGTGTCCTTGCAGGCTCAAGCGCGTCCTGGCGGCGATCCTGTGTCTCGGCAGGACTTGCGTGTCCTGGCCGAGCCGATGTCCTGGCTGATCCTGTGTCCTGGCAGGTTTTGTGTGTCCTGGCGCTCCTGATGACTGGCAGGACTTGTGTGTCCTGACTGACTCTGCGTGTCCTTAGCTAATCCTGCGTGTCCTTAGCTAATCCTGCGTGTCCTGGCAGGATTTACGTGTCCTGGTTGATCCGGAGTGTCCTTGATGTTCACGCCTCTGGTCTCACGTTTACGTTTCGATGCTCGCACATTTACTGAGTCCCGCTTCTGGCGCTCGGCCGCCTTATATAGGCCGCCCTTGCACCGTTAATCCTCGGCGTCTCCTCATTTCGGGTCCAAGGTCCACGTTTACCGTTTGCCCTTTTGCCCTCTGCGCACGGCACCACAGCTGCCAACGTCCAGCGCTGAACCGTTATTTCCTTTTGCATCATTCCGTCTCTCTTACTCATGCTTTCTCGCTCCCTCTTGCACTGCCGTTACTACGGGCGAATTCGCCGCGTATCTGGCAACCGGCAGGCTGCTCCTCACGTGATCATTCACACTTATTTGTGGGAAGTTATTCAACTCCTCACAATCTGTAATTGATCTGTGCAAAACGTGCACTTAAGAGTGGGAAAGAAAGTCATACCTATAATTTTGGAAAACAATATATTTCTCTTTTTCTACTAACTGCCTTTTTTACTGGGACTTGTAGGTATATATTGGCATATTGGAAATGTGCCATGCTACGACCTTTTTGGGCTTCTTTTACTAATGCTTTTTTCTTAAAGTTTCTTTGCCTCTTTTTTTCCTTTTATTCTCTTTTCCTTTCTTGTCCTTTTTGGGTCCTGGTCTGTTGCCATTATTACATATTTAGCAATGTATACCTACTCCGAAAAAAACAACAGATAGGTAGGGGAGAAGTGGGGGTTGTGGGCATGGGGGGGTTGTGGGCACCCCTACGTATCTTTTCACAAAATGAAGATTGACTTTTTTTGGTAATGTCATTCGCAAGCAATTACCTTATGTATGATTTATGCCAAATATCAAAGTAAACGAACGCGTTTGCTTTTTGAAATGAACGAATTGGTTTTTTTTGTGCTTGGAAAAGGTGATGAAGTTTTTTTCAAAGATTTTCAAAAGGTTATTAATTAAAGTGAATCGATTAAGAAGGTAAGTGTAATGCATTTTTATTTAGTCAAAGTATTATACTAAATGGAACAATATCGATTTGAACCAAAAAATTTATGCAAACACATTTTTTAATTACTTCTTAAAATGTCTGCTAAAGTTGGTTGTGGGCACCAAAATTGGGGGGGTTGTGGGCACCCGTTTTTTCTTGGCAAATTTTTTTATAACCTACAATTTCTTGTAAAATTGTTTTCAAAATTTGTTTGGAACCCTCTAGAACATTCTTGAAGAAATCTTAGGCTCTTGGAAAAGGATCCTCTCCCGCTGAGAGGGATTATCACCAAGATTTGAAATTTTGCGATCGAGCTTTTCGTCTGAAATGTGTTGACATGCGGGCCAGTCATTACACATGTCAAAATTGTGTTTCCGACGATTAATAACGCCTATGTAGTCTTTAAAATAAATAAATTGTCGTTATGTTGATATTGGTTGCGGTTTTTTTCCATATTTTTCCATTTGCAGCATTTTTTCCCAGGGTGCCCACAACCCCCCCAAAAAAAAATTTTAGCTGAAAATTACGGTTTTACAAAAGTCCATATGAAATTTTTTCGCATGACGAAATCAAGTATGTTTCTTCATAATTAGTTAGTTTAGGTCTCTAGCTTTACACAGATACCCATATGTCCAAATAATATGCACTAGTTCGGTAATTATAAGCCAAAAACAAAACTATGCCCACAGCCCCCACTTCTCCCCTACTATTTTCAATAGCTTGATTTTTTAAATTTTTTTTCATTAACTACAGTTGAAATATGGTAAAATTAAAGTGACTTCCTTCTTATACGTTTTTTTCTAAACCTTAGGCTCGCAGAAACTTCTTTTAAATTGTACGTCATTTTAAGATTAATTAAAAATAAAAGACTTATATGGGCACCGAACCAAAAATTTATAAATACTGTTAAAAGTATTTCTTTTCAGGTATTTTCAAGTCAGCTACACCAAATCAAAAGTATAATATGAGATTTTTATATAATTAAAATTCAAACACCAAACCAAATATATTATTATATTATTAATATTCAAAAGATTGATGAAATAGAGCATGAAATAATAACAATCTCCAATGTCTGTAATGTTTTTTTTCTGTGTAGACGCATTACAATTCGGACATATTAACGTTCGTATGTATGTGAGCGACGTTGATTGCGTCTGTTGGCTTGCAGCATTTTCCACCAAAGATTTTTTGAATATTTCTGTCATGTATAAGAAGAAATTCTTTGCATATTGTTTCGGCCGGGTCAACACAAGACGGCCATTGTGAAATCGCGTCCCCTTCTTGAGACGCAGAACGTGTTCCAGATTGAATGAGGCCAACGAAGCGATCGTGATGATGAAGAAGACGAATGCGGCAAAATTTCGTTTGTCAAATTAAAATAAACAAGTAAGAACGCTAAAGTCGGGTTCCCTGACTATCAGATTTTCGATACTCATTGCTCTCTTTGAAAAAACATAACAAGAAAAAACGATAGAGTCGTTGAGTGGCACTCCCCTCACCCGAAATTGGTTTACCCCACTTCCTTTTTTTTTTTTTTTTTTTTTTATTTATACGTTTTATTTGTTTATTGAATCTTCTCTAAAAGAGACTTACAATAAGTATTCAAATTTTAACCTATACTGTATTATAATTGTTAATTGGTTAATGGCCCTAAGTTGGGCAGAAGTGGACGGTCGTTGCGGTGTAACCGAGAGTGGTTACTGAGCCGCCTGAGCTGCCTGGCTAGTTGGTTTGGATGTATTGATAGTCTAGCTTCGTACTTCGCAACTTTACTATCAATTTCTTCTTTAACGGGTTTAATATCCAGGTCCCTATGGATATTTGCGTTGCGAATATACCAGGGGGCCCCAGTTATTGTTCGCAGTATCTTCGATTGTACTCGTTGGATGATTTCTATGTTGCTACTGCTTGCGTTTCCCCAGAGTTCGGACCCGTACATCCAGGTTGGCTTTAAACAGGAGTTGTAAATAAGTACCTTGTGTTCCAGTGGCAGGGGTGAGCGGGAATTGATGAGCCAGTGAAAACTGTTGGCCTTGAGTTTTAGGGAAATCTTCTTTGCTTCAATGTGTTTTCTCCAGGTAAGCCGCCTGTCTAAGTGGATGCCCAGGTATGTGACTTCGTCGACTTGGGGAATTTGTTTGTTGTTTAGGGCCAGTGGCGGGCAGGTTGCCCGATTGAGTGTAAACGTAATATGTTTGCATTTTTGTTCGTTGACTTGTATGCGCCAGTCTGCTAGCCATTTTTCTACGGCCCCCAGGTGGTTTTTTAAATACGCTGTTGCTGTTTTTGGACATTTTGAACGACTGGTTATAGCTGTGTCATCAGCAAAGGTGGATAGAGTTGTCTGACTGCTTGTGGGAATGTCAGCCGTGTATAGGACATACAGGATCGGTCCGAGCACACTTCCTTGGGGTACTCCAGCTTCGATTTTGTGGTTGGCGGAGAAGAAATTTTTGCATCTGACAGTAAATACTCTGTCTTTAAGGTAAGATTCAAGTAATTTGTGGGTGTTTTGTGGTAGGACAGTCTTGATTTTATGAACCAGACCGTCAATCCAAACGCGATCGAAGGCTTGAGAAACGTCTAGGAAAAGAGCACTGCAGTATTCCCTGCATTCAAACGCTGTGCGTATTTCAGCTGTTATGCGATTTACCTGTTCGGTAGTTCCGTGCTTTTCCCTGAAGCCGAACTGGTGCAGGGGGATCGCTCTGTCGTTTTGGAGGTGTGTTCTGAGGTGGCACAAAAGCAGCTTTTCAAATAGCTTTGATAGGCACGGAAGGAGGCTAATGGGCCTGTACGACGAAGGTTGGGATTTGTCTTTGCCTGGTTTTGGTATCATTGTAATAACAGACTTTTTCCATTGTGTGGGAAAATAGCCCCATTTAAGAATTGAGTTGAATATGGTGGTTATGCTTTTGACTGCGCATAGAGGCAATTAAATTATCATTTTAGGCGAAATAAGATCATGGCCAGGGGCTTTTTTTGGATTCATCTGTTCTGCGATGGCTTTTATGATTGTGTTTGTTTCAAGGGTTATTGTGGAGGAAGGCTCCGCTGGTAAGATGCTTGGTAAAGTGAATTGGTTTGTCGGCGGATGAGGTTGGAAGACATTTTTTTAAGTAAGAGGCGAATATGTTGGCTTTTTCCTCGTCACTACGGGCCCACCCACCTGTTGGTGATCGAATTGGAAAATCGGGTTCTATTGGTGGTTGAATGTTTGGGTGCGCTCTCCAGAGTGGAAATTTGTTGCTGGTGGGCGAAAGTTGCGCTATATAGGCACGTTGAGTCTGATTCTTTTCAGTTAGTAAAGCTTTAGACAACTTCCGACAAGCTTCTTTAAACCTTTGTTTAGTGGCTGGGGAGCGGTGTGCCTGCCAGTCTCGGCGAAGTCGCCGCTTTTCTTGAAGGAGTAACTGAATCTGTGTATTTGTACGTGTAGTTTTTGTGGGGGATGTGGCTGAAAGTTCGGGTGTAGAGTGTTTGGCAGCAGAGGACATAACATCCGTTATATGCTTAAGTGAGTCTTCAATATCAGCTTCACAGGAGATTTTAGGTTCGATTTCAAAGTGTGAGCTTACGTATTTTTTATACTTTAGCCAGTTTGTTTTTTTGGATGTCAGAAATTGTGGTCGTTCTACAAACTGTGGATGTTCAGATAGACAGAGTAAAACAGGCGAGTGGTCAGATGACAGTTCCGCCAGGGTTTCAGCATGTATCAGCCTGGACGGCACTCTCCTAGTTATAGCAAAATCGATAATGTCTGGTTTTTTGTTCGGATCTGCTGGCCAGTATGTGGGAGTACCTGGTGAAACAAAATCTAGCTTATTACAGGGTTTGATAATAGCGTTGTATAATTGGCGTCCTTTGGGGTTAATAAGACGAGAGCCCCAGTAGTGGTGTTTCGCATTATAGTCACCGGCAGCTATAAAACAGTTGCCCAATGAGTTATAAAAGCCTAGAAATTCATTCTCTGAAATATTAAATCGTGGGGGACAGTACACAGCCGATAGGGTGACTGGACCGCTGGTTATGTTGATTCGTAGGGATGTGGCCTGTATGTGGTTGTAAGCAAACGCCTCCAGAGGATGATGCCTAATGCGCTGTTTGATAAGGATTCCGGTGCCTCCGTGAGCTTTGCCGTCTGGGTGGTTGGTTGCATAGAAGATGTAGCCAGTGAGATGGAAATTGTTTTTATTGGTTAGGTGCGTTTCTGAGAGGAGCATGATATCGATGTCCTGGGTGTTTAAGAACTGTAGAAGTTCAAGTCTGTGCTGCGAAGCACCGTTAGCGTTCCAAAAGCATATTCTTAAGGGATCCATTTAAATTGACTTTTGTTTGATTAGAAGTTCCATAAGGATGTTCTGGTTTCGCACTAGTTCCTGGAGGGTACCTTGCATTGAAAGCATGATGTTCGTGAGTGTAGCTAAAGTAGCTTCGATGCTGTTTTGTATTTGTGGAGTGTGAGTCTGGTTTTGTTGGTTATTAGGTTGAGTTGGTCTTTGAGCGTTTTGCTCTGGAAGCGGAGTATATTTTGGTTTTGGTATGGGCGGGAGGGGCGGTAATGCTTCGGGCTGAGCGGTTCTTGTAGGCGACATTCCAGGGTATCGAAGGGCAGCCGCAAAAGTAACTCCAGGAGTGGTTTGCGAGGGAATGAAAAAAATTTGGCTGAGCAACCTGTTGGGCGGAGGTTGGTTGTTGGCGCCTCTGATTGAGCCGACTCTTGAGCTCTTTATAGACGGGGCAGCCCCTGTAATTAGCAGTGTGGTTTCCACCACAGTTGCTACATTTTCTCAGTGCTGGGTCTTCTTTGTTACCCGTGCAAGCTTCTATACAGTGCAGGTCGCCACAGGCAACACACTTCCTGTTCTCGTGTTTGTGGTCACTAAATTCGCGCTCGAAGCCAGGATATATGTTAAAAAGAGTCTGTGTTGAAAACAAGGCAACTGATGCGGATGCAACCAAAAAAATAGGAGACAAATATGGTCGAGCAACGTGAGAAGGGCAAAAGTTGCGAAATAAAGAGGGCAAACCAAAGTTGCAGCTGCGTAAAATTTTCTTCTTGTTAGGGAAAAGCTTAGATAAAGGTTGTTTTTTTTGGCAACTGCTAACGCAGAACTCAAAGGGCAACTTCAAGGCAGCAGCATATGAAATGAAAACGTGTCAATTTACTTTTTGACAAGCCAGACTCAGAAACAAAAGGCTCGTTAAATTCTGGTTCGTGTCAGCTGCTCGTTTTAATTTCCAATTAAATGTTCCAAAATCATACATATATTCTTAATTTCCGCATATCAGTTTATAGTTTAATTTTTGACTGCAGACAATTGATTGCAGTTGGATTACTGAAGGGCTCGTACTTTGTATGTTTATGCCCGCAAACCCTTTTCCGCATTCTGTTTACGATCTTATTTATTATGTCGTTTTTATATGCTTACGTATGGGGCCCTTCAGGTTTCTTTGTGGTTTGAATTTGGACCCGTCCTCGTTTTTATGGCCATTTGCCTCCGTTTTATTGTCACACCGCAGCCGAACCTCTTGGAAATTTAGGAGTTTTCTTACAAATTATATATTGCGTTCCTTGGACATTTTGCATTGTGCTGAGACATTAATAAGCTGGCTGCTCCCCGGGTTCCCGTTTCCGGTTTCTAAGAGGAATTTATTTACCATTCTGAAAAATCATTCACTTTTGATTGGAAAGTTACACGTAGCTTACGTACTTTTTAATTTCAATGTGAGGCGTCTGGCAAACATACTTCCAAGTGCAGCTAAAGTTCCCAGGATCCTTATATACGTACAAAATAGTTTGTGTAAAGGACGCAGCAAAATGCCAATCGTGAATGTCGCCAATATCCCAGTGGAAATCGATAAAAATGTATAGGAAAATGCCCACAAATAAAATTTAGCTTGTCTTTGCGTTTTTCATTTACGATGCCACCAAGTTTCCTTATATAACCATTAATTTCTTAACCTGTTTTCTTTGACTTCTAGCCGCCACCGTATTTTTTTGCAATTTGCATTGCAATTGTTGTTCATGTTGCTCTTCAGGAAGTGCCGTTGCAGTAGAAGGTTACGATTGCCTTTTTCAATTTCGATTGATTGATCAACAAATCGCTTTAAGACCGCTTCAAAGAGACCTTAAATTCTCCTAGCTCATATAAGTTTTTTTCTGACGAACGATCTTTGCTTTACTAGCTTTTCTACTATTTTTAAGGACAGTGTGCAGTACTTTATTTCGAGCGCTTCTGTAGCTGTAACAGTTTATTCTCTTTGCACAGAAAAATGCGCTTCATATTCTGGCAAAACGACTATAAAATTTGCGATACTCATTGCCCTCTTTAAAAACAGCTAGCTAGCCCTCTTCAAAAAAGTGTAGCCTTCTTTCGAGCGCAATCAATTTTTAGCGCCCTCATCAAAAAAAGGTTAGCCTAATTTCGATTTAAATAAAAATTTTTTACGCACTTGTGTATTTAGATATTTGGGTAGGTATTTTCAATACAAACAACATTTATAAGGGCGACTTTTCTATAGCATTAAAAATGTGGACACCACAGAGTTTTGCGGTTTGTGGGCGTAAAAAGGGGCGTGGGCAGGTTTTGAAACAAACTCGATCTGCGCTTTGCTTATAGAAGTCTGTCTGCAAAATTTGGTGGTTCTAGCTCTTATAGTTCCCGAAATTTCGATGTTTGTGCAGACGGACGGACAGACAGACATTTCAACGTTTACAGTATTTGCTTACTCTTCGAGTATCGCAAATATTGACTGACAAGCTAAGCAATAAGTAGTATGGTGCTTTTTGCGCAATTTTTACTTTTAGATTTTAATTTAAATTTATTATAAACCACATGGCTTATTTTTCACATCAAACCACATAGCTGAACAGATGATTACAAACAGATTTTCAATAATAATATTAAATATATCATCGAACAAGATAACTCAAAAAAAATGTACAAAAAAAATGTTTAAGCCTTTTCAACAAATATTAAACTATGTACCAAAAGATTAATTCGCCCTAGAATGTGTTATTTATTATTTAAAGGGGATAGTTCGACTAAAATTTTATTCCAACGTTGGCCATAAAGACATTTAATTTTGTATAACAATGAAGTTGCTGCTCTCTCCTGCTGTTTCTTATTTGTTCTGTTTTTTTTCCAGTTGCCGCTGCATAAACAAAGAAATTGGGCTGCAATAATTAAGTTTATTAAAATGAAGTTACTTTAAACTGTGTTCAGTTAGCCCAGTGGATCGTGCATTGTTGTTGACCGCACATTGTGTTGCTGATTGCGGGTATACACAAATGAGTAATGAAGAAACCGCAGTCACCTAGCCACACATTCACAACCTGAAACAAATCCATCTCCAAACACAATACAGATTGGCAATACAAGCACTTCTGGGAATCCGAAAGTCCTTTTGTCAGGCTAATAAAATGTTGGACCCAAAAAATGTATTGCATTGCTGCAGACAAATTAAGTGAAGGCGCCGTTTTTTATAAACGGTAAGAAGAATCACTCCTAAAGCAGCTTCATTAAAAACATATACATATGTAATATAGTTAAGTTACCTATTTTGTTACAAAACAAACAGTGCTTATTTGTGGATGAGCTTGAAAAGAAATGACTATGCCGGATCAATATTTATGCTATAATCTTACCAATAATTTTTTTTTGGCAAATATAAATATTTGGCCTTTATTTGGCCTTTATCATTTAAATGAACGAAAATTTTAAAACTAGTCTCATGTTCAATTTACAGTGGTTGCCAATGCACTATGGTCCAAGAGGCCGATTTTTTGGCATAAAGTCGAAATTTATATGTTAATGTTTTTTATTTTTGTTTTTAAATTCTTAAAGTTAATACATCATACATATAAAAACTTAAATAAAAAAGCTTTGAAAGCTTCACTGAAGCTTTTTATGGGCTTTCAACAGAACGCAATCGATCAGTTGCTTCGGGTTAAGAAATTGGCGCCAAATTATTTTGTTTACGTTTGTGCGTGGAAATAAAAATTATCTGTCCGAAAAAACTCAAGTGAATAATGGAAATTGAAGATCAAGGTGTGTAGTATTCACTGTATATTGTACATTTATGTGTTGTTTTAGTCTTCGAGTTGTGTTTAATGTCCAATTTATGTTTATTTTTGTAGAAAATTAACATGCGTCCCCTGTGTTTCGTGGAATACAAAAAACCGGCCCAAGTCTGCCCACAAAAACTAACAACGTCAGTGTGATCACATAAATGTCATTTTTCAGTGCCAATTAACACATTTTCCCCGTTCGTCCCCCTTTTCTTGCAATTCCACAATATTCAGGGACGTTTGAGTTTCGCCATAGCGATCTCTTCGATAATTGGCGCAGCAACAATCGCAAAATATCTTTTGTTTCTGATTGGATTTACGAAAAACGGAGCAAATACCACATAGAAGATGAGAAAAGAGCTGACATAAATAAAAAATAAGTTCTTTTGACTCCTTTATAAAAGAGAAACTTCCAAAATGTCAATACAGTGGCGTGCAAGTGTGAGTACATGTTTGCAACTGTCGACTGTTGGGCCGCATAAAAAAGTCACTAGCAAAGCAAATGTCTATTCTGTGATTTTTTATTAACAAATTCACATACAAAACATAACAAAATCATTTCAATCTTCTTGTACAAAAATAAAAATCAAAATAAACTCGCATGTACTCAGTTATGCTCATTTCGAACTTTTTAGCAAAAGTCAATTTTTTAATACTTTGTTCAAAGACTATTATTTCTAACTACAATTTTAATTCAATCTGGCATACTTTCTACCAAATATTCTCTAATATACATTTTGGGATTGCTTTCCCCTCGGTCAGGATTCGCTGACACAACTCCTGCTGGTTTGCTGGAAGCGATTCGTAGAAAAAATTGATTTTTGAGTTCAAAACTTAACAACTTTGTTAACTTTAACTTTGTTCTTAATCAATATTATCATTTTTGACGATTTTAAGCACTAAAAAGTGTTCAAGTAAAGACGAATGCAGCGAAAATCCTCAATTACTTCGGTGGGTTTTTAAGGTTATGTAACATTTTTTAAGTTTTTTATACCAAATCTTACATTTTTTAAAACTTTTTATGCATCTTTGATTGCTGACTAAATTCCTGTTCTTGTGACATTTAGATCATTAAAATCGGATGAAGATTACCTGAGATACGGAGGTAGTTGGTTATCAAGACTTTGCTATTTAGCTCCTAAATAATGTTTCTATGCATATTTGTATACACGCCTTGTTAAGCACTAAACCAGTAATACATTTGTTTAAAATTACGGCCGGATTTTGAGTTATCTCTATCCGATTTTAATGATCTAAATGATCTAATTAAAATTGATTACATATTTATAAATGTAAGTAACTTGTCTGAATTCAGAGTAAAACTTAATTTTGAAGAATAATACTAGGAATGATTTTGTATGGGAGGCTTAAGAGGGCGTGGTCGCACAGACTCAAAATTTTTATTGCACATTCTTATTAAAAAAACAAAATTTTGTGCAAAGTTTTAGCTCTGTAAGTAAATTTTTAGAGTTTATGCCAAAAAAATCGACTTTTGGACCATAGTGCAATGGTTAAGGGCGAGGACATTTGTACGTGTGAATAGTAACTGCATTTCGCAGGCACACGTTCAAACAACTCTGCTTACTGTTTCCTAGTTTGCTTAAATATTTTTGTGTGCGCTTTGGCGGGTGGTGCTCACTTTTTCACTAAATGGGACACACATACTCCTACTTTGTTATGTGCGTATTAATGTGTGGACCATCTGAGGAACATGTCTGATTTTCATTAAATTTAAGCTTAAGTATAAAAATGCATTTGGGGAGCTGTTAAAATTGTTGTAACACGTTGTTGTCGAGGTTGCTGCAGTTTCAACATTCGAATACGTTTTTTGTATTCCTGTAGCAAAGAAAATTTTCAAATTAAGCACTCGACTGCATGTTCTTTACAAATTTTTAAAAGCACTTAAAGCAAAATTCAGCTCCAAAAAATAAATAAAAATTCTCACGTTTCTTTGTTGGCGGCAGGCAATACACGCACACTGGTAATTGTGTTCCCACATTTTTTACTGCATATTTGTAATATTTCATGATGAAGCTGCCGTCACTCAGCTTTTACCCCGCCGCACTTAGTGCTGCTGTGAAAATACCATCACGTTGCCATTTCAACCGCACAACTTTCTGCCACTTGTTTACATGAAATTGCATTAAAATTTGGGACTACAGTTGAAAGCAGCAGCCCTTCTCGAATGTCCTGTACACGGCAATATCGGTAAATATGCTGGTAATAATATTTGAAGTGCATCGCAGCGAAGCTCTTGCGGACCACACTATGTATTCTATGTATCCTCTGTTTAAAAACTAAGTTTCTTAAAATAGCTTGAACCTAATCGATCATTAAAATTATATATAATTTTTATTAATGGCGGTTTGTATAATAAAACAAGAAGAACGTTATAATCGGGTTTCCCGACTATCAGGTTTGCGATACTCATTGCCATTTTTAAAAGAAGAAAACAAGAAAAAACGCTAAGGTCGCTAGCCCTCGTTAAAAAAAGTTAGCCTACTTTCGAGCGCAATAAAAATTTTTAACGTACTTGTATAAACAATTTCTTAAAAATGGCCAGATTTTTAAAATTTTTAGATGTTTGGGTGGATATTTTCAATACAAATAACGTTTTTAGGGCTATTTATTTGCGATACTCGAAGAGTAAGCAAATACTGTAAACGATCAAATGTCTGTCTGTCCGTCTGTCCGTCTGTCCGTCCGTACAAACGTCGAGATCTCGGGAACTATAAGAGCTAGAGCCACCAAATTTTGCACACAGACTTCTATAAGCAAGGCGCAGATCAAGTTTGTTTCAAAACCTGACCACGCCCCTTTTTACGCCCACAAACCAGAAAAAACTCTGTGGTGTCCACATTTTTAGTGCTAGAAAAAAGTGGCCCTTACAAATGTTGTTCGTATTGAAAATATCTACCCAAATATCTAAAAAGTTTGAAAATCTGACCACTTTCAAGAAATTGTGTATACAAATGCGTTGAAAATTTTTATTGCGCTCAAAAGTATGCAAAACTTTTTTTTTAAGAGAGGGCGCCTTAAACTGATTGCGCATGAAAGTAGGCTACACATTATTGAAGAGGGCTAGCTTGCTGTTTTTAAAGAGGGCAATGAGTATCGCAAATCTTATAGTCGGGAAACCCGACTATAGCGTTCTTTCTTGTTTTCTCTTAAAAATGTGGACACCACATAGTTTCGCGGTTTGTGGGCGTAAAAAGGGGCGTGGTTTTAAAACAAACTTGATCTGCGCTTTGCTTATAGAAGTCTGTATGCAAAATTTGTTGGTTCTAGCTCTTATAGTTTCCGAGATCTCAATGTTTGTGCGGACAGACGGACGGAAGGACGGGCGGACAGACAGACACTCCAACGTTTACAGTATTTGCTTACTTTTCAAGTATCGCAAATAATTAAAACTTTTAAATTACATTTTCAATGAGACACGACTAAAACCGGCAATACAACTGATTAAAAAAGAACTAAACTATTTTTTTTTAAGTTTTGCATAGAGCACCTTGAGAAAAATGAAACTATCAACAGCGAATATTATATAACTTTGCTGGCTATTAACATAACATATGAAAAAGAAGAAATCGATGTTTTACGATATGCATCGTGCCACAAGCTTATGGCAGTAATAGTAAAAATAAATGAACTGAAGTTCGAATTACCCTTATCCCTAGATTACTACTGGCTTTTTTCAGATCTCAAAAAGTACCTCCAGGACAAGAGATTCCAGTCAGATAAGGATGTGATTGCCGATAATAATGTCTATTTTGAGGGTAAAAATTCATCATTCTTCAACCAAGCTTGAATTATTGTGTGACTTAAGATTAAAACTATATTGACGAAACAAACTTAATTTTCAGAAAAAAATTGAATTTTTCCTAACTTGGCCGGGTATTTTTTGTCAAATCAATAAAATGTGTGCTTCGATTCTCAAAAATTTAGTTTTCAGGTCAATTAGATAAATTAAATCACTTCTTTTGCAATAGGTTGATTTTTTTTTTTAGCTTTTGTTTTCTATTTTCAGTTTGATTGATTATGCTTTTGGATGTATCAAATATAAACTTCGCCTCTTGCCCTGATATATTTTTATTTGCGATACTCGAAGAGTAAGCAAATACTGTAAACGTTGAAATGTCTGTCTGTCCGTCTGTCTGTCTGTCTGTCCGTCCGTACGAACATCGAGATCTCGGGAACTATAAGAGCTAGAGCCGATTTCTATAAGCAAGGCGCAGATCAAGATTGTTTCAAAACCTGACCATGCCCCTTTTTACGCCCACAAACCGCAAAACACTGTGGTATCCACTGTGGTATCCACTGTGGTATCCACTCTGTGGTATCCACTAGAGAAAAGTGTCTTAAATAAATGTTGTTTGTAATATGTACCCAAATATCTAAAAATTTTGAAAACCTGGTCATTATAAAAATGTTTGTATACAAGTGCGTTAAAAATTGATTGTGCCTAAAAGCAGGCTACACTCTTTTAAAGAGGGCTAGTGACTACCGTTTGTTCTTGTTTTGTTTTTTTAAAGATGGCAATGAGTATCGCAAATCTTATAGTTGGGAAACCCGACTATAGCGTTCTTTCTTATTAGTTTCAAAAAGTGTATTTTATATTTATAACTTTACTTGAACAGATTGCACACTTCGAATACCGAAGACCATCTTAATTATTTGCGATACTCGAAGAGTAAGCAAATACTGTAAACGTTGAAATGTCTGTCTGTCCGTCTGTCCGTCTGCCCGCACAAACTTCGAGATCTCGGGAACTATAAGAGCTAGAGCCACCAGATTTTGGACACAGACTTATATAAGGAAAGCGCAGATCAAGTTTGTTTCAAACCCTGACCACGCCCCTTTTTACGCCCACAAACCGCGAAACTCTGTGGTGTCCACATTTTTAATGATAGAGAAAAGTGGCCCCTATAAGTGTTGTTTGTATTGAAAATATCTACCCAAATATCTAGAAATTTTGAAAATCTGGCAATTTTCAAGAAATTGTGTATACAAGTGCGTAAAAAATGTTTCTTGCGCCCGAATCGCAATCGTTCGGAGAACAAGTGACTGTCAGTCACCTTCCGAGTAAACTATACAAAAAAACGCCTTTACAAAAATGTAAAATTACTGCCAAAGTATGCAAATCTGCTCGTAAAAACATTCAAATTTACGTGCATGCAGCTCGTCCCTCGTCTTTGGCCTTTCTTTTTTTGTAACTTGGTAGTTATCTAGCTGCATCTTTACATAACCAGTTTCCTTCCTAAAATTCCACAAGCGCTGTTTTTGTTCAGCGTTGGGCTGCTCCTTCTTTTATTTCTGTGCACTTTGTTCGCCTTTGTTAGACTACGACTTGTGGTTTTCCATCTTCGAAGCCTGAGGAGATTTAAGTTATGCATCGACTCAAGAAAGCTCGGCGGTGTCTAAGTCCTGATGTTGAATAATGTGTGACACGTACGTTATTCATAACTCCTGTGCTGTCAACAAATACTTTGTCTTGTGCCGCAATGTCTATTTCCCACGGTGGGCCACATTGCGTATGCGTGATATAGTTGAACACGGTCAATATTTGTTTGAATAATATAAATATAATCTGAATAATAAGTAAAAATATTTGAATCAGTAATGCCCAAACGAGGCCCACTGTGCCCAGCAAAGCAACGCCGAAGAATCTTAACTGTAATCGCAAGTCCTCTTTCGCCTATTCCGCTTTCCGAGGCGCAGTCGCCTGACGCTTAGATGCCACACGCCATATCATTCTGGGTTCCGAAGAGAGAAGTGCGTGAATTTAAATAAAACAAAAAGGCTACTAGAACCTCTTAAACAATATAAAAAATTGTTACAAACATTTACGGAACCCAGTGTGCAGTCAGGTATAAGTGTGTGCCGGTAAAATACTTTAAAAATTGAACTGTAAAATGTGTAAAAGAAAAATTTTTAGGTGAGGTACACATACATTCATACATACTAGTGTGTGTGTATGCATATATTTGTATACAAATGCTTATGGTGAAATATAATTTTATATCCTAAAACATACTTATTTTCAAATATGTGTGTATAAACTATTCTTAAAAATATAAAAAAAGCTAAAAGAACTATATACAAATGTCTAAGCTTAAATAAGTTAAACTTCAAACGCGATTTTTCGTGCAGCGTGCGTGACGTCACACTAGTTGTGCAGTGTTGGCTATACAAATTCTTGGCTTTAAAAAAGCTAAATTGAATATATACATTGTTCAATATGGCTTTCTAAAACCAATTTTTAGTTATGGAAGACATTTTAAAAAAACTAAGAAGTGAGGAGTTGGTTGACTGTTTCGAAGGTAAGAACACACACTTCTCTACAAAATATATTTTAAAATAAATTAATTATTCTTCTTTTTGGTTTTGTATTTGTTTATACAGCTTACGGTATTGATGAGGAATCTGTTTTACTATTAACACCAGAACATTTAAATCAAATTGTTCCGAAGCAAGGCTCTTTTTAAAAACCAAAAAGCGAACGGAAATGTTTTGCTCCAGAAGCCCACTGGACGATCTTAGAAAAGAATGGCCAATTTTAAAGCAATCATTTGGTGCTGAACTGGTAATGGAGTCAACAGACTTAGCTTTTATTATCTATGTTTAATATGTCTAATTTATTACAGATCAAACTTGACTTTGTGCAAGGATTTTCTGGCAAGGAAAATCTTTTACTTTCTAAATTTGAGAACTTCAAAAGCATTTTAGTCATCATCCCCGAGAATCGATTGAAAGACAAATTCAGCCTAACAATTCTCAAGCTAATCGAAGGAGCTCCACAAGGTAAAGTTAATTTTAGCAGTATTATAAAAAGAGCAATTGCAAAATATTTAAATATTTACTTTTAAACAATAGCTGTCATTATTTATACCTTTAGGATTTTATCGCTAACATTTTATATTTTAAAATACGTTTCAATTTATGTTTATATTATACTAATAAAATTATATATCATATTTTATTTTCACAGATGTGATTGATATTGCAGTATTTCTCTTGCACGGACTTCACTCGCCTACGGGCCTTCGCAGCGTAAAATGTGGACCAGCTAAAAAGATGCTTGCAAGATATTCAACAGCCGACTCTCTAAAATCTTTTTTTTAAAGGTTTCAGTTATTTGGAGACCTTGATAAACACATTAAAGAGAAGATACACTTACTGTACGAAAATAAAGAAACCTTACAACCCATAATTTGCGCCGTAGGTTATTCCGATGTCAAATGTTAACAACTTTTTGTATATTTTACAAATTTCAAGACATTTGCAGTGCAGCCGATGCTTGCTTTAAAATATATAGTGTTTTAGATCTTAAGTATCCAGAGGAATCAAAACTTGTGTGGTTGTTTATCCAAAAATATTTTTTCGAAATGGATATTACCTCAGAAGATAACTATTCCAAACTTATTTCATTTACTAATGATCTTAACGTATATGACTCTAAGCTAAATCTAAATGATAACTTATCAAGAATAAAAAAATTTTAAAACTTTTTAACTTAACAAGAAGGCAAAGAATTATTATTTATGTAGACTTAATAGGGTTACCTTTTAATTATGACCGTAACATTTCATTTATAACTTAAATATCAAACGAATAAAAAAAACATTGAAAAATTTATTTAAAAGAAAAATGTGATTACAAACATGATGTTTATTGAATACTGGACGGGGCTTAACAAATAAGGTGTTTTACATTATCAACTAGAGGCCTTATGCCGAAGGATAGACAACCGTTTCTTTCAACCATGTTGCAAACTTTATAAAATTTAAATCAAAAGCGATAAGTCTCTAAAAGAGTTGAGGACATGTTTGTAATTTTATTGTTCTACCTTTTATTTGAGAAAAAAAAGTTTAATTTTTTGCCATCTGCTTTAACTAAAAATACTAGTTAAAAATATACCCCTTTTGAGCTTCAAAACTTTAATAACTGCAAAATATACCTATATTAAAATTTCGTAAATATTGCAGTTAGACAACGATAAATATATGCTTAAGGGGCCTTACGATTTTTTAGGTAATATGACTGTTTTTTAGGACATATTTTCCTCACATTTTATTGCCTTATATGATCAACTTAAGGCCAAAAATCCAAAAATGTTCACTTTTTTAGTCCATTGTGCCCATAAAAATTCATTATAGGCAATGTAGTCCATAATTCCTAAAATCCAGGAATTTTTTTTTTCTGAGTGAAGTGCAATGGTTGGGTGGCAGACATAATCAGGACTTTTCAACCTCGTTTTGATGAATTTTGCCACTTTCTGGAAAAAAAATTGATTAACTGAATCGATCCATTCAACCCAAACACAACAAGTGAACAAAAATGATGAAAAATCAGCAAAAAAAACGTGCAGGAGTCACTCATGCAAAATACGTAATTATATTCCCCTATTAATTAAAGCCCATAGATTGTTAATGGCGTTAATTGCGTGGTATAAATGACTCTTTTAAACAAACAACAAAGGAGGCAACCGTTCATGCCCTTTTTTCGTTATCAATTAGGAATATAAATATCAACAGTCGCGAACGCAAAGTGAAAACAATGCATTTGCCATTTAAGCTTAAAGTTCAATATTTAAATGATAAAAAAAATATTAATGCTGCCATCTGATAAGCTTTATTTTTTCTGCTCATGCTACTGACATAAGTTTTTTTTATTTTTAGGCAGAGAATGTGGGGCTTTTCTGTAAAATATTTGTTTTTTGAATTTAAATTGTTTTTTATAAATTTTCAAATCGTAAATTTTGACTCATGGTATATTAAAATTAAAATAAAAAAATCAGCAACTAAAACGTATTTTGACTTTTGCTTTACTCTTTTATATAAAGTGTAAAGTAACTTAACCCTTCTGTGAGCGGAAGGAACATTTTTGTTCCATTTCGATTTTGCTTGTAAATATCTCGGGTTGTGTGAAAGCTATCGATCGATGAAATTTTTTGACAGCTCGTCTTCAACGATTCTAAACAAGTTTGCCGATTTTTAAATAAATCTGCTGGTAATCTTGGATTTTATTAGGGAAAACTTTTTTTAACTACGTTGTTGAGCGGAACACACAAATTTGTGCATCGTGTTAAAACCGCGTATATCTTAAAAACCTTTACTCAGAAAAATTTGAAATTTTTACTGAATATTTATTAACTCAAAATCATTAAATTAAAAATTTAAATTTTTAAATTATTCCTACACTAAAAAAAAATTTTAAGTTTTACCTTGAAAAAAAAATTGCAGGTTAGATTAATTACGTAAAACTCGCAAACTGATCAAACAATTGAAAAACGTGATATAATACGTTATAGGGCTTTCAATAAGCTTTCCAAAATGGTCAAATGTGTTATACCCTTCTTTGGTAAAACTATAAGAAAAACAACCAATATTGTTGAAAAATTACATTTATTTGATACTAATTTGATTAATAATACCACAAATATACTAGAAAACTAGTATTATTTTTATTTCAAAATTTTTATTCTTATAAAAATAAATTGTTTTAATCCCATAATTATTTCTATAAATGTCCAAAAAGTGGTATTTGTGGTTTTAGGTACTCTTGCTAATAAAAGTAACGGTCACAAATCACCCAAATCATTTATGACCGCCAGGTGCAGCTGCCGACGGCTCCTTTTGGAATGACCCAAAAAAGGGTTGATGGTAAAACAAACTACCTGCAAACATTTTTTGCACGTTTTTAGACCTTTGAACTACTTTTATAGTGACTTCTTCTAAAGAAAGGTGTGACACATTTGACATTTTTGGAAAGCTTATTATAAGTCCTATAACGTAGTATACCACGTTTTTCAATTGTATGATCTGTTTGCAAGTTTTACGTAATTAATCTCACCTGCAATTTTTTTTCCAAGGTAAAACTTAAAAATTTTTTTTAGTGTAGGCTTAATTTAAAAATTTAAATTTTAAATTGAATGATTTTGAGTTAATACATATTCAGTAAAAATTTCAAATTTTTCTGAATAAAGGTTTTTAAGATATACGCGGTTCAAACACGATGCACAAATTTGTGTCTTCCGCTCAAAAACGTATAAAAAATCTTCCGCTCACAGAAGGGTTAAATGGACGTTTTTTTTTTGAGAACAAGTTTTTGTAATTTGCAATGGCTGACAAATGAATAAAATACAGCCCTTAACATGTAAAAAAGGCTACATGTCACCTCTATTATTTTCCAGTTATTGCCAACGCCTTTAAGTCGACTCACTCAAAAGTAGGAAATTGCCGCTTCTAAAAAAAATACCAGGTACCGGATCTGCTATAACTAATATTATAAAAGTACTATTTAAGAATTATATTTAAACTCTTATTTATAAGTTGAAAAATATCTATTGATTTTTTTTTACATAAAAATCAGAACATAAATGGAATTCTCTGATAAAAACAATTAAAGTCATAAATATAAAAATTATAAAAATAAAAATCTTAAAATATAAATTATGCAATTTTTTTATTTACTGTTCAAAAATTAGAGCTTTTTTTGACACTTCAAGTCAACTTTAATTGTTTGTATTAGCGGAGCACAACAAATTACATACTTAAACGCCTTACCAAGTAAATATCGGAAATCTATCCCGAAGCCAGCCCATCCATTTACATTTCACAATATTTATCTGGCCGACTTGTCACTGACTTTAATGGGGCGGCTCGTAGTAAGCAAATGTCCTTAAGTGAATGCATCTGATTTATGGATGCACTTAATGCAAATGTGTGAGCACCAAGGGGCTATCTATTTGTATCCCAATCCAGTCATCTATCTAACCACTTAGTTGTTTGCTTATGCAGCCTACAAATATACGCATAAGCTATAGAGGAGTCTGCTCAGGCATACGTGTGAAAATCGATTAGCAACCCCGTTTATTCTCTGAACAGCTGTGGTATAACTTTCAGGACCGCACATGCGGGGAAATGCTTCTGAAAGCCAAACTGCGGGGCCAGGAATCACTGTCGGACGTTTAATATGCAGCTGCATAATGTATGGCACTACCAACCATTAATTTATACGAATATCCAGTGAAATGAAAGTGGTGCGGAAATCGCTGCATAACCATAGGCGCACGTGCTTAACCTACATATTGTTTTTTAATTTATTTATGACTTCGTCATGGGCATCATTACGATCGCTTCATTTTCCTTATTCAATCTGGCTCACGTTCCGCATGTGCGTTTATTCATAAATTAAGACCGTGATGGAGAATCACAATGGCCTTGTTTTGTTGACCAAACAAACCATTTTTACCCTTGCATGACAGAAATACAGACAATATCTTTGGAAGAAAATGCGACAAGCAGACCGACACTTTTATGGTCACGTGCGATTATGTGTGTGTCCAAATTGTAATTGCATCTGCACAGGAAAAATATTTGACAGACATTGGCAATAGCACATTATATTTTTCTACATTTTTCATAGCAAACTATTAGGCCCGTTGGTCTAACATACTATGTACAATATTAATTAAAGCTGAGATTCTAGAAATACTAAAAAATATTTATTATAATAATGCCTTTATTTGGTGACTTTTTTATTCAAGTCTATTTATGGTTAACTTAAAACATAAAAAGTTTCTTTAATTTTTTTAGCCCTTGTGTGAGCGGAAGGAACATTTTTGTTCCATTTCGATTTTGCGTGTAAATATCTCGGGTTGTGTAAAAGCTATCAAGCTGAAATTCGTCTTTAACGTTTCTTAACAAGTTTGACGATTTTTAGATAAATCTGTTGGTAATCTTAGATTTTATAAGGGAAAACTTTTTTTTAGCTACATTGTTGAGCGGAAGACACAATTTTGTGCATCGTGTTTGAACCGCGTATATCTTAAAAACCTTTATTCAGAAAAAATGAAATTTTTACTGAATATGTATTAACTTTCAAATATTAAATATAAAAATTTTTATTTTTAATTAAGCCCACACAAAAAAATTTTTTTAAGTTTTTCCTGGAAAAAAAAATTTGCAGGTGAGATTAATTATGTAAAACTCTACTATTTTGATGATGGTCGTGACACCAACGGCGTCATTTGTGCGAGAACCAAAGAGTGTGTGTTTAGGTTGGAAGCCTTTGTTGGCCTGATTGATGATGTCTTTGGGAAATAGCCAAATCCAAAAGTTACCCAAAAGGGATACAATCAAATCAAGTCAAATTAATCAAGTCACGATTAAATCTGGTGTTCTTAATTTGATTTATCAAAAACGTGTTCATGTAGTGTTTATGTTAAATTCACTAAAATTAAAAAAAGAATCGTTCATTTAAGTTAAGTTACATAAGTTGTTTCGAAATCGTCGTATTTTATGGTATTCGAAACAAATATCTCTCAAACTAACGAAAAATAAGGAACACTAATTTTTTATTAAGTTGATTTATACTTTCTTAAAAAACAACAAAAACATAATTAAATGTTGACACTTTTTTGGTGTAATATAATATAATATAATATGGCGAATTTCTATTTATCTTTCATCGTCATAATTATATTGCCTCCGTCAACCGAATAGATATATGTACCTTTGTACTGCCAAGTCAGTAGGTTGTTTCTGAGCCTTGTGCCAGTGCATCCCGTGGTAGATCCATGATCAGTTATGCCAAATTAGCTAAATTTAATTAGTAAATCATATGTCTGCAATGAATTGAATTTTAGCTATCGATACCAATTTTACCATCCAGCATGACCGGAGTGTTTTTAGGGAAACAATCCAAATGAAAGAAAACTTTTTGGAGACCTAAAACAACTAGCGTATTCGCTAATATCAAAGCTTATGCTTTCATTAAGTTCTATTTTGGAGATAGGGCATACATGTGGGGTGTGCTTTGAGGCGCAACCATATGAGACGAGATTTACCCTAGACAACAACCATATACGATGCACGAGCTAGACTAAAAAGATTGAAGATGAACGACGCGCCAAAGAAGATCAACGACGAACGACGGGAAGAAGGACAATGCCAAAGTGGGCATTGTACAGACGACGATTAACAACGAGCGGAGAGTTGAGCTATAACCCTAGACGAGTGCGGTCCTACGACGCTGGGCCAACAACGACGAGCCATTTTTTTTTTACCGACATAAGCTGCTTAAAGATTTAATAAGCAGAAATTTGCGCAGTGGCAGCAGAGAAAGCATCGAGGCTTTGCATAAGTATGTGTTTAAAAGAGCGGGTGACAGAGGCAACCGCTAAAGACTTCGGGATTTTTCCGGATTTGATTTGCGAAAACTCGGAAAGTTATCGGACGAAGGAAAGATATTTGCAAGAAAATCTCAACGAACGTGATCTGGTATCGATTTGCAACATCTTGAACATACCCTATAACGTTGATGACGTCAGACTACACATATTTCACAATCTGTTGCGAAATAGGCTTTTCGCACACAATCAAAACGACTCAGAAAGCGAAGAGGACGATGTGTATGAGAGCGGAAGAAACACCCAAAACGACGACGCGGCGTCCGAGCGAAGCGAAATAGGAGCAGAGCGAGAGCAAAATCGAGCGAAAAAGGGAGTCGAAGAAGAAGAGACAAGATTTACAACGATGGCTTTACCGCGATTTGCATTAAGTTTTCGCGATTTGGAAGACTCAATTCGTACTTTCGACGGTACTAACGTAATCTCAGTTGAATCGTGGTTAACAGAGTTTAAAGAGCAGGCAGTAATTACATATGTATGTGCTGGAATAATGTGCAGAAATTGATATTCGCAAATAAAAGTTTGAGAGGCACTGTAGTCCGGTCAATCTAGACATAAAAATGGGTTTAAATAACATTAATTCCGACAGAGCTGAATTTTGGTGGTGACCTTTGGTTTACCACAAGAAACAAATTGTGAAAAGTCCCCATCGATCCCAGGTGTGCTACTTGAGTTATTCACGGTCACAGGTAAAAATGTTTGGGTTTTTTTTTTTACTTTTTTGAGTTTTTCTCAAAAACGGTACAGTTTATCGAAAATTATAAGGAAAAAGTGTAGATCTTGAAATGCTCTATAAAAATGATCAAAATGATTTTTTCTGTAGGACCCACCATTTTTCAGATATCGCGCATGTAAGAATCACGTTATACATAATATGCACACATACGCCACGTATACACACAGTGTATGGTCTTTACAAGTTTTTTGTATATCTCGAGTTGTAGCCGGCCGATTTTTGTCGAGTGTATGAAAAAGAGAAAACGAAGCGCAGCGACGACGCATACAACAACAAAAAAGCTGCAACACTGAGCAAAAATTATAAAAAAGAAGTTTCATGTTATAATTGTGGTGAGAAAGGACACATATCGAATAAATGCAAAAACAAAGAATGTAATCAATACGGTCATATATCGCGCAATTGTGATCAAAATGAAAAGCCGGAGAGCAGCAAAGTTAACACTCTTGTGTATATACATTCAAATTTTTCAATCAAATATGGTCTTAATTCATCAAAAATAATTTTTGGTACCGAATACAACAGGCTGGAAAATGTTGCTTCGAATATTACGTCCCAAACAAGTGGGCTCGACATATTGGTTCAATGGAAACGTATTTAAGTACAAAGGAGGTTTCTGTAGATAACATTTTTGGACACTTTACTTGACGAACGAATACCATTTAATTAAAAAAATTACACTTTTTTTATGTTAAAAAATAACAGCTATATATTTTGTTATTTAAAAAAAATTTAGCTTGTTTTGGCTATTTTGGTTGGCCTGTCCAGCTATAAAAGACGACCGATTGTTGGCAACACTGCGCATGATGGCAGGCAGGAAGTCCACTTCTGCTTAAGTCAACACTGTTAATCTGGTATCGCTGATCGTGCAAGTGGTGTGATGGGAGATTCAAGGCACATGTCGGTGTCAACGGCGCAGCTTTCAATTGAAGACGTGGACAAGTGGCTCTCGCGCGGGCCTTGTAACCAGCCGGTAGGAGGTTGAGTGAGCATACTTGACACTAAGTGCAGTCAATGCTGGTGAGAGCTAGTAAATATGCCATAAGTTCAAAGTTCATAGTTCATGGTCATACTCACAAGCTCAAGAAAATGAGCCTTATTTAAGGAGAGCGTGAGCGACGCTAAGCGTCATCAATTGTATGCCCCTGCACATATATCTCGTATCCTGGTATCCTGAAAACAAATACCACTCGAAGGTCAAAGACCAAAATATCCTGCGAGGCAAACACTTACTGATTTCCAAAGATTTTTTAGGATGTCGAACAACTAGAACAGATTTTTAGAGAACTGTTAATAATTTTACATAGGGCACATAACACATAACTTACGGCAGCAGATACTTGCAGCGGTTTACAGTTGTTTGCTGATATTTGCCCCATCTGTAAATTGCGATTCACAAATTATGAAAAAATAAATCTCATCGCTGGTTCAAGTGTCACGCTGCATGTAAAATATGCATTTATTGTTATTACGCATACGCCGTGTGCTCCATTATAAGCAAAAAATTGGTGCGGTGTTGCAAAAGCTTTTAAAATATTGGCGATAATTTGAACATATTATAGATGGAATGAAGCTGTGCACAATTGTTGTCGAAATTTGTTTCCATTGTCGAACTAGGGAAAACAATTCTTGAAACATGTAATGCAAATATACTACTATTTTGATTAAATTTAAGAAGGCCTTGAAACCTTTTTTGCAAATTTACACCTATTTTTTTGTTTTTTTTTTAATGATATTGGTCAATAAGCGTTTCTGGGCCATGTTCACTGAATTTCTGAATTTCCCTACCACGCCCACAATAATCTTTTAAAACGCATTTCATGCAGTCGTTAAGCGTCCAGTTTATTCCTGACACTATATGCTCCCAAAAATAAATGTTTAGCTGGCCTGTTGAATGATATTCAAATAAACTGTGAAATCCTCTGTTAATTTTTAAATAAGGAAAATTTTATGCTTTGGAAAAGCACTGTCAAAGAAAAAGTTCCGCAGCCGCGGACAAATATTATAAAAAATGTTGCACAGCAATTACAAAAATAAATAGTAATTACCTCTATTTTTTAAAACCAAAAATCATCATACACGTCATTATCACCGAAGGTTCAGCTTTGAATACTTTTCAAAAATTTGATAAAAATACATTTTTTTTTTAAATGTTTCATACTGGAAAAACTATTCAACAGTAAAAATTATTTCCTTTAACAAGCTTATTTATAATGATTTTTTATGATTTAAATGTAAAACGATTTAATATTTGTATTTCACTAAGCTATAATCTTTTTCAAAGATTATAAATATAAATAAGAATAAGAAAATAAAGGCAAAGTTCAAAGAAAAGTATCGATGAAGAGTTCTTGATAAACTGTCTGGATTTTTACTGATTGCTGTTTTCATTTTCTTTGTGGATTTCGCAGTAGCATTTATCAGAACAACCAATATTCGTGGGACTTCCAAGAAACGTGCTTATTAAATGGTACCTACAATTTTTTTTTTAATTTTTAGAATACGTGCATACCCACCTTCACAAACATTCAAAGTGCAACTGTCATGTGAGCAATTCATGAAGATAACATGTATTTTATTGGTTTCGAACTGTAAAAAACGAGTGTGTGCAAAATGTTTTGTCAAATGGAAACGTGAAAGCGTAATTCTAAGTTATTCCTTTATAAAACTGATTTTTCAGGCCCCTGCTGTGTGTTAAACAAATCTAGGCCAAAGCCATTGCTGTTTTTGTGGCTGTGGGTAGGGCTACAAGTGTGCCTAATGCCTCCCATTAGGGTAAATTTATCAGGCAAAATTACATGAGCATGTCCGGGCTCTAGGTCCTGGTCTTTGGCTCCCAACAACAGCTTGGCACTGCGGTTGCTAAGGCAACCACAAATTTGCATAAGCAGCGCGCATTAATTTTGACTCGAGCAAGCGCATAAATATTTTTATGCTAACGCAGTCGCAAAATGGCCTTAAAATCAGCACCAACTGTTCTTTGCCCTCTTCTTTTCCTAGTTTTAAGCCGTTCGATTTATTTTCTGACCTTGTTCTCAACACCTGCTATCCTTCTTTCCTGTCCAAGCTGTCTATAATCCAGCGATTACAAGTGACACACGCATGCTGTTTACTATCATTTCTATGAAGGATGCAGCCAGCTGTTGGCTTTCCTTTTTGTTTGCATAAAGTATTGAGCATTTTTAATTGCAACATTTCAATTGTTTTGCTGCTTGTCTTTCGCAACTTTTCCGGTCTGTTGTTTGTTATTTTTTATACGTGTTTCTTATTTTTGTTTAATGTTTAAATACTTTTTAATGCGTTTTTCTTACATGATATTTATGTTTATTTTGACTTATATAAAAATTTTTTTAATTTCAAAAGTACATTTCGATTGCTTAATTACCACTATAAAATTATTATGTCGTTAGGCACATATGTACACCGCACTATACTATATACTATACACTTAAAATTATTCTCTTTATCTTTTGATCATATGAGGCAGGTTCTCTTGGCCTGCACATGACTGAAAGCATGCCGAAATCTTTTTAACGCAGGACATAATCTCATCGTTGTTGTTGTGGCTGCTTCCCTGGATCCCCTTTGTCTCGTCATTTTCACTGCAGAAAGTAATGGTAGTGGTAACGGAGATATTAATAAAGCTGGCAGTGCGGAGTTGGATAAGGCTGAGCAGTATTGTCAGCCAATTGTACCGACATCCGGATGAACCAGTTTGCATTGCCTCCGGATGTTCACCTGAAATTATGGACCAAACTAATTTCAACTTTATTGCATTGTCTTGAGCTAACATGTTAGATTTGTACTCAAAGGATGGTTAATAAAAGTAAGTGTGTTTGAAAACGGATGAGTTTATGAAAGGGTAAATGTGTGTAACTTTCCGACTTCTTCATTCAGAACCGTCTTTATTTGTTGCGCTCTGTTTGGCCTCTCTGTTTGTGTCGGTGCATAAATATTTAATTATTGCTGCAATGTTTGGTTGGGAAATAGCCAGACATTGATACCACATTGATGTTAGCTATTGCGAAGGTCGTTAAGGAAATCTCGATTTCAATTCATTTGCTGGCCAATAAATTTTGATGCCGCCTGGTTTTGGGCCCCGTTTAATTATATCACGCATACGCATACCCAGCGCAGGAAGAAGATAATGCAGCACAAGACAATGTTTTTATTATTAACAACGTACGTGTCACACATTATTCATCATCAGGACTTGGATACTGTTGACCTTTCTTCAGTCGATGCATAATTTAACTATTTTCAGGCTTGGAGGCTGGAAAAACACAAGTCTTGGTCAAACAATGGCTTACAAAGTGTACACAAATAAAAGAGTGAGAAACCCAAAACCGAACAAAAACAGCGCTGATGGACTTCCGGAAGGAACCCTTTTATGAAAGGATGCAGCTAGGAAGCTTTCAAGTTACACACAAAAAAGCAGCCAAAAGACAAAGGCGGACCTGCATGCACCTTAATTTGAGGGTTTTTACAAGCAGCTTTGAATACTTTGGCAGTATTTTTTGTGCAGTTTATTTGGAAAGCGGCTGACAACAACTTGTTTTCCGCACTCTGAAAGTACAAAAAGCAGCTATTAAGTTCTGCTAAGCGTCATTCAATTACGCCACAATTGCCACTTATTTCTCAACAACTGAGTTACACAGTTCATTACAGCGACTATTTCGTGCTCAATTGAGCATGTAAATATTAAATCATTTTCATTACCATTAGCAAACTGCTGCTAATAGGTTGAACTGCTGGTTGCCGTTAACTGCCAACTGGCAGATAGGAAGCTCATTTAATTGATATTAAGATGATTTTCGGTATTCGGATTCTGCAATCTGTACAACAAAAATTAGAAATATAATAAATATATTATATTTTGAAACTAAAAATATTGAAGGGCAAAACGTGAAGCTAATATTTGATATATCTACAAGCATACTTATTCAAAATTAAAATAAGAAACCATTGTAGTACAAGGTCCTTTTAAGGAGCCATCAAACTATGTTGCCAACACATTGCAGAAGGTGGGATTTATTTTATCTATTTAAAACTAAAAACTAAATTGATGAATTTAAAAAAATCAAGAATAAAACTTTAGAACTTTTACACTTTTTATTTTCAGAAAAATTTGCATAATTAAGAAAATTAAGTAAACAGTCTTAAAATCTTTAACTTATTTAAAACTGTCTGTACAAAAACAAGTTCTAGTTAGCAACTTATCGGTTTTTCTTTGTTTTTAGCAATTTTTAGGACCTTAGTTTTCACTAAGTGTCAGTGTTGTGTAAAAGTGTGTGCGATTTGTCGCCCAATATCACGAAATGGGTTTGGAATTACGCATTGAG
The DNA here is from genome assembly GCA_018150695.1 of Drosophila oshimai. NCBI lineage: Eukaryota > Metazoa > Arthropoda > Insecta > Diptera > Drosophilidae > Drosophila > Drosophila oshimai. The sequence goes on from JAECWM010000262.1 coordinate 731,681, forward strand.
GAGGCGTTGCATTTCGCGGAGCCATTCGCTATTTATGTTCCACTCTGCTGCAAGTATATAAATAAGAAATGTGTGTATGTGATACTCGCACGCAATGCAGTTGGCAAGAAGTCGGCCAAAAGGGGCGGCACAAGGAACAGGGCGTGCCAGCGAATTACAACGTGCGAACAAACAACGGAAGCCATGCATCACTCCGTTGCAGAACCTTTTCTTCACGCTTCGCCCCTGCTAAAAAACTACGTCTTATTTTTTTTTCGCTACATGGTGCGGCTTGCTAAAAGTTGTGCTTGTTTTTTATCCTGCGTTGACATTCCCATCGCTGTCATTAATTTTAGGCTTCACGCTTTTTGGGCGGCATCAACGAGTCCTAGTCACGAGTTATCCCGGATTATCATAGTTTGGAATAAACCTAAGAACAGTTTTGCCGAATTGCACACAAAATTTTCACCCTTCGTAGTTTGTTTACGTTTTGTATTTTTTGTACTTAGCGAGCACACAAGTTGTTCCGAATTTCCAGTTTATGTTATGTTTACCTGAATAAACATGCGTGACTTCCGAATTTTTTTAGATTTTTACGTACATAATATATGTATTTACAAATTCGCTCTGACCGCTTAAATACTATTTAAGTATATTTAAGTATCTATATTTATTTTATTATTATTAAATTAAAATTTACAAACTAAAAAATTAACCCAAAACAACTAAATTTAAAGTTGATTGTTTTCGACATGTACTTCGTAAAATAAATTACGTGATAAAAACATTTTTGCTTTTCATTAACGTGTCTCCTATAAAGTTTCCGAATACGATAAAAAAATTCTAGAAAAATATAATTCTTTTTCAAAACTTTCCAAAAAAACTTCTTCAGTTCTTTTTTAATCACAACAAATGCCAGTTTTGTTCGTGTCTCAGCGTTTCTCAATAGAAATAAAAATAATTAATTCCTTTCATTATGTTGCTATTTCGTTTTGATTTTATTTGACAAAAACCGATTTAAAAAGTTTTGAGTTTATTGCGCAAATACGTATAAGTTTGCCCCCTTCATCTACAGTAAACGCGTTTCTGTCAGACATTTGTCTGAATGTTATTCAATATAACAATATTGTCGTTTGTCATTGCAAAGTTTGTGCTCTGCCTGGCTGAAGTAATAATTGAATATCACTCGAGCGGAAAGTTGTGCCCAAGTCGGGGTAAGAACAAGCCAAAACCCTTGAGACAACTACCAAACTATTTTGTCATAGTCACAAAATACCGAATTGCAGCGGCTACCAAAAAACTTGCTTTCACAGGCTTAGCCCAATGTCTTTCCCTGTGCATTTGCTCCAAATAGTCATGGAATGGTTTTGCTTAGGGTTGAAGTCGAATTCCAATTGAACATTGAGCAGCTCAAGATGAAATTTTAATTGAGGGCCGGCAAATCCTTTGCTCAAATGCAATCCGCACACAAAGTTTTGTCAGTTTTAGAAATAACCTAAAGGCAAAGGTAAAAATCCAAGCTGAAACCAAAACCAAGGCCAACATTTCTGACAACATATCTGAAAGCGACTCATATAAATCACGAATAAATTAGGTGTGGCCTGTCCTGTTACCACTGCTTGTCCTTGGATTTTCCGTGCTGTTTGTAGATTTTCTTTTCTTTTCCATTGCAGTCTTTTTTCTTTGATAAATTGAAGATGTTCCACTATTCAGATGTTCAAATGCTTGCGAGTGCCCAGCTGTTTTACTAGAACCCACAACAAGGCATTTTGGTGGGAAGTGGAGATGTTTTGAGTGTAGAGCAGGATGTTCATGCCCATGCCCTTTCCCGACCGTTTTTTCAGTCATTGCGGTCAAGACGCTCCTCCCTGCTTACTTGAATTTGGTTTTATATGTTGCCATCTGTTAATGCTTATTCGCACGTATTGAAGTTTATCTCGGCCACTCATGCTCAAAGGACTCACAAGGTACAGTCGCAGCCAGAGTCGCCGACTTGCTAGACAAAAATAAGGTTACACAACAAATTGTCCTGCTAATGTGATATATTCAAAAGGAAGGTAAAAGTGCAAATATATAATAATTCAATTCATTCAGAGAATACTCTTAAAAATAAATAAAGCATTTTAGAAAAAAAAGTAGTTACTTAATTTTAAAAAACATTTTCGCCGTTTTTAATAAAGTAAAAGTAAAAAAATTTATTGGTGATATTATGTGAAAATTAATTTTAAAAATAATATTTGTTCAATATCTTTTAAATTTTTTTAAGAAATTGTATATCAACTGATTACTGGTTTGCTTAATCTTGATGCACATAAGGCCACATTCGCCTTGAAATTCATGGAATGTGAGTGAGTATCCCTTTGATTGGGACTTGGACTTGGTCTTGGTGCTTCGATTGGTTTGGGAGAAGAAGCAGGCTAGTAAAAATTGTTTCATGTTCCCCAAGGCTTCGCTTCTTAGTCTCTATGTGTGGACCTATCAGTTTAAATGCCATTTAGCACTCAGGAAATACCCGGAGTAGCCACCGAACAAAACATTAGTGTAAATGTGCGCTCATTAGCAGGAAGTCGGGACCAAGGATTTGCACTGGCTGTCCATTTATTTGCTGACTTCCCCTTCACTCAAGCTTTTAATCAAGGCAGTGAACATTTGTTGAATGGATTTGTCCAAGCGAGATGCTAAAAATTATGAAGTCCATGCGAAATAAAGAACTTTTAGTTGCTATTTGTGTCAGCTACGAGCTGTCCAGAGATTTTGAGATAGAGTTTGCTTGCTCTAATTAAATGTGGGAAGACAATTATTCTTTATATTCTGTTTATTTGATTATTTAAATTAAGGTAGCTGCCAGCTGTTTGCCTATTTTCGCTTGCAGCTGGCATGGTGCTAACTGCAGATTTATCAAACTAAAGCCAAACATGTTCTACACGTCAAATATCAAGTGTTGGTTTAGTTTTAACTTTTGACGCTTGATGAAACATCATACACCAATAACACATAAATGAGAACGTGTTTTCCAATTTAGATCCATCACTAAGTTCATTACAGAGAGCAACCAGCCCATCCAATTACAATTCTGATTCTGGCCATAACGCAGACTTCTGCTGATTGAGTGGCTGACTGATTGGCTGATGGCCTTAATGACTAACAAATTAGCCATTAGTGCTTAAGCTTCGTGGCGGTGCGAGTGGACAGATAAGGCTCTTTGATTCATTGGCTCTTTACTCTGTCAAAATTCAACATACCTTATGTTGTAAATAAGAAAAAAATAAAAAATTGAACACCATATTTTTAAAATTAAAAATCGGCGTGCCCATTGAAAATTGAATACAGAATTACAATTAAATTTTAAATTATCAAATATATTTGCTTAGTTTTTTGATACCTAATATATCATATATAACTTGTCATATGAAATCAAATTTAAAGGCACTATGGAAGGTAAATACATGAAAAGTTACACAACTCTCTCTTAGCCTTCCAAACAGCCAGTGCAATTTAAAACCATTATTATTCAACAACTCCTGCTTAATAATTAAAACCCCTTTAACTACCTTTATTTATAAGTATTTTAAATTTTATTGTCATTTCAATTGCAAGCCTAAATACAAAACCTCAGCCAACTGCCAACTTAAATTTTGGTTAAAGGTGCTGTCAATGTGCGCACAATGAAAAAACTAAATTGTGATTATTTTGGAGCCAAGAACTTGTGGGCGAATCAATTTTGTGGCAACATTCGGGAACAAAACATACCAGAAGATACTTCCTGCCTGATACAGAATTTACCTGTGCGCGTGGAGCCTTATGTGCTCCATAAGAAGACTTGTATCCTATAGCCATCCGCTGTACCCCCGCCTCTGTGTGTTTAGTTTCAAAGTTTTGTGGCAAGTAAAAAGCATCAAGTCTCACGACACACGTACACATGTGCAGATGGAGAATCCAGGGAACTAACCCGCACAGGTTGCATTTGGATCACCTTTGGAAAGGCCTCTCCTCCCAAGAGGAATATGAAGGTTCAGTACACGGTAAACAAAATAAATTATTTTAGCAAATTTCTATGAAATTTGAATAACTTTTCAACAATCCATTCTGTTTCCTCTTCTAAATACATTTAAAAATATTTTCTTAGTTGTCATTGTACTAGACTCACTGAAGCGTCAATTTTTAATGCCCCTATTGTGCAAATTGTTTTGTTATTTGTATTAAAATGAAGAAATTAAAGCAGTTTTACTTTACAGCCTTTATTGTGCTTAATGTGGGTCTAGCTCTTTTAAAAAACTTCATTGTAAACGTCAGTATTTTTTTTTGTGTTGCTGTACACCGTTAAAGGTCATTTTTTCAATACAATGGATGTTTGTTGAGGATATAAATATAGGTATTTGTACCCGTTAAGGAATTTACTTAACGAAACTTAGAAAAAATTTCCGTTAGTTATTTATTTAAATTTTTTTAATTTTAATTTTAATTTTTATTTGCGATACTCGAAGAGTAAACAAATACTGTAAACGTTGAAATGTCTGTATGTCCGTCCGTCCGCACAAACATCGAGATCTCGGGAACTATAAGAGCTAGAATCACCAAATTTTGCACACAGACTTCTATAAGCAAAGCGCAGATCGAGTTTGTTTCAAAACCTGCACACGCCTCTTTTTACGCCCATTTTTAATGCTAGAGAAAAGTGGCCCTTATAAATGTTGTTTGTTTGAAAATATCTACCCAAATATCTAAAAAATTTGCGTTAAAAATTTTTATTGCGCTTGAAAGAAGGGTAAACTTTTTTTTGAAGAGGGCGATAAAAATTAATTGCGTGTAGCGTAGGCTACACTTTTTTAAAGAGGGCTAGCTAGCTGTTTTTAAAGAGGGCAATGAGTATCGCAAATCTTGTCGTCGGGAAACCCGACTATAGCGTTCTTTCTTGTTTTAATTTAATTTTATGTGACATACCAATGTTTTTTATTCACGCCCAAAATACAAAACATGGAACAAACAAATTTGTTGAAGGACTTAAAAAAAGTGCTTTAAAGGGCCATATATTAATGCAATTTCAAGCATTCGAGTTGCAAATTATTGCGCGGCTAAAACGGCAATTACAATGTTCTTACAGCTCCACTGAGTGCGGCTGACTGAGTGTAGCTTAATCATGAAATACTACAAATATGCAGTGAAAAATGTGGGAATTCAATTACCATTGAGCGTGTTTTGCCACCAACAAGGAAACGCGAACAAATTTGTTCATTTTTTAGAATATGCAGTCGAGCGCTTAATTTGCCACAAGAACACAGGCAACGTCAACGAATGCTGAAACAACTGCAGCAACCACAACAACAACAAGTAACAACATTTTCATGTGCTCCCCAGATACATGCTACATTTAAGCCAAAATTTATAGAAAATAAGAAATGCTCCGCAGATGGTCCACACACATTATTACGCGTATACCAAAGTAGGAGTATGTGTGTCTCATTTAGTTTAAAAGTAAGCACTGCCCGCCAGCTTACGCAAAAATATTTTAACAAACTAGGAAAAAGTGAGCAGAATTTTTTGAACGTTTATTTTGAATTTGCCTGCGAATTATTTCCACACTCCAGCAGTAACAAACGTGCAAATTTCCTCGCCCTACGCCATTGTTTATGGTACATATGTGCTAAGTTTTCCGGTTATTGGCAGACCCGAGCTCGCGTCCTGTTCCATTGGTATTTTCATAGAATTTTTCAAAATTTTTCAGGTTCTTTCTACTGCTTTCTGTTTGCCTGTTCTGATTCTGCTGGCGGAGTTAAGAAGCTTAGTAAAGCGCTTTCAACCGACATAAATTAAAATGGTCAACGTTGCTTTCCATTTGTTTCTCTTTTTTTTTCTGCATCCGCTTACCTTTTCACCTTTTTTTTGCCAGCAAACAAATCGCTTGAGCGGTTATAAATTGAGTTTCTTTATGGAGTCCCATTTGCCGTGTGCAGGTGTGCGGATAACTCGCCCCATATGTAGGGCTGAGGTCAAAATAATAGCACTCCAGTTGCCTATCAAAAATGGTTTTTACAATCAAATGTATAGGTACTGTTTGCTAAGAAAAACTATGACATTTTATGATGTTTTTGATATGTGCCTAGCAAATTAAAAGTTAGGAAAAAAGTAAATATATACTTTTTTTTAAATTTACCAAACGAGTTACTGCACAAGTATTTGTAGAATAAAAAATGAGATTAAATGGTCAAAAAATAAATACAAAAATTAATTGAATTTATCTCTTTTCTTAAACAAATTTATTTATTTATAAAATGTCTATGTCACCCACCGCTATTATTATGCCCATAAGTGTTTATGATCTGTGTGGATTGGATGAAATGTTTGTGTGGGTTTTGGGACCTTTTGCAAGACAATATTTCATTGCTCCCTTTTTGGCTTTCCTTGGCTTGACTTGGCCCTGCCATCTGTTTGGCCACCGGCGAATAATTTCTTATATCAATTACAATTAATTATGCAAGCCAGTCGGTTGTGTATGTTCTGCTGGGTCTTGGTTGCCTTTTAATGATATACGCCCTGACACTTTTTATTATTAGATTATTCTTGCATAGGTGAGCCAAAGAAACTGGTAGGGCTTTTCTTGGCTCTGAGCGCAAAGTGGACTTTCACGGCGGAAATTACTGCTGCAGCTCTAATTGCAAATTTGCAAAATTTTAAAACATTTTTCAGCAAAAAAATATTTGCACACCAAAAAAGTTGAACAGAAAAAAAGGTACAATCTTCACTTCTAAATAGTTTTATTTTCTTAAAGAATTGTTTATTTTAATTGCTCACAAAAGTGAGTACTCATATTTAAATATAACTTTAAAAAAACACACATTTAAAATACATAAAGTATGGGTAAATTTTAATTTAAAACATTATAAATAGAATACTAAATATTTTTCATTTTCAATAAAAAGATATTAGCATTTTTTTTACCCAGCGTTAACAAGCTCTGAGCACGTACAAATAAAAACTGTATTTTTAGAAAGGAGTTAAATAAGGCCGGGATGGGAAGTTAAATTACTTAGTAAAGCATTTCCTGTTTTTAGTTTAAAATTATTGTTTCTATTTTATTGTTCTCCAAACTATCCACTCAGGGGAAAAAAAACTCTAAAACAGCTTTATACCCTATTGGATTCATTAAAAGAACTTATGGTATTCATTTAAGTACGGATTTTTGTTAATGTTGTTCTTGTTTTAGATAAAGAATCTGAGAGTAACAGCAACCTTATTAAAAATTCGTTCTTAAAGTGATTAAAATCGTTCTCAAAAATTTGTTATTATAATGATACCATAAGTGATACCAAGTGGTATTAAACTGTTCTAGAGTTTTTTTTTCACTGAGTGTCTTTAAACAAACATTTTTTATTTATATGCAAAGCTACCAAAATTCAGACCTTACCTGCTGCAAACCTTGCAGTTGAAAGAAAAATTGCAAAAAGGAAACTGCGAAAAAGCAATCGTGTAATGAAGTGAAAATTGTCCTCAAGCATTAATTTGCAGCGCGTCAAGTATGTCGATGAGACTCCGAGATCCTTGCTGCGGCTGGCGGTCTGTCTGATAATTTGATGCTTGTCGATGCGCGAATAATATAATTTGTTGCACGTCATGTGTGTTTACTTTTCGCAGATAGTGTATGTAAGTGGGTTTAAAGAGCAAAGGGGCGAAAAAAGTTGAAACCGCGAATTCTTCAGCAGAGGATGGTCCACATTGGTCCTTTACTTTGAATATCAATGATGACAAACAAAGTTGAAACCGCGAATTGGTCACTTTTTGCTTACTTTTTGATCTCTTTACGAAACACATAAAAATAGAATTAATTCCGTACACGAAAGTCAGAGCATCCTGTATATATTCTTGATAAAAACACAGGAAAATTGAAACGGCGAATTCTTCAGAAAAGGATGGCCCACATAGGGATGAAAAGTAGATGTTGTGCGATTCTCAGACCTACTCAATACGCTCAAAAAATTTCTTGAGAATCGGTCAAGCCGTTTCAGAGGAGTTTTTTGTCTAACCCTGTGACACCTGTCAAAATACTGGCATATCGTCTGTGTCGTCTGAATAGCCTTTAGCTTTTTCATCTTCAACTCCTTCCTTATTCGACACAGGGAAACCACCCATATTACACATTTCATAGTTGAATTGAAATGCAATTTCTGGCACGAATCTAGCGAAATAAAACCAATAAACAACCAAAGGGCAGACAAGTAACCATTTACCTTCATAATCTGGGGACCAAAAGTACCGTTCTTCCAAACGAATTTCAGCTCGTTTGGTCTAATCAAACAGACCAACAAATGAATGTGTCACCTGTGCAAAAATCCAGCAGCGCCCAGCAGGTAGTTTTTCCTGAGAAAGGACACATTTTGAAAAGCCAGCACGGATATAAAGCCAAAGGGAAATGGAGAAAGGCAACAGTGGTAAAAACATAATCACCCCCAAATTAGTCTTCCAGCTATTTGAGGCATAAGAGCGATACACATATATTCGCAAATTCATTTTATGCCTTAAGTGTTTATGAATTTCCTTTTTATTACCTAGGCGAGGAACATAGAGAAAATTAACCGTATATTCTGAATACCTATATATTTAGTATATTTCTGGTAACATTGCTCAATATTAAATAAAACTAATGCTTAAAGAGATTCGATTTCGTTTTGTAAAATTGCAGCGCGATCAGCATGTTCGTCTCTGATCAAAATTATAAAAGCTAAATTTATTTTCACATAACATTGATTTAAGTTTAGACAATATTTATTTTTTATCTGAAAAGATTTATTGTCAAGCCTTTCAAATATAAGGTTAGTTCATATTATTATTTAAGTAGGTCTTAAAAGCCGGGTAACACAGCAAGTCTCAAACTTTTTTTAGCAGAAAGATATTAAAGAGACCCATGTTGTTTTTCTCTGTGCCCTTTTCTTTCTATTAGCTTCTGGTAATCTTATTAGAAACGTAGTAAATTCGCAAAGGGGATCAGAGCATAAGTGGACAAGGACCCTCTCACACTCAGACGAAGGACATCGAATTGGCATATTGAACAGGGTGCTCATTGGCCAGTGGAAATGCCCTGGCAGTCAGAAGTCCACCGATGGCTTCTGTCCAGGTACTTTCCGCTGACCTGCGGCTCTGCTCCGCATAATTCCGCTGGACAATCTCACTTGATGCATTTTTTTATACTTATTGCAAAAACTTGGTTTCCAAACCATACTAGTTAACCCCGCAGAGCTATCCAGCCTCCGGAATGAGAACGGAGATGCCACTGGAAAATGAGTTGGAGAACTCAAGTGGCAGCATCGGGAATCGGAGGAGCAATGTATTGGAAATACGAGACATTGATGCAAAAGTCAACATTATGCTAGGACAAGTTACTGGTATCTCATGTCAGGTGCCATTTTTGAAAATGACAAAATGCGCGATGAATAATGCTCGCCCTCGAGCAGGATAATTGGCTTTTTTCCAGCGGTTTCTTTTCTAGTTTTTTTGCATTGTTGTTGTCATAATTGATTTTTGCAATGTCCTCACGCGAAGTGGAAAACTTAAATCGTATCAAAATTTTGATATCCGTTTTGGCATCACAGCGTATATGTTTATAGAGTCAATATGCAGAGATGACTCTGCAAGGAAAGGATACACACAGCATCATTTGGGATAAGCGCTGCCAGACTGCACAAGTTGACTGTGTTGCTGCTTTTGCTGCTGATGTGGTGTGATTGTCCTTTGTCTAGTGACCTGGACTTTCAATTAGTTTGTTTTAAACTGGGAACACAATTTTTTTGTGTGGGTGTGTGCAGCCTGCGGTTTTACAGGTTGCAGCTGAGCAATTGAATTTCACCACCCATAACCAATTGACCTCTTTCTTCCCCACATTGACTGGTAACGAAATTAATCTCGTAAAATGTGCCAAAAAAAAATTGTAGAAACAAAGAAAGGTCTGCGTAAACACCAAGTATTACTTCTATGGGCGCACCACCTTCTTAGCCACCCAACCACACACCTCTTCATATGTCAAGTCAAATTCCTTATGCTGCTGCTCATGTCATTTATCAGTAAATTAAGCAATTTATTTTATTAATTCCATTATGTAAATCTTGCATTTTAGCCCGTTTCATCATAGGTTGAAGTAGTAATTTTTTGCTGCAGCAGCGGTTTCTGCTTAGGATTTACATGCCACCCAACTAACTCCAAGCTATTATACCAACACACATTTATGTAATTTTATTTATATCACTTCGAGTGGTGGATAGAATATGGGATTTGGTGCGCCCATTAAAGCAAAACAACATTTACCCATGGCAAAACTTGGCAAGAAAATGTTTGAATCTAGTAAAAAAAAAGCCGTATATTATAAGCAGAGGATTTGTTAGCCATCTCTCCGCACTTTCTTCTTTTTCACGACTGCGAAAGAGTTACCCCGGCTACACCAGTAAGCAGGCTCAGGCTGGTAATTTTCCTTGACAAAACACAAAGCTAATCATAAGGTTTTCGGTTACATGGAGTGGAACAAATTCGCCATTCTGCGAAACTAGAATAAAGGATTTTGGGCGTATTTTTCTCAGGTTGGATGTTCAATACGTGTATTGAGTCAGGGGATTATCTATTTCTCATTTTTGTTTAGGAAACAGGTCATGGCTTCAACTTATTACACATTCCTTGATCTGGCCTGAGTCGTTTGCCATTTGCTTTTCCCTGCAGTTTTTGGGAATCAGATGGTAAGATATTTGTCACGAATTCCGTTTGATTTCTCAAGTGTAAAGTACGAAGGCAGCGTTGTTCGTCACAAAAAAAAACCAAAATTCCGAGCCACGAGTCACCTGGTCACCCTTTACCTCAGCTCACAATCAACCACAGCAAGTTCTGTCCTGCAATGAACAAGGTAGCATCGAAAGCATCAGCAATAAAAAGGGGAAAAAACCTGCTTAGACATTCCATTTACGCATCATGGATGGACATCGTCCGTCCGGAGTCCTGATTTACACATTTGTTGCCCAACTGGGATTTTCTTTCTGTCATTTGCGCTTCGATTCAAGTCGCCTTTGACCCACTCAGACACATTGTAGCCAAAAGAGTTCGAAGGTCAAACGTGAGGGGGTGGAGCCCAATTCAAAAGATCAACTGACTTTTATCCAGATAAAGCTTGCACAAAACTCTTGTTCAAGCATCCGAAAAATACTGTTTTGTTATAAAACTCCATCTGTTCCCAATATTTTTTAATCCGCTTTGCAATTCAATAACCCTGATGGTTTTGTCGTTAAACTTGCAAAAACAAAGGAGACAACCTTTCAAAAATAAAAAATAAATCAGCATAAATCTTATCTCAGAAAGCCTTTTTTTTATCAAGTGAAAATCACAAGGCTCGATACGCCTTTGAAGTCAAAAAAGCCTTTTAATATTTTAAGCCTATAATCACAGTTTTAAAGTTTACAAATATAATGTTATCTTATTTTCAATCAAAAATATTTTCTAAAGGTAAAATCTTAACTACTGAAATAGTATTTGCTTTTATTATGGAGTGAATGTTTGCAACAAACAACAGATTTCAATTTCCAGCTTATCGTATAGTCACAAAAGCTAAAGGGGAATGCAAATTTGTGTTATCCTATAACTGTCTTCTTTTTTTCTATGGTGGCACTGTTGCTTTATAATTTTGTTTGTTAACCCACTATTACCCCTGTCATTTCCCCTGAAACACCTGGCTGCTGTTTCCCTTTTTTTCCAAATGCTGTTTTCTATTTTCATGCCCAATGGATGGCCACCGTTAACAATGCCAGCAGCTTGGATTTCCGCACGTTAACATTTGCGGTACATTTGCGGAAAGCGGTGGGCACTGTGTGGTGTTCTCTTCATTTCTCTTTACTGTCCACCCATAGTTCCCTCTCTGTTTCCCAGAAACCAAGTCCAAATTGTATATATTTCGCTGTCATTGTCGAAGGGACTTCCCATGCTCCGCAAATTGTCTTATCTCTGGTCTTTACAATTACGTAATTTATTTTAACTCCACGGTGATCGACAGCGATTATGGTGGCAAATTGCAACGATTCCTCGGTGTGTGTATTCCACTCGCAATTTGTTAATATCGCTGGCATCCTTGTTGATTGTGAAAATCCTTTCCTTGGAGCCTGACTGACACTTACTTTTCTGCAATTAACCGCAGTGTGCTAATTAATTTGCTCATAATTGATGCTTATATGTGCTATAGTTCTTCGCTCTTTCCCCGAGGGTCACATCAAAACTTCAACCGAAATTGGGCCATTTCCAGTTGCAAGCCGGGCATGTTGGCTGCTGCACTCTTGTGGTCCTGGTGGAAATCAAGCGAACCAAGTTCCTACAAAATTTAATAAGGACCCGGTCAGTTGTAAAAGAGTCACGGGCACCCTGCGCAGGCGGAAATGAGCTCAAATTGGAATCGGAAGGCGGTCTCTGTTAGCTTTTTAGTGGGTCAAGGGGATCTCAATGGTTGGTGTCCCCTGGTGGAATATAATTTGTATATGTGTGTTCATTTGTTTGTGTCTTTGGGAAACAAGTGCCAAACTATTTTTTTGAGAGCATCGGAGTCTGAATCGCAACAAAGAGAACAAAATTAAGTAGTGCATAGGATGGCTGTCGGGTGCATTTGTCAGTTCCACTATAAATAGCATTTCATGGGCAGGCAGCTCGAGTATTTGGCCTCCATTTGGGCTGTTTCGGCTTTGGAGAGGGCGAGTAGATTTGGGATGTGGGCTGGGTACTAACCATTTAGGACATGCACACGCACACTTGCCACATCTGCATTGGAGGGCGCACAGGAGTATTTTCCCGAATCGGCCAGAAATGCATTCTGTATGAGCAGGAACGAGGTTGTCACATCGCCCTTTTCGGTAAATCGCCGCCTCTCGATAAATCATAATTAATGACCTGCAAATGGAGGAGGAGAGTTGTGAGTACGTTTATTTCAATAATAATGCAAAGACAATTGGAAAGAAACTTGTTGTGACGGCTGATGTTCCTAATTTAATTTTTGACCCTTCGTAAATAAAATTAATGTTTAAAAAAACTACTAAAAATATTTGCATGATTTTTTTTAAATGGTTCCTTAATCAATCTAAAAATTTTAACCTTTAAAGGTCTCTAAAAATTCTGCAGACGTGGCAACATCTTATCTTGACTGACACTTCTGAATATGAAATGACTCACGACACTAAACATCGAGTGAAATGCAAGCAGATCTCATTATGGATATTACTTTCTGACAGCCATCTGAGCCGACTTGATTATTGATTCGTATAGGACGGTAGGTCCTGTAGGGGACTGAATGCATATTAAGTCGCTTCCGCCAGCTGACAACACTAATACCGGAATAATTTTCCAATACAGAAGGGATGAGGAGCCAAGTTCAGGATAGCAGAGAGCTGACAGGGAATTGATATTAGCACACAATGCTGCTGACAGGGCAAAGACTTTGCCAACAGCAAAAATATGCTAAAGCAAAAACTACGGAAATAAGAAGGCTAACAATCCTTGGGCAAGGGCCTCGAGCCAACTGTATGGCGCATAACTTCCCTTCTAATCCCAACTAATCGACGATAAATGCGATGATATGAAGAGTGAGGGAAAAGCTATTGTCACTGATAATGATGACGATGTCTCAATAGAAAGAGACATCATAAACTAAAGCAGGAAATTGGGTTTAACGTTCCCAGTGAAACCGATTAGTGAAAAGTGTGAATCACAGCAGGGTCAAGCCACGTCAACTGTACCTAAAATTTGAAAAATTTTTTCTGATTCGAAAAAAAACTACAAAAAAGGTTTAGCTTTGGACAGTACCTTAATACACTTTTAACAGTTTTTTGAAAATCCGCACCGTTTTCGATATTTTGAGCTTCAAAGTTCGAAAAATTTGTTTTTAAGGTTTTGGAGAAAAATGCATAACTCTTGAACGGTTTGACATATATCGACGAAGTTTTTTTTGAGTGTAAGAGAATCATTTTGTCTTAAAAAAAAAATAGTTAAAAAATTTAATTTTTATTTTAACATAATTTTTAACAACAGTTGCTTAAACAAATGCATTTCTAAAAGTGTTCTGGGGCAGTTTTTTCTTTGAAACTTTCGCACAATTATCGTCGAACTATTATTTATAAAGTTGCAAAAAAAAATTTTTGTACTTTTGCCTCGGACAGTCGGAATCGCGTTTTTTGTCACGCCGCGCAAGGTTCCCCCATGCAAAACGCAAGCAAGACACACAGGCGTCGTTGTTGACCGTCGTCGATGCCGACTGCGCTGCCGGCGTCTTCTTTGACGCCTGTGCTGCTTGTTAGCGTTAGCGAAATATTACAATACAAATGTGAAATGGGGGAACCTTGCGCGGCGTGACAAAAAACGCGATTCCGACTGTCCAAGGCAAAAGTACAAACATTTTTTTTTGCAACTTTATAAATAATAGTTTGACGATAATTGTGCGAAAGTTTCAAAGAAAAAACTGCCCCAGAACACTTTTAGAAATGCATTTGTTTAAGCAACTGTTGTTAAAAATTATGTTAAAATAAAAATTAAATTTTTTAACTATTTTTTTTTTTAAGACAAAATGATTCTCTTACACTCAAAAAAAACTTCGTCGATATATGTCAAACCGTTCAAGAGTTATGCATTTTTCTCCAAAACCTTAAAAACAAATTTTTCCAACTTTGAAGCTCAAAATATCTAAAACGGTGCGGAGTTTCGAAAAACTGTTAAAAGTGTATTAAGGTACTGTCCTAAGCTACACATTTTTATAGTTTTTTTTCCAATCCAGAAAATGACTAGGTACAGTTGACATGGCCTGACCCAGCATTTAACATAAGATAAAAATTGTGTTTAAAATATTTCAACGGTTAAGAGAGTATTATATGTGGATATTCGTTACCGTAAATAAATTGTATCTTGTTTTATTTCTTTTAAACCTTTCGTGCTTGTTTGATTTAAAAAAATAATTCAATTCTAAATAATTCAGTTTCTTCCAAATATACGTATTATTTCATACAAAATTATGTCATCATTATTTATATTGTTTTAAACATAATGTCTCATGAAAAAAAAAACAAGAGATTTTGTACGGAAAATATTTGTTGTTTACCAGTTTTCAAACTAATAGTACATTATGTATTATCCTAAATGCCCTGGACATCAGCCATAAAAACAATGAAAATGACAATGAAAATGTTGCAAAAACTTTTGGCAAGAGAAAAGTTTGTATATCAGTCGGGCCATGATATCCTGGACTCATTACTGCTAACTCCTGCATAAATTTCACATTTGTATTGTAATATTTCTACCCTCGGCACAAATTAGTTAATGAGTGGTGGATGAGAACGAAGTCGAGGATGGTGGAAAAATCAGCAAGTCGGAATAAATACAAATCTGCAGTTTGTCATTCTACCAGTCCCTGTTAAAAAAGTTCATGACGTGCAGCTTGCAATTTTCATGACAACTGCAGCTGCTCCTGATTTCTTCAAATGGGAAATCGGATCGGATTGGGAAATGTCATACAAAAGCACAGAAAAGGAAATAAAAATAAAAGTGACAAATGTCAAAAAATTATTTAAATATTTGTGTAAAAAGTTTGTAACCATTGAAAACGAACATTTACAAATAAGATTTGTGTTCCACTTCCGACGCAATAATCAACCACATATTTCGAGCATAAAACAAACTATACATGGATAATAAAAATCCGTATTCCAGTGGATAAAGTGACAAAAGATTGGAATTGAAGTAGGCCCAAAAGTTGTGCATAAACCGAATTCAAGGCAACAGGAGGTGGCTAAAAATACGTCACAAATTTCCAGGAATTAGCTCCACGTAATAGCCACATATGATGGGCTGTCAAGGCCCTGGCATCAGGTGCATAAAAGTGAAAACATGCTACCCGTTAATCACAATTAGAGGGCGTAAGTGCGAGAAAAAATGTTATGCATAGATTTTCACCATGGTGGCCGAAAAGTGGAAATGCATTAACTTAGTTCATCCATCCATTAAACTAATTAAGAGCAAATTTGCATGGACCGTAAATAATCCTATACAGCACGTTTTGTGGAAAACGAAATTAAATGGATGATATTCAGCACAGGACTCAGCAAAGCCTGTAGCAAGTACGCGTTAAGGTTTCTGCGGTACAGGTGGGTCAGAGTGAAAAGGATTTTAATTAGAAAATTCCAGGAATGGACAAGAAGTGAGCAGCAGTTGTTGGCCAGATTTGTGTGCACATTGCACTTAACCCCGATTTTTTTCTTGACTTCATTGCGCTTTTTTGTTGATACTTTGTTTTGCTTTTAATAGTAAATTGGCATCCAACTGTTGCGGTTTTAGCACTCTGCAATAAGCCAGCTTAACTTTTAAGTTAAGCTATGTATATAAGTAAGCTATAGCTAAGACAACAGGGCTAATTGGCAGTAGCAAATGGACAACTATCGCAACAGGCGATAAGAAAATTCTCTGACTCACTCACTCTCTGACATAATCAAATTCTATAACTATATTTTCATCAGGCCTTGAAGTTTTCGACATGTGTTAACCCTAGTTGAAAATGACATATTCCATTGCCAAATAAATAAAAGATTGGTAATGAAGGCAATTAGAACTCTTTTAGGAAGCTTGGAAAAAATTCTTTTATAACAAAGAAATCTTTAAAGTTATTTAAAATGGTTTTGATTTGTTTGAAAGTCCCATAAAAAGTTGGTGTCCAAAAACTTAAAAAGTTTGTTTCAAGAGTAGGTTAAAAGCTTTATATTTAGCTTAACTTTGGAGAATTTTAAATTTATTTTCAGAAATTATAACATTTTCTTTTAAGGCTTGAATTGACCCTTGAGCATTGACCCCGATATCTAGTTAACTTAAGTTTCCTGTTTTTTTTTTTTTTTAACTGTTTTTAAACCTAAAGTGTCTCATAAAACGGAGTTTCTCAACCATTCGCCGAAATATGGCGAGTAATTGAGGTAAGCTTGCTTACTGAACATAAAAATAAACATCATGTGCCTTCTCGAAATGATACCAGAATATTAAGGCCGGTGTTTCGGGGCTGAACTTCACGGTGCAAGATTTATGGTGCTGCATTTATCAACTTGAAGGGCAGGACCTTCCGTTGGCACTGGAGATGCCGAAAATAAAGAGCAAGGCGAGAATATGTACATATGTAAGTGCATAAAAAAATGCTATCGAACAAAATAAAGGATTTTAGGTGGGCGCTGTTCGTTGGAGATAAAACAAAATTATTGTCGCATAAAGAACTATTTCTCTACGTCCCATCGACATCGCCTTGCCTTGGTCGTGCGTCTTCACAGAAAAAATTTTCATGGGTTGAATCAACAAACTTTTACATTAAATTTACTGTAAAATTATGGTAGGGGAACATGGGGCATAACGGGGCAATTTTCAGTTAAGATTTTTTTTCACATACAAAATATGTTTTTTTTGTGAATTTTTTTTCTAGGAATCTTCATTAACTCATATTATAATGAAAAAAATTTTAGAACATCAAAAATCATGTGATTGAATTATATTTTTTTGACGATTTAGAAAAAAGTTTTCATCCCGTTATGCCCCGAGCACGGGGCATAACGGGATACTTCTTTCTCTTTGTTATAAAATTAATTTAAGTTGCGAATATTTGCATTAAATGTTTATATTGTTAATAAATAAGACAGTCAGTTGTTGTCAAATGTTGTTTATTATTGCAAAATATGAAAAAGTGATAAAATAGTGATAAAATAAAAAATTAAAATTAAAAATTAATTTTTGTTGATTTTGTTTAAAAAAATCGCTCTGCAGATTTGTGATAATAGTCGTCGAAAATGAATAAATTGAAATTTTAAAACAAGTACATAAATAACAGCCTTCATCGTCATAATCACATCTTGAGTTTGCTTACTGCAAAAGATTGTGCCCCGTTATGCCACGCCCGTTTTGCCCCCGGGAACACTTTTTTGATTAACCCTTATAAAAAAAAAAAACTAGCGCATGGAATAAAAAAAAGAAATATGCGATGTAAAGCTGAAACAACATATTATATCTTGGAATGAACCCAATATTTATAAAATATAAACAAATATTACTTACTCAGATATGCAAAATCTCGAAAGTTACAATTCGGCCGGAATGCACAACATACTTATATGCTGCAAAAAATATGCTGACGCAATAATTGTGCCGGTTTCACTTGCAAAATGTCGCATATGATGAAAAACTATGTTGATGTAAATTTCATTAGATGGAGAGCGACAGTGTGGGACAATTATTAATTTCATCCCGTTCTGCCCCTTGCCCCGTTATGCCCCATGTTCCCCTACGTGTAATTTGTTGTTGTATTTTTAACTGTATTGACGGTCAATATTACCAAAAAATTTGTAATTTTCACGTAAAATCGCCTGCATTTATTTTGTTGTTGTTTCGATTACTGTTTTGACGGTAACGGTTGTAACTCTAACGTGGACATTTTTGCATGTATTTTTACTGTAGTGATGGTAAAGTCACTGTAGACACAGTTACAGTTTCCCCACTCTTGTGAATATATAATTCCCAACTGGGTCTAGCTTGTCACAAACAAAGACCCAGAGGCCGGGCACTTAAAAGGGAAGACTTAAGACTTCTATAGTCAGTCTTCACATACTTTCACACTAGCTGAAGACTACTATAAAAATGTTAATTTTTAAAATTTTTTGGTCATCTGACTACTATGAGTGGTAACATCGCCTCAAAAGTAGTATTTTTACAGTAACATTAAAGTTACTGTGACGGAGAGGTAACCTTACAATTTTTCTGGTACGAATATACCTTACTGTATGTATTGGTAAAAAGTTGGTATTTTTAACCATTTTTGTTGGTTGAGGCAATTTAACTGTGGATTTCTGGTTGAATTTACTATAGATTTCTAATCTTTACGTAGTGTTTTACGCAAAATTTACTGTTGCTAACAGTCAGTTGCAGTAAATTCAACCCACAATTGTCGGTTGAGGCTTTTTAACTGTGGAATTGGTTGAATTTACCCATAGAATTTTTTCTGTGTAGTATTTGGTAATTATTTTATCTGATCGATTTAATCGCTTTAAACAACATTTTAAAAAAATGAGATGTAACTTTTGAGATGGATTCTTGATTTGGAAAATTCTTCATGATTTTGGTGGTTAGTGGTAAAAGCACAAAAGTGTTCGACTTAGCTCCTAAAAAAAGGTCATTAAGTTTTTGAAATCAGGATGAATCAAGCTCAAATCATTCAACTTTTCCTTCAAAATTTATTGTCAAAAAAAGGCCAGATTTCCGGATAGGGGCTGTTTAAAATTTTTTCCGGCTAAGTCCGTTTAAAAAGGGACAGATCTGTCCGGAAAAGGGTTAAATTGGCAGCACTGGCCCTGTCTTCCAGTTCTTCTTCCACAGCTCCTTTAACTCCAGGAAACTTTTTCAGCTAAAAGTGTTAGTTATATGCACATCAATTTGCCTTGGCAGCAACCAAAAGCATTCTTCTGCCATACGTATGATTTGGACAGGATGCCCTCTAATTGGAAATTTCACGAAAGTGAAAAAAGTCCACAGATTTTAATTTGTTTAATATATTCCTTTTAATCTTGGAGATTTCACAAATCTGTATGCATTTTGGGGTGTTTGTGTAGTTTAAAGTTAAACTTAATTTTAATTTTTTTAGTCTACATGTTCTTTCAAGTATTTTAAAAAAATCACTTCATTTCACAACAACTATTAAACTCGAACTACAAACTGAGGAATTTTGGTGTTATCCTGGTTATCCTGGTTATCCCAAAACTATGGTTACTGAGTTTGAACATTTAAGCAAAAAGTACCTACTTATAAATCTTTTTGTTTTATCAATTTTTTGTACATTTTTAAGGTTACTAAAAATAATTTTAAAACGGTTATGATGAAATACGGTGTAAATTTTGTTTTTAATTTTAACATATTTTTAAAGGTTTTGAAACTAAAATGGTAAAGAAAATGGTTAAAGAATTCTTTCTTCAACCATTTCCTTAACATTTTGTCTTCAAATATTTGTTCTCTGTGTAAAAAAAATGCTGGGGTGGCGCTGTGTAAATGTCGTCATCCCTGGCGCTAATACGCACTCGCAAAATAGCGCTAATAAATTAAAAGCGAAAACTAATTTCTGTAATTGCTCACACGACGACTCAACAGCTACATAGCCAGTAAACAGTAAGTAAACAAGCTCCCTATTTCGCTGAAAAAATATTCCTTTCGCTTTAGCTCCTGCTCCTTTTAATGACTGCAAAATGTCAAAGTTAATTTGGGCTAGGCTGCTACTTAAGGTTCCAAGACATGGAGCACTTTTCACCGTCCTATTCACAACTCCCTTTAAGTTGTGGTTTCACCAGTAACTAAAGTGTAGTTTCTGAATAGTTGGATGGCTGTAAGTAACTCACACATAATTAGCTGCACATTTCATGAAAACTCTGTGTACAATGTACACAGTACACAGTACACGCAATGTACAATCAAGAATCTTGAACAAAACGTGCTCTCGAGTTTGTGTGTAATACTTTGTAAAACAAATATTAGAGTTTGATTTTTTTAATTAATCTATCTTGTCAAAATAGCTGCATAAAAGATACATTTTTCTTCACCGCATATTTTCCTTTAAATGATACGTAAACAGACAAAACTTAAGTTCAGAAGAGCAAACATTTCGGGGAATTTCGGGAAGACGGTAACACAATGGACTGGCACACGCCAAGGAATAAATCTAGGGGGCCAACTAACCCCATTGAAAAAGTTCCAAGTAGCCCCGTTGCTTTTTCCAAGCTATATTGTACCATAACTTATATTAGAATTAACGGACAAATTAAAAAGTGGGCTATTTTTATAGCTTACAGATACACGTAATAATGGTGAATTTAACTTTGAGAAAAAACAACATAAAATGGTGGAAAAAACACAAACTTAGAGATGTGTAATAATACAAATTTACTATAAAAAATACAAAATCTTTTATACTCGTCGAAGTAACAGTACCATTTCAATGAAACTTTGTGTGTGGGTTGGTATTCACAGTGCACATACACCATAAAATTAATTAATTTTCTACTTTCCCCAGGGACCAACTAGCCCCGACCTCCCCTACCTATTTAAACAAAATATTTTAAATTGTTATTTGCGATACTCGAAGAGTAAGCAAATACTGTAAACGCGCAAATGTCTGTCTGTCCGTCTGTCCGTACAAACATCGAGATCTCGGGAACTATAAGAGCTAGAACCACCAAATTTTGCATACAGACTTCTATAAGCAAAGCGCAGATCAAGTTTGTTTCAAACCCTGACCACGCCCCTTTTTACGCCCACAAACCGAAAAAAACTCTGTGGTGTCCACATTTTTAGTGCTAGAGAAAAGTGGCCCTTACAAATGTTGTTCGTATTGAAAATATCTACCCAAATATCTAAAAAATTTTAAAATCTGACCATTTTCAAGAAATTGTGTATACAAATGCGTTGAAAATTTTTATTGCGCTCAAAAGTAGGCAAAACTTTTTTTTTTAAGAGAGGGCGCTTAAAACTGATTGCGCATGAAAGTAGGCTACACATTATTGAAGAGGGCTATCTAGCTGTTTTTAAACAGGGCAATGAGTATCGCAAATCTTATAGTCGGGAAACCCGACTATAGCGTTCTTTCTTGTTTAATAATTTTGTTGTGCCTCCATACAAACATCTGACCTAATGTTGTTCTCAATATAGGGGAGAGTTGGGTAAAGCGGGCCGGCGGGTAAAGCGGGCTACCTTCGATATTTCAATTACTAGTGATGCCACCTATCAACCGAGCTAATTAACTCTTCATTAATAACCCATGAGTGTTATTATGGACGGTCACATTTTGTTTTTCACGTTTATTATCAAGTAAATCCCTGACATGGTTAATGTAAGGTCGCAGCACCGATGTTTTGGTGAAGTGTAATTGAAAATTGACATATTTCGCCTTACTTTTTCTGCCAAGTAAGTAACTTTTCTATTACTCCAGTGTTTTACGCGTATTTTAAGTGCCTTACCCCAGAAAAAGGTTATGTAGTTATCGAAAAAATATGAGTTAAATAAAAAATGTCCGAGTTGGGTAAAGTGGGCTAGTTCATGGTCGGGTAAAGCGGGCTACTTTTAATTCAACGTTTTTCAGTGTTTTCGACGTAGAAATTCAACATCCAAATTACAAATCAATATCCATTTCTTGAATACATGTTTATGTTTACTCTGGGCAGAAAATATTTCAATGGCAATGGCAAAAAGACAAAAACAAATCGAGACACTTTCGAAGAAATCGAAAACCTCTTCGAAAAGCGTGCTAGTCGGGCAAAGCGGGCTACTTGGAACTTTTTCGAAAAATCACTATAATTATACTTAGAAAACATTTTTTGACCAAAGCGGTTCAGTATTATGTTCCCCAGGCTTCATTTTAAAAGTTGAAATAAAATTTGCGGTTAATTCATTTATGAAATTATTTCTTTAACCCAAAAACAGTTAGGTAGCCCGCTTTACCCGACTTTCCCCTATACAAACAAAGTGTAAACCAGTTCAAAATAATTTAAAAACTTTCCAATACATTTTTTATTTTAATTTTAATTGAATCTTGTCACATTTAATGTGATTTGAAAAATGTGATGCATTTATGAATGAATGAATTTATGAATGAATTTATATTAAGAAAACTCAAACAATTATTTTTCTTTTTTTTCTTAATTTTTTTAAACCGCTTAAAAAAGTCTACAAAAAATTGCTAAACTTAACGACTTAGGTGCTCCTGCAATTCATAATTTGGTTGTGATATAAGATATAACAGATACGGCCCTAGGACAAAATACTTTTGATTGTTCTTCAAAGTATACCGAAATGAGTATCACTTTAAGGAGACATTCTTTTTTAACTTCGCTGAGTACTCAATTACACCGAAGTCCAATATACACTGCATAGTTGTTATGAAAACGCGATGAACAGGCACTAAAAACGGAGAGAATGCTCGAGAAATCGCCATTCAAAAGCGAAACAAAACGTGAGATATCTGCCTTGCATTCACCCACCCACAAAAACTCACATGTGGGCTCTCTGCATAAATGTCAGTTATTGTTGAAAGCATTTGCATGTCAACGCGTCCGCAATCCTTCCCCTGCCATCAACTTTCCACACACATTCCATCCACAGGCCCAATCGTATGTCATATACACCTTTGAAAAATTTCCACGAGCACATACTTAAAGCCGACTTTTAATCCGAATGAATTCTTGTGCACAATATTCCGGAGACAATGAAATGGACACGAAAATAGGCTCAAAGATGAATTTCTAATGTCGTGAGTGGGGTAACAGTGGATGATAAAGAAACCATTAAAGAAAGCTGTTGATCCGGGCAACAGAAAAGTTGAATCAAGCAAATAGTTAACCAACCAAACAAAAAAAATATGGGCTGGCCTTTCGTGCAAAAAACGAACTCAATAAAATAAAACAAAATATGAACAAAGGTTAGATTATATGGGAAGCGCTGGCAAGTCAAACACTTCGATGAGTTAAGCCTTTTGCAACTCGGAATTTGCATACTGCACACAATTTGCTTGGCACACCATCTGCAAAAGGTGATTTTTCTGGTTGCAATAAACAAGTTTTAAATATGTAAGTAAGCAACAAAGGTGAGCAGTTGTAACAAAACAAAGAAAACGTTGAGTGAAAATTTACTCGTCTTGGCCTTTTGCTTTTCAAATAGAACATAACCCAACGATGTACCAAGTTTAAAGGGTGCAGGCTGGAAATAATAAAGGTAAATAAATTTATCCAATTTTTGAATTTATTATTTTGCCAGGCAAAGACAATTTGTAATGCAATCAGACACAAATTTCCTTGCTGAGAGAAAAATTAAAAGAATGGTTTCATTTACTTTCGCAGAACTTGACAGTCGGAAAATGACTAGGAAAAGGGGAAAACACGCAAAGTCGTGGACATACAGGCTGTCACAAAGAAAAAGCATCCAGTGTGAGCTTAAATTAATTAAGAGCAAGTCTAAGCCTCCAGTGACAGTCGCCATAGCTCAACTCAGCTTTCCTTTAGTTAACGGCTTTTCAGGTTTTGCGCACTGGTGGATTTCTGCCTAGTTTTGCAGTTGAAGCTCGGAAATCGCGAACGCACAAAGACAAAGCCTTTAACACATGTCGGATGTCAAAACAAAAACCTTAGTCCTAAACCTAATAAAGTAAAGCTCCCTTAATTTTCCTTCCCTTTGCTCTCCTGCAATTTAAACGACTTAAAAACTTCAGTAAGTTTTTTGGTTTAGCCATTTATTTAGCTTTGGTTTAACCAATGGATTAAACCCATCATTTGCATGCTCAATCTGGACGATCTTGAATTTGTATTTATTTATCGCTTATATCGACGGATAAGTCTGCAAAGACTCGTAAACCGATTCCGTTTCTCGCGGTTGGGCTTCAATCGACAGACTGAGTACAGGGTACCAGCCAGTCTAATCCCCGGCTCAGTTTGTCATTGAACTTGGTCTATTTTTCATGTCGGAACACTGTGGAGGCATTAAATTCAAAGTACTTCTTGTAGAATTATGGTAGCGCACCCTTTTAGTCATTTGGAATTTGATATGTGTTCTATACGAGACATATTCCTAAAATTTCGTTTTTTTTCCTTCGTTTGGTTTCGCTTTTGGGATATTTAAGGCCCATTGTTTGTCGCGCAGCGAAAGCACAAAATGTTTTGCAAGACTTCAAAGCGATACACGGGGGACGGAGTTGAGGTAGACTCATCATTGAGTAAAACGCTTTTCTTCATTTCATTCTTTTGTGCTATGTTGAATACTGTATTATTCTGTTTGTTTTCCTCTGCCCGAAAACTTGTTTCTATTGCACCTTCGGGATAATCAGATTTTAATTGTTGCAATTGTTGTGCAAGGACGAAAGTTGCCGTCCTGCTAATCAGAGTACGATTGCTCTGAGCAGGATAACAACCTCCGCAGGGCAAAATACTTTGTGGAAACTTTAAACTTTGACCCATTTAGCAGTATTTTTTATTTTCCAGTGTTCTTTTGGCTGTAAGCAAAGTCAGTCGCCGCCGCGTCTGGCTGTGGGACACTTTTGAATTTATCAGGGACTGTAACGGTTATAATTAAAAAAGCAAAAAATTACAAAATAAAAGTTTTTTTCAATTTTTATGAAAAAATGTATTTTTAATAATTAAAATTAATTTTAATAATTAAAAATTAGTAATAATTATTAAATATCAATTTTTATATAAAAATTGCGCAATAACTTTTATTTTCAATTTTTATTATATAAATTGAAAAATAAAAACTATTCGATAACTTTTATTTTAAAAATTGAAAATAAAGATTGAATCTATATATCTTTTGATCCGTAAAAGCCAGATCCAATATATATGTATATATATGATCTACACATCAATACCTTTCAGATGGTGTATAATAAGTATGTATATATATATATATATATATATATACATATGGGACGTTTCACGTCAACTGGCCCAGAGCTCTGCCCAAAATTCTACTGAACGAAAATGGATTTATTATACCTTAAAATTTTCGTCAATTCATACCCTTTCGAATGAAAAGTGGCGTTTTAAAAACTTCAAAATGGCGTCCTTACTGTGACTCTAAATGCACAAGTATTTGTGGACTTAGCAAACAAATATATTAAATACTTTATGAAAAACAGTATATCTCGATGGATAATGACTGATTCTTATAGTTTTGAGGTTGCTGATTACGAATCTGAAGTCAGATTTTTAAAATTCAAAATGGCGGATCCAATATTTTTTTTTTTTTTTTTTTTTTTGCATAGGATGTGAAAACCTGCTCTCAGGTACCTTGTAGCCATGCTTCATAACCCGCATAACCCTGAAGCATGGCTACATACCATCTGAAAGGTATTGATGTGTAGATCATATATATACATATATATTGGATCTGGCTTCTACGGATCAAAAGATATATAGATTCAATCTTTATTTTCAATTTTTAAAATAAAAGTTATCGAATAATTTTTATTTTTCAATTTATATAATAAAAATTGAAAATAAAAGTTATTGCGCAATTTTTATATAAAAATTGATATTTAATAATTATTACTAATTTTTAATTATTAAAATTAATTTTAATTATTAAAAATACATTTTTTTCATACAAATTAAAAAAAAAACTTTTATTTTGTAATTTTTTGCTTTTTTAATTATAACCGTTACAGTTATTAGTTATTATCCTATTTTAGATGGACGTAGGAATGTTTACAGATCTGATTTTTTTGCTAACAAATTAATAATAATTTTTTGAGCGATTTAATATAAAAGTCCCTGATTATTACAGTATAAATTCCAAAACGCATTAACTTATTTAATTCAAACATATAAATTCCATTTAATTTCATTTTGTTATTTGCCACGAAATGCAGGGTCTGTAATTGCTTTTATGTAAGAGAAACAGAAAACATCATGGGGTTTTGCTACAAAGATTCCATCCCGTAAAAAAAAACGCAGTTGAACTCACACTGTTTGCTTTTCAAGACTTGGCAGCAATTTTTCCGTCGCTTCTCGCGCCCCTCTAAAATGTCAACAAGTTAAAGACGATTTTTCTTTTTGAAAGGACTTTGCTATAAATAACTCAAACGAAGCAGCAGCTCAAAAAGTCCAGTTGACGCCCAAAGGTTTTAACTTTTGGAACATTTTATTTTTGTGCCTTAATTTTATTTTTTTGTGTATTTGCGAACTCGTTCTAAATGATTCGCTTTATGAAACTCAACTTATTTAGGAACTAAACGAGGAAGCTCAGCTACCATTATCCTGCTGCCGCTTCAGGTGCTGCCAACCAAATTCAACTACAACGGAAGAAATTTTATTAAATTTTAAGTTTTGTTTCGCCTTCAAACACGGACAAAAGTTGGCGCCAAAGAAAAACAATAAACTTTTCCGAGTTTCTACTTGTGAGCATTGACTGTCTATCTCAATTGGCGTTGCTATGTGCGTGTGAAATTCGTTGGATGGAAAAGTGGAAAAGATAGGATGTGAAAACCTGTGCAAAGGTGGCCTTCTGATTGAATTCCTCAATACAAACTCAATTGAAATTGCTGCGGGCATCAAAAATAAAAAATGTCTGTATTTTTTGGGCTTTTATATTATTTGGCTCCTGTGTGTATAAAATATCCTGAACCGCTCTGTTTAAGGGGTTAGGTGGGTCTCCCGTGCAAAAAAAAGGCACATTTTCAAAAATTTTTTTTTATATAAAGAATGAAATATTTAATAAAAACTTGTAAGTTTCTTACACATACATATTTAAATAATAATTTTTGAATTAAATAAAAAAAATATATTCAGCGGTCAGCCATTGTGACGTCATTTCCGGTGACCCCTCGGAAAAAAGGTGCCTTCGCGTTGTCAGCACAACTTCTGACAGGATCATCGGAAATTAAAAAACCAAATTTTTTCTTTTAGTACAAACCTAAATCTCGTAAATAAACGAAGGAAAACCAAATAAAGTAAAAATTGGATTTTGGGAGACTTTTTTGCAAAAAATTCGAATTTTGGTCAAATTTTTTAACATTTTTTTTTATTTTTTAATAGTTGTTGTCAACGTAAATTAAAATCCTTTGTTCATTTACGAGATAATCATATCTCGAAGGCCTGTGCAAAATTTCATCAAGATCGGTTGAGTAGTTCCGAGAAATCTTGACAACCGACTTTGAAAACACAGTTTTGAGAAAACGCATTTAAAGTTTTGATAAGCAGTGCACTTGGCCTCGCGCGCGCACATTCTAAGGACTGTATCTCCGAAACTATTATTCGGATCGACTTAAAACTTTGGGACAATAATTTTGAGATTCTATATTAATTTATGAGACAATAAAAAAAAAAATCAATTTTTTTTTTTGCGAGACCCACCTAACCTCTTAACAGCAAAGCTGTAGCACGATATATTTTAATGCCAATCTCAAGCAGTGTTGCCATTTTAGATTTTAGCTAGATTTTGCAAATTTTAAAATGAAATAGCTTGAAAAATACTTAAAAATGCATATAGCTTGAATTTTGGCATATTTCAAATTTCATTTAGCTTATTTGGGCTTAAAAAATTATATAACACTACATGTGTTGGTTTTCGATTGTATTATAATTTTTGATAATTTTTATCGATAATTTGGACAAAAGTCATATTTGTTGTTGGTATTTTAATAATAATCGTTAACAAGTTTCGGTCACACTGAAATTTTGCACATGTTTGTTTTGCGTTTGTTGTTGCGTCGTTTTAGAAACATGCCGAAAGTGTCTCATAAACAAAATTTCCACGATTCGCGGTTTAATTTCGGTGAGTTTAGGCAGTGGCTACGTAAAGTGCCAACTGACTCCACAAAAGCGTACTGCTGCTTTTGTAAGGTATCAATTGGGGCCAAGTTATTTGAGTTACGGCAGCATGCTCAAGCTAAAAAACATATTGCGTGCATTGGAAGCGTGGCAAATGCTGCCATGACTACCAACTTCCAACGAAATACCTCGTTTTAGTTCAATCATCCGCCAAATATATGGAATCTTCAACTTCATCATTGATGAAATTATTACTTTACAACAATAGTTATATAAATATCATATCAATATCATATAAATATCATATCAATATCATATAAATATCATATCAATAAAACTAAAATAATCAACTATTTTGATGTTTTCCATTCTTAGTAAATTTTTTTAAATTTACTTATAGCTTATTCTAGCTTTTTTTTTTCTTCAATCCAGCTTATTTTATCTCTCAAAATCTGGCAGCACTGATCTCAAGGACAACAATTCCCTTAATATTCGAAATTAATTCAATTCAAAATAGAGTTTGCAGTGGCTGCGTTGTAATAAATAGCTTTTTCTGTGTAACTTTTGTGCATTATTGCCAGAAAATTTTGGGCCAGCGCAAATTTACCAAGTGCCAGGAAACGGGAACAATAACAGCACTTGAAATGAAAGTTCATTTGCAACTGCAAATTAAGTAACTCACTCAGCCTAAACATCACGGCTAAATTACTTTTTATGACTTAAGCCTAGTACTCAGATCGACGAACAGTTTCGATGTCGAAAAGAGGCCATTCTTTTTCTTTTTCTCGGAGTATGACCGTTTTTAAAATATTCATCGGTTATTTCTTTGAGCAAGTACTGCGGTCACACTGATCCCCATTCGCGCGCTGTATTTGCTGTTTTCTGTTTGTTGACAAAGCAAATTGGAAATAAGCTAGGAAAATGATTATGCAGGCGGCTTTGCCGATGAAACCTTCGCAATTGAAGCAGAAGCTGAATTTCGCGAGGAGAAGGAGGCCGAAAGTTCAAATGAGCATGCAGTTACCCTCAACAAGGAACGATTGGGGCACATCATCGCAAGGCGAGTGGACTGCACCGAGGTGGACTCCTTGTCCAACTGCCGGATAACAAACGGGACTTTTGTTCCCTGCCGACCATAATGTCTTCTGCACGGTCGCCGAGGAGCACTCGATTGGCGGGCTCACCTGCGAGCTGCACCAATGATGGGCTAACAGCCTCCTACGCCATGCTCACCCACTAGAGTCCTGCAAAAGTGGACTTATAAGTGAGAACTTATCCCTACGGTGGATCCCAACCCGGGCGACTCGGTTCACACTATGACGAAATTTCAGGCTAAACTTCTGTTTTTGTTTCAAGGACTGAATTAAACCGCCGTTGTAAATGAATTTTTAAGAAATATTTAACGAATGTAAGCGTATCTATTTATATGTAAATAAAAAAACAAATAATAATTTGCATACATTTCGTTGTTCAGTCGAATTTCGCGCCATCTTTTGAAATTTTGCTAAGCCCTCTTTATAAAAGAGTGTGAGAGGGCAACAACGTAGAACGACCTTTTTATTAAATAGTTCTATTTGCTCTCGAAATACTGAGAGAGTTAGTTGGCAACGCGATTAGTTGACAAACTAAGTTTCTAGTATTTTATTTCTATCATCTGAGTACCGCCTGTCGAACAGCACCCTCGAAAAGTGTTTCGATGTTATTGGCCTCTCGCTCTCTCTCACTGATCTCGAACTCATTTCGTCGATCTGAGTACTAGGCTTTAACTTCAATACAAATAGCATTAATGAAAACGTCTAAAAGCTAGCTTGGATATTCGATATCGAGGTACGTGAGCAAATATTTTGCGTCGCAAAATCATTGCAAAACATGTTACCCATTTTCTCAATGAACTGACAAAAGTCGAGCAAAAACGGCCAAAACAACTCAGCAATTTATGTCCCAATGAATAGAATATTTATTTTAAAAAAAATTGAATTTTTTATTTGCGATACTCGAACGTTGAAAATGTCTGTCTGTCTGCCCCTCTGTACGAACGTCGAGATCTCGGGAACCATAAGAGCTAGAGCCACCAAATCTTGCACACAGACTTCTATATACCCCACGCAGATCAAGTTTTTATCAAACCCCGACCACGCTCTTTTAACGCCCACAAACCGCAAAAATCTGTGGTGAAACATTTTTAATACAAGAAAAGTGGCCTTAATAAATGTTTGTATTGAAAATATCTACACAGTTATCTAAAAATTTTGAAAATTTTGGCATTTTCAAGAAATTTTGTATACTAGTGCGTTCAAAATATATTGCGCTTGAAAGCAGGCTTTTTTAAGAAGGCTAGCGACTCTAGCGTTTTTTCTTGTTTTGTTTTTTAAAAGAGGGCAATGAGTATCGCTAATCTGATAGTCGGAAAACCCGTCTATAGCTTCCTTTCTTGTTTTAACTATAAACCAAATTGAAATATCAACATTTTATGAATAGTTCGCCTTTAATGGAAATGGGAGAAATTTTCTGACAGCTCTTCTTTAACGATTCTAAGCCAGTTTACCAATTTTTAGATAAACCTGTTGGTAACCTTGGATTTTATTAAGGCACATTTTTTCAAACTACGCAGGGTACGCTGCGTTAAGTGGTTCACCGTACTTTTTCCCGTATCTTAATCCGTAATCTCGCCCGTAGATGTAGCTTTCAGCTGTTGGGGCACCAGTTCGCGCACGCCAATGATTAAATTCCGACTTAAACAAACTAATCGCAGCCACTTTAGATGCTGGCAACGTTTCAGGTGGGCGGGCGAATGAAAAGCAAACAACAACAAAATTGAAAGTTTTGTTTTAGTTTTAGTTTGGTGGCCATCTCGATGGAAATAAATCAAATTC
The DNA here is from genome assembly GCA_018150695.1 of Drosophila oshimai. Classification (NCBI taxonomy): domain Eukaryota; kingdom Metazoa; phylum Arthropoda; class Insecta; order Diptera; family Drosophilidae; genus Drosophila; species Drosophila oshimai. The sequence goes on from JAECWM010000262.1 coordinate 762,834, forward strand.
AAGAACTTCACGGTGTCGATTAAAATAAAACAAAATGAAATTTAATAATAAATGGCCGGGTAGAGGGATAAAAAATTCAATGAACAAGCTCTCAATTGTTGCCTCTTCGCATTCGCATGATACCTGTGGAGGATTCCGCAGAAGTGGCGCACAAAAGTGGCCTATATAATCAATTAATCAATAAGTTTCATTAATTGAACTTATTAAGACTACGATTTTTTAGGTACCAACTATATATCAAAGGGATTGCAACATTGACTTTAATTGGCTCAGTCTTTTCAAAGATCAGTTTCCAACCTTAACCTTTAATTGCTGCCGTAAAATAAGCTCTTTACACATTTAAACTTGGTCCATTAACATACTAATAGTCACTATCAGGCCGTTTACATGATTTATACATGCCGGTGTGTTTTTTTGCTGGCCTTTCGTGTAGTTGACAATCTAAAGACGGGATACATAAAAGGAGCTCTTAAAAGCAAGACATACACGTGGAACATAAAGTGGTGCAGTAAATGAGGCGGGTAATTCTTCCTCCTACCGGATAACCAATACCCGAAATACCCCAAATGAGAGCAATATCAGCTAGGGAATATATGTGCCAAATGTATTGTTATAAAGAAATAGGCACAGGAATGGGCAATATAAGTTATTAGACATGCGAGAACGTCTGGCAAGTGAGTTGTTCAGCAGGCGACATAACAATTGCACATTTGATGAAATTGCTTTTAGTCCTTGGAGTTTACCCACCACCAACTCCTCCAGAAATGCGTATGTCCTCGTCAACGTGTTGTAATCAAATGGAACTTGACGTTGGAATTGCGCAAATTGCGATTTTATGTAGCCTGCCGATTCCTTCCTCTAGCTTCTTTTTACCAAGCTTTACAGTGGATCATCTTTAAGCGAATTGCTGTAAAGGAATTTTCTTTATTACAGTGAACTGATTACGGATTTTAGGTTGGCCGTAAGTTTATGGGTTTTATGGAGGAAAGAATACCATCAGATTAAGGGATACATTTACTTAATAACAGTGAGTAAACCAAAAAAAAATAATTAATTTTAAGACACATTAAATAATATTATTTTTAACACTTTTACTTAAAATATTGATATTAAATTTGTACACATTTTCTTGGTGAAAAAAAATTACACAGATTTTAAAATAAATGTAAAATGTTAAAATGTTTTATGCGGTCTTAACTTGATGCAACAAACATAGTTATAGTTATAAATAGTTATTTTTGAAAGCTTTGTATTCGTTTAGTTTTACAAAAATTGAAATAAGCTGAAGAAGTGCCCAAATATTTTTTTAATAAATTAAAGTTTCAATCATTGGGAGGACCTTCCTTCAAGCTAATCTTCACTGTACCACAGTCTGTGCTTCTCCGTACATCTGTGCTTCTGTGCTTCTTCACTGTTCCACAGTCTGTTCTTCTCCGACAAAAATGGAGCCCAGCCTCTCCAATTGAAGACGTGATACATGCGGTTCACTTTGCCTCTATTTCTTTCAGGATGGGTGATGGGTGTTTTTAAGATGGGTCTACGACCTTCAAAGCCCCACTCCTTGAGACCTGCAGGTGTTTCGCATGCGAAACATATATATGCATATAAAATGGGCTGCTACCGACGATTGCATGCACAGGCATTTGATTTAATTTATACATTACAGCAGTCGCCATCACGCACGAGGTGACGTCATGATAATGTGTCGAATTCATTTTCCAGTTACTTTGCTTTCCAATATCTAGAGAAGCACAACCTGCAGCGTTATGTTTGGCAAATATCACAAAACGCTCTTGCCACATTCCCCATTCACACACAATTACCTACGTGGACTATACTGTTGTACAAGCAAAAAAAAACCTAGAGTCCTGGAGTCCTGAAAAGTTGGCACAGCTTCGTGGTTCGCTTCACTTGGCTTCTCACCATTTTCTGTTCAGCTTTTGCCAGTGTGTTTGAGTTTCTGGCCAGGCCAACAACGTTCAATGACTTGGCCAGAGCCGAAAGTTGTCTGCAAATATTTGACCAGTGAACAGGTTTCATCCTGAGCTATTATTTATTTGATTTCATTTTACGTTTGCCAAAAGTTGCACACAAATGTGCAATTTCTATGCACATGTGATCTTAAAAATGCTCATACTAAAATTGCTTCTATAAGGTGCGGCAACTCATAAATTTGACTTTGTGTAAGTTGCAGAGCAGAGAATAGAACTGAATTCGAGTGTGGGAAAAGCAAATAAACAATATTTAGTGGCGACCATTTCCGCTAAATCAATCATAATAAATATTTAAATAGGTTAAATTTTGCTGTTAGAAAACGCGCCAAAGCGACCGAAAATAATTTTTGAGTGAAACTTGGGGAATGGTATGAAATGCTAGCCAATATCAATAACTGCAGGATGGAATGTTCTGTTTTTCCTTAAAACAGGAAAATTAACTTAGTGCAAATTGATTGATAAACGGAAAGATTGATCACGACTAGCTAAAACCATATGAAAGCAATGATTATCTGGCTTCCGCTGTTTCTGTGGCATTTAATGGTGGTTCCCAAATTATTTACCGGCTGTATTTAAACTATTTCGAGACATTTGCGTTATTCAATTAAAAAGGTTGTGCTTGTCGAATGCTAAACTAGTGCAAAACGGCTAAAAAATTGTCGAATTTTGTTGTTCATAGAACTAGAAAAAAGTGTTTAATTGTTAGAACTCTAAATATTATTTCGCCCAATTCAAGTGTGTCCGTCGCTGTTGCCGCCATTTTGTTTTAATTTAATTGAACTTTGAAAAATGTCCACGACCGGTGCTTTTTTTGTTCGATTTATTTGTTTTCCGTTTTATTTTTGTAATGCTTTTTTTTTGACCACTAAAATTCAATTAATTCGAACATTCTTTAATGGATTCAATGGTCCTTCAACAATCCTTCTGCACGTGAAATATTTGTTGCCATTGCAATGAACTGCCGCACTAATATACTTTAGACAAATATAGCAAATACTGTAAACGTTGAAATGTCTGTCTGTCCGTCCGTACGAGCCCCTAGATCTCGGGAACCATAAGAGCTAGAGCCCACAAACCGCGAAACTCTGTGGTGCCCATATTTTAAAGCTAGAGAAAAGTGGCCTAAATAAATGTTGTTTGTATTGAAAATATCTACACAGTTATCTAAATCTGGAAATTTTCAAAAATTGTGTACTCAAGTGCGTTCAAAAATTGATTGTTCCTAAACGTAGGCTACAATTTTTTGAAGGGGAAGGGCAGGTGACTTTAGCGTTTTTTCTTGTTTTGTTTTTTTTATTTTAGAGGGCAATGAGTATCGCAAATCTGATAGTTGGGAAACCCGACTATAGCGTTCTTTCTTGTTAAATATTAAAACCTGAAGATATTTCCAGGATTCGAAGTGAAAACCTAAACTTAAAATTTGGCAAGCACAGTAAAAGCCGGTTCAAGTTTCTTCAGCACTTTCTGCAGTTCTTAGAATTTTACCCGTTTGCGAGCACACATTTGTTCGTTTCATTTAAAGGTCTTGTCAAAGCCCCCCAGGCGTATACTTAATATTGTTGAATTTGATGGAATGTGCTCGGATTATTTGTGCAGCAGTTTGCCAGATAGTTGTTAATTGAAACAAAAGTCCGAACCTAAATCTAAAAACTAAAGACCGAAAAAAGAATAGGAAGAGACGCCAAACAAATGATAACAATTAACTGCGGCAAAAAAGTGGTTGAAAAGCGAAACTCCGAGGGTTAAAGAGAGTGGAATGCTACACCAAAAAAAAGGTTTCGTTTACTTTTTTACGTAATTCTTAACACACGAAAACGTGGTAGTTGTGGTGTTAGTTGAAGAATGTTTTATACTTTATGTCCCCCAAAGAATCTCATTTTAAACAAGAATTTAGTAACAGTAGGTATACTTTTCTTAAAACGTGTTCAAAATAAGAACTTGTGCATTGAAATCATTTTTCTTGAACTAAGTAAGTAATTAAGCACGAAGTTTTTAGTTTTTTTTAGACTGTACTTACCACTTATCACACTCACAAAGAAAAGTATAAGCCACGCTACGCAAAGCTTCAGGGGGTGGTCAGTTGGCATAGTGACTCCAACTCCTTCTGTGGAAACTGCTATGACGATGACAGCCACAGAAACCGGATGCGGAAATGCAGTAAGTCCGTTAGTCTGGACGAAGGACGAGGGCGGTGCAGCTCCAGGCCTTGTTTTTGTAGTCTCTGTCTGTCCTCTACCAAGTAAGGCTGCACCAACGTCATCACTGGGCCTCCCGCCTCTCTTATATATTGGCCAATTGCCAAGCAACTTAGCTGCCAATTGAATTTTCTTTTGGCCGCTTCTGTTTTACGCCATCGTACACGAAAGTTGGCCTGTGAAGAGCAGAGGGGTAAAGAACATTACGATCTGTTGGTGTGATGTTGAAGTTATTGCAACTGACTAAGCTGGCTAAATGGTGGATGGTTAAGAGGGGTGGTACAAGAAATTGCTACTACCAACTTAAATTCACTTTTTGGCAGACTTCTTCTGCTCCTGCTGAAATTTGCAAAATGCACACTGAAACGAATTTAAAAACACAGATGAAATTATACAAAAATATAATAAACTAGCGGACCCGGCGAACTTTGTCTCGCCCTAATTCGACGCCATTATATAACCCCAGGGTAATAGTCAAACACTGCATTTCTTTATCTATATATATAAAAATGGAGCCCAAAAAATGTATCGTAAAAAACTCCTCAAGAACGGCTGGGCCGATTTTGTTCAAATTTTTTTTCAGTTGTAGGCAACTAACAGGAGAAGGTCAGAATCGAATCATCAATCGATATGCATAAAAATTCATTGAGCTGACTTTCTTATTCGTTTCTTCTCCTGTAATATGAATTCGAATTTACGTGCAGAATGAAAAAGAAGTGATTAAACAAACCTGTCGTTGGATTGACCATCTTTATGTTGAAGTGATAGCCATCTTCTCCACGACAGAACATCAACGGATATTGAAGTGCATCATATGACCGATGAGTCTCATAAACGCGTTGCAATTGTCCATCATCCCGACGCTTGAGAACAATATCGCGTGATTCCACATTCTCGCCAACAATCACCACTGCGACTTCATTGATAGTGGGCGCATTGAATTGTCTTGAATGGCTTCCTGCTGGTCTTTTATCTGCTCTGATAATGATTTTGTGGTCGTCAGAATGCATTGTATCCAAAGCTGTTTTGAACAATCTGACCAATTCATTACACTCATGAAGAAGATTTTGCAATTGTTGCATTATTTCACGTTTAGTTGCAGTGAAAATTGCACAACGCTGATTAAGTTCAACTGCCGAATCACCAACGAAAAAGATCTGAAGGAATTTATGATCTTTGTTTGGTGGTGGTAACAAAGCGCCCGCTCGATGGTGAATTTTCCCTTGAATCTGAATTTTGTGATGCAATTTCGTGAAAAATTATAGTTGCTCATGTTGATAAAAGAGTGACGCTATTACCTTATAACTCGGATTGTAGCCTGGTTGTTGAACAACCTCTGCTCCAAATGACGTCATTTGAAAACATCCGTTATATTTTTGTGCGTGCAACAGGAAATGGTTTGATTTGCTTGTATTTCCATATATGTAGAAGCGAATACAATGCCACCTGCGCAGCATAAGCCGGGAGCTTCCAGTGCAAGTGCTGACATACCACAGACAATGAACCGATAACAACGCAGCTATGGTCTTTGTAGGACGTTGAGAAATTGTATGCAAATGCAGCGCGATTCAAGTCTGTTCTTGGTACTCTTTGTGTAGAGCGAATCTGTGCTAAATGGGTTCGTCTCGATTCATTTCTTTCTGCACGTTCGTCTTGCGTTTGACTTTCATGGACATTCCGACTATATGTTGCTCGACGTTTACGTCGTCCAATGTTTGGCCGTCTTATAGCAGGCATTATTCCTACAAATCACAGGAAGAAATTAAACAAATCCGGACGTCTGATAAAAACGAATAAGAAACCGAATAATATTGAAACGATTTGTTTTCACTTTGACATATATTTCGATACACTACTCTTTTATATAATTTGATATTTTAATTATTTGTTTTTCACCATTACCCTGGATGATTTTCTAAAAATTTTATTACGTTCTGACCTTCTCCTGTTAGTTACCTACAACTGAAAAAAAATTTGAACAAAATCGGCCCAGCCGTTCTTGAGGAGTTTTTTACGATACATTTTTTGGGCTCCATTTTTATATATATAAGAAGCGTGTTTTTATTTAATCTCACTTTCAAGGTAAAAATCCAAAAGGACCACATTGTTTTATTAAATGTATTTTTCCAAAGTTCAAATACTTTACCACAGTGTTAATGTGTAAACAAATTTAAGAGTTAACGTTTTAATTAGTGCAACAGTATAAAATCTCCGAACTATTTCCAAAGAAATAAAAGTAGAAGGACCCACCTAAATGTTTGTGTCTCGCAATTTCTGGCAGGAACTGAGAAGTTTAATCTGCCTGGTAACATTTTTTTTTGGACTTACTGGGATGGAAAGTTTTAGCAGTAATTAATTTGATTGGCTGCTGCCAGTCAGCTTATTAAAACCGGGAGAGGACTGACGTCACTTTTCTATTCCGACGTTCTGTATTTTTGAACGTTAGATTTCCTGGCAGTGTTGATGCTCGATGCATAGGCATTAAAGTCATGGCGAAAGGCACATTTATTACGCATACGCCGTTTACACAAACCGTATAAAGCCACGAAAATTTGGATTTTTGTGCATTTATTTACTAATATTGTTTTAGCAGCTTTTGTTTTTTTGTTTGTTGCGAGGGGAAAAAGAGGTGATTTATAATGCCCTTGCATAGATATTTTATACTACGCACATGCAAATTACAGCTTCAGCGAACAACTTTATAGGGCTCTATATCATCCCGCCTTTTTCTGGATTTCCCATTTTCCGCACTTATTGAAAACAGAAAGAAAGCCACAAAGCAAAAAAAATTGGTTTCTTTTTTTTTTTTTAGCTTTTGATTCTGCAGAGAAAAGATAAAGTTATCTTGTTCTAAAATCGTTTTATGTATAATTTTCATTAATAAAATATTTCTACTAGCTTGACTTTTAAATTCACTTATCCCTTTTATCATGTACACTTAAAATATATTTATTTTACTTAAAAATGCTTCAGTTGCAGAGATTCATGCATTAAAATAACAAGTGCAAATGAAAACAAATGGTTGCTGAATAATTGATTAATTATTCAATATCTGGTGAACATAAATAAAGGTGAACATTTAATACTCTAAGCTACACAATTTATTTAAATATTTCGAAAGTCCGTAGTAAATATTTAGCATGCCTCATTTTTCTTTCCGTTTTTCGTATAACTACTCTCAAGCCGACAAGCCGACAAGAGCAACGTAATCGGCTAAAAAAGTGAACAACAATATAAATCAATTAACATTAAATCACCCAAAGCGGCGAGCGTGTTAATAAATCACGAACAGTCCCAAAACCAAGCCGCCATCCTTGTGTGAGTCCCTGGGGCGTATCAAAAATAAGGCCATGAGAGAATTGAGCCAAAAGAAGCGCTCGCCGAGATTGACAAATATACCGCAGCAATTGAAATGTTTGACTCGGATTCTACTGCTTTATGTTTCATTTATGACAAAGTTTACGTAACTCGACATCACAACAATTTTCCCAGGGCCTACTTTCCCTTCTTTCTCACCCCCTTAACCATACGCAAATGGGCTCTAATTTCTTGTCATCTCTAGAAAACAAAACCCATGGTATGGGAGGTTGTGAAAAAGTCAATCCGTCTTTTTTTGTGTTCACTGGAAAAGGGAAGGCACCATGTTGCTTTATCGGCCTGCAGCAATGGCCTTTAAGCCGTTTTAAAAAACATTCCAGAGAAAATCAAAGGTGAACGATCAGGAAAATCTGTGTAAATAGCTCAATCGACAATCCACAAGCCGATTCTGCAATTCATTTGTAAAAGCATCCTGCTGAAAAAAGCCTTAGGATGGACAGGAGGTCCTATATATTCGAGGATCTTTTGCAAATTGATGATTAAAGACTGCGACAACTTCTCACTCGACTGCTTCGATATCGCTCGTAGAACTTTATTATAGATATGCAAATTAAGCACAGCTCCTTAATGAAATCGACCGCGATGGGTTTTTTGTGACGACCCTTGCTCAGAGCCATCAGTCAAAACATTGCAATTGGCAAACAGGATGTGACCCAGAAAAATTGGACCAACAAATTTTACATAAAAATACAACATTGTTTAGGTTTTGTGTTGTTTCAGGCTTCTACTTTGGGTCAACTTCAATGAGTAAGAGCATACATTAGCAATTTCACTCATAAAATCTACCGCTAAAACTCAACAAAGTAAAACAGAAAGTTTCCGTTGCAATCATCCCAATATCACGTCTGCCTTTTAGCAACTAAAGTCGAGCAAATAGACAATGGATCGCTTTCTCAAGTTGTTGGTAGGACACTTGATAGCAATTGTTGAATATATGAGGCATAGTTAACTGACAAATTGAATTTTAATTCAACAGGGGTCATACAGTTAAGTTAAGGTCCTGATACAGCTATTCCCCATAACCATTTTTAAATGAATCCCTAAATTAATGCAGCCAAAATTTCATTCTAAGAATAATTATAATCATTAGTTGACAGATTATTTAGTGACGTAATTAGTTGAAGTGAAAAGAAGTAATGTAATTTTATTCGGTGTTAATTTTCTAATTAAAGAATTGTTGAATTAATTTAAGTTGAAATTAGGTTACAGATCGAATTAAAACTTAACAAGTTTAAGCTAATAAATAAAATAAAAAAAAACTTAATTTTCTAAATTAAAAAAATACACATCTAAAAATAACAGCTGTACCTTCAAGTTTTCATTAGATTTTACCCGACGTTAAAGCTTAGCCTATGATTGGAAAAAATTCACTAAAAATATTGCTATTACTTCTCAATAAAATTAAGCTTTAAGAATAAAATATGTTACCCCTTGCTTCCAATTTGGGCCAAAGTCTCCCACGAGTTTTGGCCAGTAATGAAAGGGTCTGAATGTCATTGTTCCCCCCATTCATTTCCCCAGTTTCCCTTTTCTTCCAAAAGCTTCTTTCAAATTAGCTGTGTGAGTGAGTTTTCACTTAGTTTTGTCTGTGTACTTTTCAAAATTGGGTCTTCCAAACCATTTGCTTTTAATTGCCGAGTTGCCGGGAGCTGGAATGAAAATTGGAAGGACATTCCCGCTCTGTTGGCCTGGTTAAAAAGCGCATTTGCCTAAAAATGTGCTACAGTGAGAGGTTTGCAGTTGTTTAAATTTTCAGTCCCCATTCGATAAGTGCCAATTTGGCCATAATAGGCATTATGTGCGACTTTAAAGACATTTAAGCCGTCCTCTATCTTCTTCAAATTCATCTTTACGGCGTTTTTTGTCAATAAAGCCTATTCAAATAAAACAATAAATTCGACGAAGAAAATATTGCAGAAAATTCCATCTAAATGTCTATATGCGACACATTCTGTATGTATTTTCTAGATTGAATTGGAAAGTCACCATATTCCCATTCCCTCCCGTACTTCGATACTATGTTACTTCAATTGAAAACTTTCTGTGTGGCAAAAGTGAAATGCTTCACCTGAGAGCATGAGAATCGAATCGGTCTTCTCCTCCGGTGATTTTAGATGCCCAAACTCAATACCATCGATGTTTTCCCGCGCACTTGAGTGTGTTTTCTTAAGTAATGGAATTTACTAATGTTTTATTGTGTGGGCGCTTGAAACTCGCAGGAGAAAAGAAAGGTACACAGGCTCTTTTGGTGCTCACTTTAAGGAATGCAATTTATTGTTTTACTTCTTTCTTTCTTTTGAGGTTGATTTTATGTCAACAAAAATCCGTTTTTTTTGCCGTTACTTTTCTATTCTAGGTTTTATAACAAGTTGACTGTTAAACATGGAGTCCTGTTGTATTATAAATATTAGCAATTTTTAATAGATAACAAAAGGTACCATCTTTGAGAAGTATTAATGGTACTATAACTGGAAAACTGAAACACCCAGTTTTTAATAAAAAGAAAGTTAACGATACTTAGTTTATATTTAATACAATTTATTAACCATTTGATTCAAAGAAAATTGAGATCAATTTTAAACTCATATAGTTTTACTCCATTTTTATTTGCGATACTCGAAGAGTACTTTCGGCCTTGAAAGTAGACTACACTTTTTTGAAGAGGGCAATGAGTATCGCAAATCTTATAGTCGGGAAACCCGGCTATAGCGTTCTTTCTTGTTAATTATAGATTTGAATTTGAATCGAAGGCGACAACTCAGAGTTTCCATCAAAAGTGATTGCCCCAGTTTGACCAAAATGTTTATTAACGTATTGGGTAATTACTCAGGACAAGTATGTGTTTACGGCAGATTTGCCTTGTTGCGGCTGCCAAGGTACAAGGTGCTGCTTCCGGATGAGAATTTTACAAGTTCGGGTATTTGCCTAAGTTATGCGTAATTCATGATTTTGCTTCTGTGTGTTGTTCAAAAACTTTGGCAACGCTCGCTTTAATACGTTTTTGTTGACCAACAATAAAATTGTGCAACTTTTCGATGGTAAGACTTTGAAATCTAGTTTCAAAACTCTTAAGAAATCATGCACGCACTGAACATAGCATTTTTCCATATTTTAACTGCCGTTAACTTTTTTGCACAACGCATCCAAAAATGGTATGAAAATTAGAAAAGCCACTGATGTGAGCAAGAACTTTTTTAAAATCAGCAATCAGAGTTGGGGAACGTGGCAACCCAAAGCCCATTAGTTTTTTTGTTCGTTAAATAAATACAGATAAGCATGCTTTTGGGACATACTTTGTAGAGTAACTCGAAGTTAAGTCAGCTTTGAATATGAAACTATGTTTAAAACACGATGTTATAAAAGGTTTCAAAAATTGAAGTTTTTATAAATTTGTGAACCAGTTGGCTTCTGATGTGAAAACTTCACACCTGCTTTTCCACATTTTTTTTTTGTTTTCCAAAACTCAAGATTAATTAACATAAAAAATTATCATATTTCATTTGTAACCATAAACCACCCTTCTTTATGATTTACAGGAAAATCAGCTAACTCACATAGCGGCAAAAAGGAGACTTAAAATAAACGAGGGACTTAACCGCTCATCCGGTGTTTTCCTTTGCCTTCAATTACCGCTTTCTTGGGGATAATCAATCTGAGACATACAAAAACAGGAAAATGAAAGAGTAAAATTGTCTACTTCAATTTTATCCACTCCCATTCCTCCCACAAATATAGATTAAGTGATAGGATGACTGACTATTGGTGCCGCGGAGTTAGATGTTGCATGGACTTGGATTTGGATGGGGGTCAACCAGGGACTTCACAGTTCATTCTTGGCGAACTTACATTTGGAACACTTTTTCATTAGCGCTGTTGAGATATTACCCAACACTGCCATTTCATTTAATTAAAAAACAAAAATCCAGGAAAAGGCGATGTCTTAATATTGAAACCGACGATGGTATCTTCATCTCACGTTCGTCTTTGCGGTCAACAATAAAAATAAAGTCCATCACTTACAGTCGCTTTTTTATTTATGCCCGTTTTCCCGTCTTTCGGCTAATATTCCGACTTTAAAACCGCTCTTGGCCCTTCATCCGGGCGTAATCATAAATGTAAGTAGCACGGCAGTGAGTGGCGAACGCTGTAAAGTGGGCACACAAAAGAGACAGTCAATCAGAGAGCCCAAAATGAATATTTATTAAATAATATCTATCTGAAAAATATTTCTAGTTACAAAATTTAAACAAACTGTTACAGCAGGAGGTTGTTAAATATCGATGATGACAGTTTGTACTGCATAACTTAATTAATCAATTCTCTGTTATTATCTTATTATCTCTTATTGTAATTTTATCACCTCTGTTGTGATAATTTTTGCTTTTCAAATAATATTTGGAACACAAAAATATTTTTAAACAGCTTAATGGTAAGTATAACAGCAGTAGGGTTGTGAAAAATATATCGAAAATATATCAAAACGATATTTTTAACGGAAAAATATAGGCTATTCCCTAATCTTGGGCTGAGGAAAATATATCCAAAGTTTTGGCTCCAGAGTAAGTTTTGGGAATACCCTATATTTTTCCGTTAAAAATATCGTTTTAATATATTTTTCACAACCCTAAACAGCAGTCGCATTTTAAACTATCATCCCGGTTTTTTCTTTCTCAAACACGGGCCTAATAAGAACATTATTCATGGCCAAAAGCAACTAGTGCTCTATTTTGATGCCAACGCTTTCCTGGGGCATCAACTTTTGGGGCACTGCATGTAAAGCAGGGCATCCACAGTCGAATTTGTTTGACGAACTGTTTGTCAAACATGAATTTCGTTTGCCCACTAACTAGTTCGAACATTCCTTGCAAACATCATTTGTAGACAGCTGTTGACGAGTCAACATGTCAGCGGACGACAACACTATTATTGCCTTGACGGCTATATATATTTGTTTAGACAAAAAAAAGAAAAAGGAGAAATCGGAAAAAAGAAAGCACAGTATTTGGATGAAAGAGTGGTTCGCAAAGCGCCAAAAATTCACACATACTACTCTTTTAAAGGAACTGAAAGAAATTTCTCCTGGGGACTTAAAAAATTGTCTTAGAATGGACAGTGAGACATACGAAGCGCTATTAAATATGGTAGCTCCTGAAATTCACCGGCAGGATACTGTGATGAGAGAAGCAATAAGCGCAAACGAAAGGCTTTCAGCGACTTTGCGTTTTTTGGCTAGTGGCCAAAGCTACGAAGATTTAAAATTTTTAAGCGGCATTTCTCCCCAGAGTCTTGGGCGCATAGTACTAGAAACATGTCGTGTTATAATAAAAAAGCTAAAGCCGTATATAAAGGTAAGAAAATTAATGATTTGTTTTATTTAAATAGAGATTTTAATGGTACACCTCTTATGTGTATTCATCGCTGTTAAACAATTCAGCAAACGACGAAGCTGACACGTTTCTGTTTTGAGTAATCACAACAGGTACTCTACCATTCGAGTCTTCAGAGTACTATCACATAAATGAAGAATTAGTATTGGAGTCACTTATAAATGGAGTGCTTGCACGATAAAGATGTTGACACGGATAAAGCTTCATTGGCCTCTGATAAACAGGAGCAGTATACTCCGGATTATTCTGCAATGCCTGATACACCTGGATATGTCAGCATATTCATACGGCCTTGCAAAAGGATATCTTCTATTCCAACTGCCTGAACATAGCAGCCCATATTTCAGCGTATATTTCAGCGTCATCTCTCGGTTTCTTTGCGCTCATGTTGTCCAAGTGCGCGACTGCCTTTCGCAGGAACTCAGTTCCGTCATCACATTTGCGTTTAGTGGCCCTTGGCTAGAAAAGAAAATGTTCGATAAATATAATATATTAATATATTTAATATTCTACTATTTCAGATGCCCCCGAACGAGGACGATAGGAAAGACATTGCGACTGATTTTGAAAATCAATGGAATTTTGTAAACTGCATAGGCGCTATTGACGGAAAGCATGTGCACATCGCAAATCTTATAGTGGGGAAACCCGACTATAGCGTTCTTTCTTGTTTTTTTTTTGTGTGAATGCGCTTTTAAAGTATGACCCTACAAACGGAGTTTGGTAGAAAAGGAGGCCATGAAAATTAAGTAACAATTACAAATGCATTTTTACACAGAAAAAATTTTCATGGGTTGAATCAACCAACTTTTACAGTAAATTTACTTTAAAATTATGGTACGTGTAATTTGTTGTTGCATTTTTAACTGTATTGGCGGTCAATATTACCAAAAAATTTGTAACTTTTACGTAAAATCGCCTGCGTGTATTTTGTTGTTGTTTCGATTACTGTATTGACGGTAACTTACCCAAAAAATGTTGTAACTCTAACGTGAACATTTTTGTATGTATTTTTACTGTAGTGATGGTAAAGTCACTGTAGACACAGTTACAGTTTCCCCACTCTTGTGAATTTATAATTCCCAACTGGTTCTAGCTTGTCACGAACCAAGACCCAGAGGCCGGGCACTTAATTGGGAAGACTTAAGACTTCTATAGTCAGTCTTCACATACTTTCACACTAGCTGAAAACTACTGTAAAAACGTTAATTTTTACAATTTTTTGGTTAAGTGACTACTATGCTTGGTAACATCACCTCAAAAGTAGTATTTTTACAGTAACAGTAAAGTTACTGTTCTGGTACGAATATACCTTACTGTAACTATTGGTAAAAAGTTGGTATTTTTAACCATTTTTGTTGGTTGAGGCAATTTAACTGTGGATTTTTGGTTGAACTTACTGTAGATTTGTAATCTTTACGTAGTGTTTTACGTAAAATTTACTGTTGCTGACAGTCAGTTACAGTAAAGTCAACCTACAATTGTCGGTTGAGGCTTTTTAACTGTAGAATTGGTTGAATTTACCCATAGAATTTTTTCTGTGTATCGCTCAAAAATAAGTTCAAATGCTTAGTGGAAAGTTCTCGTGCTCCAATACATGTGAACGAAAAAAAAACAAGGTAATTTTGCATTCGGTAGAAAGCAATACACTGCGTTTCTGCGGTAGTGACATTAAGCTCTACTTTTATTATTGGTAAAAAAAAATACCTTTTTTTTAATAAAACAAGGTGTGCGGCAATTTGGCACCCCTATGTGTGGGGCTATTTTGCACTCTATTTCATGTTACATTATTATTTTCTTAGCCTACATGATCTGTTTAATTCTATGATAAAATATTTTTTCTACTTTAGCATTTTGGTACGCAATTACATTCGCAAGAATGCGCCAATATCCGTTAAAAAAATGAAGGAAGCCGTTGCAGCTGTGAGGAATCAAAATTTGTCCGTAAAAGCTGCAGCAAAGCAGTTTGCTGTGCCTAGAACCACCCTCAGGAATCGCCTAAAGCGCACCGCTGAAGAAGACGTTGCAACAAATGACATTTCTTCAGGTCATAATGTTAAAAATACGGTTTTTACTTCAGTGGAGGAAAAGACATTGGAGGGTTATGTTCAAACGAGGAACGAGATGTATCATGGAGTATCACCAAAGGACTTGCGAGCCTTGGCATATGAAATTGGAAAAAAGCTAAATTGCAATATGCCACCTACATACAAACAGAACAAAACGGCTGGGATTGAGTGGCTCCGAGGCTTTTTAAAGCGACATCCTGATCTGACAGTGCGCAAGCCAGAAGCAACCAGTTTGGCTCGAGCAACAAGCTTTAACATAGCGAACGTTGGTGTTTTTTTCAATCTTTTAAAGGAAGTTCTATCAAAATATTCTTTTTCGACTTTAAATATATGGAACATGGACGAGACAGGGGTAACGACAGTTCAAAATTTCCAAAAAGTTATTGCTCGACGTGGGATGAAGCAAGTAGGAAAAGTTACATCAGCCGAAAGAGGAACGCTTGTCACTATGGCCATAGCAGTTTCAGCAGGAGGACGTTCTTTGCCACCATTTTTTGTTTTTCCCCGGAAGCATTTTAAGGCCCACTTTCTAAACGGAGGACCGTTAGGATGCGTCGGCGTGGCAAATCCCAGTGGTTGGCTGAAGTCTAAAGACTTTCTAGAGTTTCTAAAGTTTTTCCAAAATCAAGTTTGCTGTTCGATTAGGAATCCAATTCTCTTAGTTCTAGACAATCATTCCCATTTAAATATTGCTGGGCTCGAGTTTTGCAAGGAAAACGGCATAGTTGTCCTATCGCTTCCTCCCCATTGTTCGCATAAACTGCAGCCATTAGACCGCACTGTTTTTGGCCCACTTAAAACTGCCATTAACTCCCAATGCGATTATTGGATGACAGCGAACCCGGGCAAATCAATGAAAATTTTTGACATTCTACTCATCACCAGCAAAGCTTTACCATCAGCTGTAACTTCTCAAAATATTGTTTCTGGCTTCAAATGCATTGCCCCATTCAACCCGGATATATTTAAGGAAAGCGAGTTTCTCCCAAAGCAAAGTTACCGACCGCGAAAATCCAGCTACAAGTTTAGAAACGCTGACCCCTTCGAGCTCTGATTTATCAGGGAAAGATATAAATGTCGAAGAAGTTTTGCATTCCATTCAGCCTCTTCCAAAAGCAGAACCAAGAAAACTAACAACAGGAGGAAGAAAAAGGCGCAAAGCAGCTGTTCTGATGGACCCCGAGGTAATGCAAGAGTTGGCCGAAGAACAACGTTGTGCCAAAAACAAGAAACCTCAAGTTAAACCTCCAAAGAAAAAGAGGACGTCCACTGAAAACTGCTAAGAAAGAAATTCCATCGGACTCTGATTAAAATACTTTTTTTCTCAATAATTTAAATAATTATTAAAACTCTAAAAACCGCAATAATTGCGTCGAACTTAACAAATTTTGATACTGATTGCCTTGATTTATAATTCGTATTAATTTTTTTCGCTACGTATTTGTAGGGTGTCAAAGCTGCCCCAGGGGTGTCAAAAAATTGCCCCACTATGTGTCCACATTGCCCCACTTTGCTTCGCTCAGTAATTTAATTTTTTTAAATCGCCATGGTACATTAAAAAAAAATGGATAATGACATTTTTAAGCTTAGTGCTTACCACATAGAATGATATAAACAAAAGTATAAAAAGGATCCATTTCCTTTTCTAAAAAGGGCCTTAAAGAAATCATGGCCATATCACCATACTCTCCCCTACACCAATTATGACGCGATCGAACAGCATTCGTTTTTCGTATGATTTACCGCTTTCACATTTGAAGTGGCACAACTGTGCTTGCTTATGTAGCTTCGTCTCAAATTCCAAGAAAGGCTGTCCGTCGCTCTGCATGACATTGTTAAACTTTAAGGATTCCATCGTGATGTTCTTAAATGGAATGCTATAGTCATCAAAAGCTTTAACTACTTGATCCAATGAACGGATTGTAACTGCCGCTGACGTTGATGGCTCTGATGACGTCACGTTGGCGCCTACCATGCTATTTGCAGTTCCGTCGTTCGGGAACAGCGTGCTGTAAATTTCCGTCACCCTTGGTCCAGCAAGCCAAAGAAAAGTTGCAATTTTCTTTGCTTCTGTGTCCGTGTCTTTTCCAGCTGCCATCATGTAACATATATCAGAAAAGACCTTTTCCACTTAGGCCATTCAACTGCTAATGATGAACAATCTAATTCGGGCAATGCACGCTCCATTACGTGTTTAACAATATTTTCAACTCTGACACCATGTTATATGCCTGATTGGCTTAAAATTAAAAGATTTAATTATTTTGTTTAGCGTGGCGCGTCAGCTTCTTAGCGTCCTTTTATTCAAGTGGGGCTGCATATTCTTAGTTCTTTAATCCTAGTTGTCGATAGTAATATACCAAAATAGTATTTTAACTTTTATACTAAACATTAATATACTAATAATGTTAACTTATTACAAGTATTCCATTTTTTTTAAGAATCGGTGGTCACGCGAACGGCAGTTACTGACAAATAGCCAGGGAGCTGTCGGTTTTGATATATTTGTAATTTATTCAAATTTTTTTTAATTTTTAGAGCAGTGAGCACAGAACATTGAAGTTTTTCACGCATTCCTCGTGAATTGGCCTAGATTGTATGTGGTTCATTGATGTTTCTCAGGCATAAAAACACTCCGGCTGCAGTATGGAGTTACTTGGCACTTGTCACTTTTATTTTTGCCGCTATGTCTTTGCTGTGTGTGTTGAACAAGAACTTTTTACCCCGTCTCGAAAATAACAACACGGCTTTGAACCGCTTTCCGGCTTTTGCGCCTTTTAAAAGTGAATGTAAATCTGTCTTTTGGGGTTATATAATTTTAACTTCTTTTGAGCAGGACGTTAATACCCAGAATAATAACTTAACGCGTTTAATACATTTTTGATTTTAAATGTTATTAATTATCACTTTCACTTAAAATATTTTCTTTCTTCTATACCTTAAAGCAGATGATTTACCGTTGAAATCTGAGCACTTTTCGCTTCTATAGCCTTTTTTGAACAATTTCAATTTATTATTTCCGATACTCGAAGAGTAAGCAAATACTGTAAACGATCAAATGTCTGTCTGTCCGTCTGTCCTTCCGTACAAACGTCGAGATCTCGGGAACTATAAGAGCTAGAACCACCAAATTTCATGATTTCAGAGGGGATGATAGTATTCCAAAAGTCCTTTTGAGATATTAAGATATCCTTTGGCATCAGCTTAACTCATCGGTTGGTTGACTATTGAAATCAATGCTATTTTTCTAGTACTACGGCCTTTGTAGTTAGCCTTTTGCATAGTGTCTAACCCCGCTGAGGGTCGAATATCCTTGCCAAAATCCTTTCTAACATGAGCTCCGATGTGTTATCAACGAGATTTTCAAATTTTGTTTTATTTTTTTTAAGATTTTGTTGCGTTTTCTGGCCCTCAAAGCTATGGGTTGCCCTGCATACCTTGCATTTTGAAACGATGATGGCCTTTAAAACGCGGAGAAAGGATCAAAAAGTTATTAATGGCTTCTGGGCTTGATTTTCATAATACCCGAGGACGATTTGCCTTGATAGTGCAAAAGAAAAAGTATTTTCCGCTGAGATTCGGTAGGTTTAAACTGTACACCTAGTGTTTGGTCGAAAAAGGATAATTTTAGCTTAAAATAAAGGTCCTGCGCCGATTTAAGCTTGAACATTTTTCCCTCCGCCATTTGGGGCGTACAGATAACCTTGATTTTGCTGAAAAAATGAGCCGAATCGGTAAAGTTTTGAAAAAAAAACCACTTGAATGTACATAAGTGTGCCTTCACTTTTGTGTCAACAAATAAGGTTATTTTCTTTTAAAGCTTAAACAGTTTTAAGAACATAATACAAAATTGCAAAACATCGGTGGCTTTGAATAAAGAAATGTTTACTTTATACATGTAAAAAAGACTTTCATCAAAAATATGCTGCATTAGACTGGCACTTGCACTTGAAGTTGAGAATTCTAAGTGTGCCAGAGAATAGATGGCATCTTTGGGAATAACAAACTTTTCACACTACAAAAGGGCCAAGTTTCTAAAATATTAGCCTTCGGTAAATTAATTTTTAATTACAAAAATTCGACACAAGAGCACAATGAACTGGGTAAATTAAAACCCAATGAGTCACAAAAGTTTGTTTAATTGTAATGTGAAAAGATTGTTGGTCCCGAAATTGATCTTTTTGTTTGGTCTACTTTGGGATGCCTTTATTTCACTTCTAAAAACATCAAATTTGTACATGAACTCTTATTGTCCGCCCAAATTATTGGTTTCCATTATTGTGTGTTATAGCGTTGTGAGTGACATATTGGTAGGAATACTTTTGTTGTCAACGAAAACTGATCCTACCCTATGCGAAAGGTATGCCTTATGATTTCCCACTATTTCAAAGAGAAATCAAGAGAACTTTTCTTGCGCATGTCCAGTAGAACAGCTGTTCGCCAGGTACGGCAAGAACGGTAAATTTCCGAATGGCTCCAAAGAGATAGAAAGAGAGAGAAAGTACCAAAGCGTAATACAACACAAAATAATAAACAAGGTAGTGAAATGTGAGGAAAAGGCGGGAAAACGTGGAAAAGTGTTTTGCAAAAAAAGTCGCTTGACTTTTTATTCTTTGAGAAAAAGGAAAACTGTAACTAAAACAGTTCCGATGCAAGTCCTGTTTTAAAAACTTTGCGGTAAGTATACAGGAGTGAAATGTGACAAAACAATTTTCTCTCCCACAACCTATTTATTTAATAATAATAATAATTTCGTTTTTATATATAGCTTTGCCTCAATAACTTGCTGTTAATATATTTTGTTCTCGATACATTTTTTTCCATTTATAGCTGTTCAAAAAGTGTAAAAAAAACAGTTTTTGGTACCTTTAACCTCATGTTGCTCGAAAACTAGAGCCAATCGTAAATTTTCAAGGTCAGAATCGGATTCTACGGCGAAAATCTTATAAGAATCGGCTACCATCATTTAGTCAACATGAAGTTGTCGAAATTTTGTCGGCCTGTGTAATTTTTGTATCGAAAATATCTACACAGATATCTTACAATTTTGAAAATCTGGCCAGTGACAAGAAATTGTGTATACAAGTGCGTTAAAAATTTATTGGGCTTGAAAGTAGGCTACATTTTTGTTTTAAGAGGCCTCGCGACTCTAGCGTTTTTTCTTGTTTTGTTTTTTATTTATTTTGCACATTTTGGTGTTGACTGGCAGTGTACAAAATTAGGTCCTTCACAGTATCCAGCACTGTAGCAGTCTATGCGTCTATGTCTGGGATGAGTTTTCCGCTTGCGAGCCGTTCAAGTAAATGTTTACGCTTTTGACGAGTGGAAGCGGAGGTAGCCACATATGCGGCTTTCAGGTGAGCCGTCGGTTCAGAGTGATCGAAGAAGTGTGCTTGATAGGAGTCCAAAGTCAGCCGAAACGTGTTGAGCCAGTTCAGCAAAAAGGAGCATACTGGGATTTGACGCTTTAAATTGATTTAACATGTCCTGCGCCATGTCCGTCGCATGTCTTCAGAAAAATCTTGTTGACAGAAATTCAGTGTCATCGGCATACGTTGCTGAGAGAATGTTTCTGCTTCTAGATGAAAGGAAGCAGACCCGTATATTTTATATAATACAGTAGAGCTGCAAAACCATCGATGGTTAAAACGATATTATCAATGGTTTAGTTTATGGCGATATATCAATGGTTTTATTTTACCCATTGAAATATCGTTGTACCATCACTTCGAGACTGACGCGCTAAAAAGTTGTAAGTATTTTGTGAAAAAAAATGTTTATATATTGTATTAATTAACATACTGCTCTTTCTTAACAAAAATCAGTGGGCTATAGAACTTAAAACATAGAGCCACTTATTTGATCTCTTTTTGTGAATTTTTTTTTTGTTTTTAGTTTTTACGTTTTTAAGGGAATACATTGAAGACAAATAATAAGAAAATACATTTTTTAAGTTGCGAAAGAAAATATTGTTTTATTTTAAATAAACTAAAATATAAATATAAAATAAAAAAATATAGTGCAATTATTATATTATATATTCGATTATCGCTAAATAATTTATTTTTAAATAACATCTTAATAAATATAAATAAATAAAAACAGGGCATTTGTTAAAAAAAAGCATATTCGAAAAAAACTTATAGAAGCTATACTGTTAGTTTTTAACTTTATATTCACTAAAGTAGTACAAATAAAAATATAGACCTTAAAAAACAATTTCAAAAACAAACTTTTGTTAAGTTTTTTTAATCACTGTCCACATTTTTTCAATTTATAAACATTAGTTTTTAGGCCATAGAAGCCACAACCATACTAAATCGCATTTCTTTTGATTTGATGACACTTATTTATTTTCCAACCCCACTTTTTTTTCCTGAACCTCCATGATGATTTTTATAGCTGCTCAGTCAAGCGAATAAATGAGCTGCTCGAGCAACACATAAATTGGAAATTTAAGATTAATGTTTATCTGCAATCGACTTAAAAAATATGTCCCGAGGGCATCGAACGTGAAACTTTCTTGGGGCAATGCAGAAGTTTGCCGGCTAAATTTGATCAATAAATTTAAAATGATTTTAGATTTTTGGCCGACCAAAGTTCTTGGTAAAGTTTTTAAAGCGAAGCCCCAAAACTTAGGGTGAGAATCAGAATCTTAACAAAACAATCAGCGACAAATGACCTGCTGGCAAGGAAAGTTTTTGGCCAAGTTGTCATCCCAGTTGGGTCCTAGGATATTATTTTGAATTGCACACATTTCGGGTAATGGACGGACCCAGGTTGAGCAATATAAGACTAAGGGACTTTAACAATCAAAGGGTCAACTGTAAAAAAAATTGCAAAATACAAATGGAGAAATTATTTTAATTTAAAGTGAAGTCTTAATGATGGGGCCAAACTCAATGGTCCGAACGTATTCCAATCTGAATCAACAAAGGCCTTGACCATTTTTAGCCTCGCGAATTTTCTAATAGTTTCAGCCATTTTGTCCCAAATTTCGGACCACATTAAAACTCTGTCACGTTAATTTCTGATGCCGATGTTGTGACAGTGCACCCATGCACATGAACAGGGACTCCTCTTAGTTTGTTTGCCCTTATTCTGACGTCTTGAGCCCTTCAGTTAAATTAAAACAGGCAGAAAAAAGAGCATTGCCATAGGCAGAAAAGGGGCTTTCTGCCAGATTTTTATTTAATAAACTCCCAATTTTTACTAAGGGTTTATTTAACTTCCTTCACGCACATAGCTAAAATTAACTCTAAGGTGTAAAAAGTAAACACTCAACTTGCTTGGTGCTTTTGTCTTAGGCCAAAAAAAAAAACCAAGACATCGGTTATCTCAAATTTCACAAAAAATTACATTTAAAATGTAAAAAGTAATTTTAGTCATAGACAAAGAAAACAAAAAAGGTTCAGCCGCCATTCATCCAGTGTGCGCTAAATTTTCTCTCTGTGCGTTATACTTATAGCAGTGCTGCCAGCAGTCAGTTAAAATAAAAATTGCCATTCACTTTAATTTAAAAATATTCCATTAACCAGTAAAAATAATAATTGGGCAATTCGAAAAACATTTACAGACACCCCAAGCAAGAAAACATACAAGTATGTGACTATTTAGACTGCGGCTTTTTTGTGGCGCTGGGTGTAACTGATCTTAGTTTTATTTTTTCTAGCAAGTATAACCAAATGTTATTAAAGTTTAAATTTTTAACAATTATTTAATAAAAAAAACACGTTTTTACCCACTGTGCGTGCCATATCTTTTCGACTTTCAAAGCGATTGTAAGTGTTTTTTTCTGCGCTCCGAATTTTATTTGTTTCGTGTTAACCCAACGGTGGGAATATATAAAACTTGTATAAATCGGCTTATTAATTTGTAAAGTTCAGTATTCAGTTCGCTTCGCGAGTAAATACGTTTTGTTTCTGTTCTGTATTTTTTGTTATTGTGATATTTTTGCAGCTTTTCATCTTTTCTTTTTTGCTGTGTACGTCCACCGCGGTGTTGTGTGTTGATGGTGTTGTTTGTTTGCATGCATTTACCCAGTGATGCCCAGGCGCTGCTTATGGCAGAGCAATTCACCAATACGCACACATAAATACACAAATACATAGACGCAGGCCTTTAAGGCCTCTTTACACCTCAGTAGGAATTTTTCGAAATGGAATTGTAAATGTTCCACGTCAGATTACATTTTCTGTTATTCATTTGGGAGAATTTTTCCAAAAATTGGGAACTTATTGATAAAATCGTGACAAAGAAAAAAAATTCTACCTGCTTATAAAATGGATGATTGGTAATTATGTTCTTTTATTTTGAGTGTATTAAAAAGGTTAATTAATTCCTAACTATTGTAGTGTGTTATTACTGCAGATTGCCATCATAAACTTGGGTCTAGCGTCGTTGCTGCTGAAAAACCGGGACAAAATAAAAAGGCGCCGACGCAAATGTTGGGTCAATCCCTATCTGAAGAAAAGAAACTTCCAAGGAAGATTCGCGAAAGATTTCGTCGATATGGTGAACAATCCATCCGTTTTCTTTGAAAATTTTCGAATGTCCTATCAAACTTTCCTGGACATTTTTTCAAAAATTGAGAAACATTTGCAGCCATTGCGCGAAACTCGCGCCGACATTATACCAGCTGTATGTAAATTTGCCCTGGTTTTAGAATACCTTGCATCAGGTGATATACAAAGCCATATAACATCAACTTATCGTATCAGCAAGGCGAGCATGTGCGGTATAATTGTTGCTGTTTGTGATGCTATTGCGATCGAACTATATGGTGAAGTCCCTTCCTGGGAGAAAAATGCTATGCTTAATTACGCCAAGCAGTTCGAGAGCGAATGGCATTTTCCCAACTGTATCGGGGCCGTGGATGGCAAACATATAGCAGTTCGAGCACCGGTAAACAGTGGCAGTGCCTTTCACAACTATAAAGGATTCCATTCGATTGTGCTAATGGCGGTTTGTGATGCAAAATACGCGTTCACTTATATAAACGTTGGAGCGTACGGCAGTGAAGGTGACGTAAATGTTTTTTCTGCTTCACAGTTTGGAATGGACATTCTCGGTGATAGACTTGAATTTCCAAATGACACCATCATTAATGGTAGGCGGATTCCCTTCTTTTTAATAGGAGACGATGCATTTCCACTGTGTAAGAGGATTATGAAGCCGTACAGCGGAAGAAATCTTTTAAGATCGGAGCGCATCTTCAACTATCGGTTGAGCCGCGCTCGTAGATGTATAGAAAATGCTTTTGGAATACTCAGCTGGAGGTGGATATGCATGCAAAGAACTCTTAATTGTCAACCAAAAACGGCGCAAAAAATTACAACCGCCTGTTGCTTGCTGCATAATTTTTTAATCAGACATGGAAATGTCGACTATATTAGCGGATTTGACGAACAGCCATCTGAAACTCCTATTTCATCGCTGCAGCCATATATTGGCAGACCAAATGATTATGCAAAGATGATCAGAAACCATTTATGTGCCCATATGAATTCCAGCGCAGGAGCTGTGTCCTGGCAGAACCAGGCAGCCTTCGTCGAAGAAATCAATTAGGCATTGCAGCGAGCCAACGAAACACAAGCACCATATTTTCAAACATAAAATAAATACAATTTTTTTAATTTTCAAGTGCTTTTATTTTTGAAGCTTTGTCCTTTTTAGCTATTTCAGCAATGGCTGATGTAACAGTCACCCGCACTTCTTGTAAAGCTTCATTAGAAAAGTCCTCCATCATCGCATTCCAAAATGAAAACATTTCCTGAGTTTTAGAGGACGTAGTTGCTTGTTTTTGTTGGACCACCGAAATAAGGTCCTTCGCGGACTTTAAAAGTTCGCCTATTTTCTCCTCTGTAGGATCTTTTTCTGGCTTTTTCTTTTTGCCCTGCAAAGTAAAATTAGTGAAAAATAAAAATGTGGAAGTTTATGGAACTTGCATAATCATATAGTCCAGATTTTAACAGAATGTCTGCATCAGAATGAACGTCCTGAGAAGATGAGGGTTCATTTGCAAGTTCCGGAACGTGCGGAGATGAAAATGTCCTACAAAATTTTATTATAAACTAGTCAGTATTGGTAAGAGTTAGTTTAACTTACTTTCTCTTGTTGGACAAACTGTGTAAGAATGACATATGTTCCGCCATCTCCCAGTCAATTTCTGGCTTATTTTCATCTGACTCCTCTGCTTTTATTACTTTAACACCTCCAGCGCTTCCAGATTTTGCCTTGTGGGCTGCCTTCTTTTTTGTGTGATACCGAAGGCTATCACGAAGGGACATCCATGTGGACTTGCACTCATCAACTGCAAAGGAAGGAATAATACTTCCAATGGAAATATATGCATGAGCTCCTCACCTTCTTTTTCCGTTGCAGCTGCAACAGATTCCCATGCACTTCTGATGGCATTTATGTTGCAGTGGTTTTTGTTTGTCAAATCCCATAGTTCGGGTTTCGCTTCAATGGCCTTGATGATTTTAATTGTATCATCGCGACTATTTTTTAAAATTCTTTTTTTATTTTTTCGAGCTCCCGACATTTTCGACAATCAACCGCGTGACAACAAAGGCAATGAGTACTATGATATTCCTATAACCTCATGGAACATGTACCCACATACATATTCCAATAGAGCCAAATGGAATTGTAATAACAGAACCAAATTTTACTTCTGTTGAGCTAATGGAAAATTTGACATGGGCCTTCATATAATATTTTTTTGACCTATGCTAAACTTAGGATGCTTTTCTTCAAATACATACAAAATTCCATATGAGGTGTAAACTCAAAATGTAAAATGAGATGGAATAAATTTCTATTCCATCTCAGTTTTATCAGATTTGTATGAGAATTTTGATTCCATGTCATATTCCTACTGAGGTGTAAAGAGGCAAAACATTTTTTTTGTGTAGGCTTAATTAAAAAAATTAAATTTTAAGGTTAATAATTGAGAGTTAATACATACTCAGTAGAAATTTAGTTTTTCAGATAAACGCGGTTTAAACACGATGTACAAAATTGTGTCTTCCGCTCAACAACGTATAAAAAATCTTCCGCTCACAGAAGGGTTAAGCCCTCGTTGTTCCGCTCCACACAGCCAGTGGGTCATTCGGACTTTCTGTCCTTTTTTGCACCCAAGTGCATTTGTCTGCTGGAGTCCGTTTCGGATTGGACCATTTATTCGGCCACTGCCACTGAACACTGGCCTGTTTATTATTCCATTTTTTGGCTACACAAAAAGCCAAACATATTCCAGACCCTGCAAAAATATTTTTCCTCAGCTCCGTTCCAATGCTCATAAATGTTTTCCACATATATATATGCTCTATATAGAGTCTTTAAAGTAATAATATTATGTTGTTTACTCACATATTTGCAGCTCAGAGAGCGAGTTCAAACGAAAAACAATTTAAAGTCGGCTTGCCATTGCTTACCTCTGTTGCCGTCTCTTTCTCTTTGGTCTTTCTTATCCTACTGCTCTTTATTTCTGGCCCAGTTATTATTGTGCAGTTACCATCGCTCATTGGGGCTTAAAGAGCACTAAGTTGCTCTTCACCATGAATAATGTTCTTATTAGGCGTATATTTGAGAAACTCAAAAATGGGATGATAATTAAAATACGACTGCTGGTATTTTTTTAAAGCTGCTTTAAACAATATTTATGTACCCATAATTAGCTGTTTTCTCAGCAAATTATAAAATTATAAATTATCTTAATTAAAATGGTCCTAGCCATATATTTTTCAATAAATAAATTGTCATAGATGCCTAAAAATTGAGTCCAAATCAATAATTAAGACCTAGTTGTTATAAAAAACATACATTTGCTCTAAAATAACATAAATGTTTAGTCCATTCGCTTTTCAAAAGATAAATACTGCTAAATTTTACAAAAACCACACAAGCGTTTTTGTTAAGCAGGTCAAGAGAATTTCAAATAAAATTTCTTTGTGTTTGGCTCAGACCTTTGGGGTATTTAAAAAGTTATGGGGCGTTACTACTTGTTTAAATTATTAAGGCTAAAGCCATTACCCTAATGAATGTGCCACGTTGAAGTAGAACAAATTGAAACTGGAAGCGAAACGGAACAAAAATCATTGACAGGCGCTAATCTCAATAAAAATGTAAAAATCAGCATTTGGTTTGCAAGGAGGAAAATATTGATTAATGAAGTTTACTTTCCGCTGATTTCTTCTGCTCTAACTTGAAGAGTCTTCGCTGCGGGAGGAAAGCCTGACGAGAAAAGCAGTGCTCATCGAATCAAATATTGATTTTAGGCAAACAATGTGCAATTGTGTTAGATACGTATTGTAAACAATTTTTCTACAGCAAATACTGGAGCGCATTCAACTGAACCAAAACTGTGTAATATAATGTAAAAAAGTTTAATTACATTCTTGGGCCAAATATGGAAACTCCTGTCTAATTAATTCTGGCCTTTGATAATCTGCTGTCTGTGTTTGTGTTGGAACACGTGTGTTTTGACATTCGATTAGATGGGAAAAGCTTTGGCTCCATTGAAATGCTTTGTGGAAGTCAAGCAAAAACAAAGTTTAATAATATTGAAGCGTGTAACACAGGCACGTATCCAGAAATTTGTTTCGGGGGGTGCTCAAGGACAAAAATCAATAAAAAAATGTGGACTTTTTTGAATAGATTCAGAAAAAGGCAAGGAGGATCGAGGATTTCGGGGGGGGCCCGGGCACCCCAGGCCCCCCCCCTGGATACGTGCCTGGTGTAACATTATATGGGATCTGAGGGATCAATAATAGTATTTGATTATGCTTAAAGTCATGCCAAATTCACTAGCATAAATATCAGCTTACTTTTGCAAATAATATGCATATTTTAAAATGAATGAATTTATCTGCCGCAAGGTCTTATCCTGTTGATTCTTAATAAAATAAGTTATCTTGGCAAACACGAAGGACATTGAATGGGGACCCTGGGACATCTTGTTGCTTTCGCCTGTCTGCTTTATTAATTTATATTGTTGACCTTAATATATGGCAACATGTCAATGTTTTTGATGGTCTTGTTCCTAAAAGCCATCCGCCACCCAGTCGCTTTATCAGGAACACGTGTAAAGAATGCCTAAACTGTCATTATCACCTTCTGTGTTCGGAGAGTCTTTTATTCGGTTGTCGTGTCAGCAATTATTGTACCAAGATATTTTCGACTTTGTTTAGGATTTATGACAGTGCGGGAATAAATCCGTGGAGCATCTGGCACCTTCTCGAAGTCGAACGCGAGATGAGAATGCCATAGGCAGTCTGAATATAAAGAATTCTCATATTTCCTCCTCGAAATTTTTATTTAGTAAAATTAAATGGCATGTATCTTCATGTATAATGTATGTATCTTCACAGCACTTATGTAAACATGTTCGATTTGTTATTTGACGCCTGACGATTTTGACCCCCATCCAGATCCAAGTCCACAATCCACAGCTCGTTATCATATCACTCTTTCAGTATCTGTGGTTAAAGAGAGACTGAACAAAAGTAAAGTTGACATTCTTACCCTTTTCAATTTGCTGATATTGTGGGAAATAAGTCCAAGTGTGGTAATCAGATGGAAGGCGAAAATGGAATGTGGAGAAAAACACTCCCTTATTAACTTTGGGTCTCAATTGAACCCCTTTCTGAAATAGCTGATTACCCTGTTAATAAGCTAGAAAGGGAGTTTATAGGTGGACATTAAATATGGTATTTCATAAAAATACATGTGTTTTGGGAAAGGAATTTTTGGTTGTAAGTGGGAAAGCTCTTAAGCCGGGTCTGGCTTAAAATATTTGGACCGGGTACAGATTTTTCATCTATTTATAATCGAGTTACAAAAACATGCTTATCTGTGTCACAATTTAATTCAAAGTACTAAATAACTCACAGCCCAAATGCACTTTTCTCGTTATGAACTATGCTGGCGATGTCAGCTGGAGAGCAACAGTCGTTCGCGAATCAGACCACTTGGTCACATTCTTTCGGTTTTTATCGCCACATCGCCATAAATCTCTGGGCTGATTTATGTCGCAGCTCGGCAGGCGCGGATCCAGAAAAATATTTCGGGGGGGGTTTTTAAACATTTCGGGGGGGGTTTTCAAAATATTTGTGCACAACTCACTAGTTTTTATATGAAGAAAATAAATTTCTGGGGGGGTTTGAACCCCCAAAACCACCCCCTGGATCCGCGCCTGCAGCTCGGCATTGGACTCCAAAATTTATCGCCGCTGCGATGACAGTTGGGCTCAAGTTTACCCATGGAACAGGCATCCCTCGGCCTGAAGTATGTTGTCCCTCGTTCTTTGTTCTCCGTCCAATATCCGTGAGTTGGATGAGTGTGGGTTGCTCGCGGTCGACATCCTTTCAGCTTTCTTCCTTTCTCCAGGAATGAGTGGCCTTCTTCAAGGCAAACAGGCAGTCAAATGTGTGGCCAGGATATGGGCTCTTTTTGTGTGTGCGAGTGTGCGGGCTTAATTATCCTGGAAGCCTCTATGCCTTTCTGTGTGATTGCTGAAGGAAACTTAATTCCTCGCGGCATGTTGGCACTCACCAACACTTGTTTGCCGACTGCGAGTGTCTGTGCGAACTCAGATGCTCTTTGCTGCGTATTTGCCTTTAATTTAATATGAACGAAGGTTGCGGTTTTCCGACATTTTAAATTAAAGCCATTAAAGCAACATACTGAGGCCAATACACAAACGGATGCGGTTAGCGAACAAACACAAATGTTACTCGTGCAAGTGTAAATATAATTAAATCATTCGCAAATTGCACGGATGTCTGATCGTGATTGATTCAAAAGGGCGTGGAACTTTCCCCAGTGACCCAAAAAACTAGGCTGCAGAAATTAAATTAAATTAAGGTATTGCCTCAGGAAAGTGTATATCATGGCAAAATAATGTTGCGACTCCATCAGGCGATATAATGCGCTTCAAACGGAACTCTGACTTTAATTCAAGGAATTAATTGCAACCTGGTCTTAAGGAATAAGAAACAAAAATATATAAAATGCATTTTTAATCATTTTTGGTTTTTAACTAATATTTATTATTTTAAAAAAAAGTGATTCAGAGGAAAGTTTACAGATTAAGCTTAAGATCTTCGCATTATAAATAATTTCCTTAAAATAATTGTAACTTATTTTTTAAAGTGGAGCTAAGTTGATTAAAAGAGGAATTTAAGAGATTCTTCCACCGATAATAAATGGGCACTCCAATTGAAACGATTTTAAACACCATCTTCCTTTTTTGTGCTATCTCAACAATTTAATATTCGTAAAAACGAGTATTAATATGACCGAATTTAACTTAATTTTCCTTCCAAGGGATATGAAGTTGCAGCATTAGTAATTTTCAGGCATAAATCAGGATCAATTTGATGCAGAAGCAAGAGACAAGCCCCTAGTGAATGAACAACAATCAAAAGTCCGCTTTAATTTTACCGTCGAACAAATTGAGCAATTTAACTAAAAATCCACAAATAAACATATTTACCCCCATAAACAGTTGAATTGTTAGATTTTATTATACTACAAACATCCGTCTCGACCATACGAGAGCTGTGGATTTCTTATTTGCAATAATCGTCCATAAATTGCTGGTTTATGAGGGCGGGCATATGTGTGGGCATAGTCACAAATGTACAAGTGTGAAAGTCACAAATGTACTCGTATCTTACTTCTAATGTGGATCATTAAGAGTCAGACAAATTAAGTATATCCTAACCAATTCGAAAAAAGTATTTGGCTACTCATTAAGGCTCTTACTATTGAAACACGGTTTTGTGGCTTGGGACCCAGTCGGAGAGCTCCGCCAACTGATTCGCATTCAGGATCGGAGTCGTTGAGTCAATTTTCTAAATCAGTACGGCAAGTGTGCGAGTGGAAGCCAATAAATCTAATTGGAGCACACATTCTCCTGAGCGATGGGAAAAAAATCAACACATGAAATCGATTTTCAACACATTTTTTACATTAACTGCCAGTAGCTCGGATGTCGACAGCGTCGTCTGCAATAAATATAAATAAGCCAAGAGAAGTTGCAATTGCAGCTTGGATCGGCAGCAGTGCTGCCAATTTAGCCTTTTTCCGGACAGATCTGTCCCTTTTTAAACGGCCTTAGCCGGAAAAAATTTCAAACAGCCCCTGTCCGGAAATCTGGCCTTTTTTTGACAATAAATTTTAAAGGAAAAGTTGAATGATTTGTACTTGATTCATCCTGATTTCAAAAACTAAATGACCTTTTTTTAGGAGCTAAGTCGAACACTTTTGTGCTTTTACCACTAACCACTAAAATCATGAAGAATGTTCAAAATCAAGAATCCATCTCAAAAAGTTACATCTCATTTTGCTTAAAATGTTGTTTAAAGCGATTAAATCCATCAGATAAAATAATTACCAAATTAATTACCAAGCTATGAATTATGTACAAAGGGTTTAAAGCAAATTAATTTATGATGTTTTTTTTGAAAACTTTTCTAAAAGTACTCGAAAAAAATTTTTTGTTTTTGTGCCAAGACCCTTAAAAAACATGTATAAGAATAGGTTACTTTTAGCTTGTAATTTTCATGATATCACCTCAAAAATGTATTTTTAATTGCAAGTTTTGACTCCGCTAACAAATAATCATGACATGTGAATCTGAAGTAAAAAAATTGTACCTAATAACATAAATTTGTTAAAACAATAAGTTGGCCTTTTTTTTGTCCTTTTTTTTAAATTTCTGTCCCTTTTTTCGCCTTTTTTTTGTCTGACCTGGCCTTTTTTTTGAACTGACTG
The DNA here is from genome assembly GCA_018150695.1 of Drosophila oshimai. NCBI lineage: Eukaryota > Metazoa > Arthropoda > Insecta > Diptera > Drosophilidae > Drosophila > Drosophila oshimai. The sequence goes on from JAECWM010000262.1 coordinate 794,642, forward strand.
CTGGCAGCACTGATCGGCAGACTATTGTCAGAGTTAAACGAGAAAGATTGCCAAATGGGAGAAATAGATTTGTTTACAGAAAACAAAAGCTAATAAAAGTATAGAAGCTTCACTCGTTTAAAGCTTAAAGTCTTTCAATGGACATCCTTAAAGCCATTCATTACAGAAATTTCATGAAATTACAGAAATCCTTTAAAAATCTTAATTGTTGTGTTATGTATTATAATTCGCTAATACATGCAGGATAAGTTGTTAAGATGTAGAAATTAAGATACATTTTAAAAAAGATTATGGTGTATTTACCTTCTAAATTTTATATGAAGAGGTTCTATATAGTAGATTGTGCAAAGGCTCAAATGTTTTCTTACCTTTGAATTTTGTCTACGTCTTTAAGCTTTTTGTACACAACCCAAATATTTAAGCCACAATTGCTATCTTTGTAACCCTCTTCGGCCCAATATGCAGATGGTTTTCATTGTAGAATAAGTGTTTTTGAGTAAATATAAAATAAATGCACAGACGTTTTTCACCTTTTAGACTGAGATTGAAAGAAGGAGAGTGCAAAAGAGTAAGACAAACTTGGCTAAGACAACACAGGCAATTCCGGTTGTTCGAGTTGATTTTCTTTTTGAATGCAGAGGAGAAAATTCAAAGTATTAAAAAATTGCAGTCTCGTTTCTTGGATTTTCTCTCAATCCTCAACTTTTCTGCACTGCCTTTTCTGACCATTTTTTATTTTCGTAACTGTTTTTTATTATTTTCAGAATTGTTTACAAGCTGCGCGGTGTGTGTGTGGGTGGCTGTTGCCACACCCCGAACTCTGATTTGTGTAACCAAAAGATTTTTTCATACATCTCTGTCTTGTCTATTTTCCATTTCCTACTTCCATATTTTTTGTGTGCGTTTTGCCAAAGACTTGTTTTCCATGGCTGAACATTTTATAACAGTAAAAAGATGGTAAAGTGCCGGAAAAAGAGGAAAAATTGAATGGCTTTTGCTCCATATTGCTATGTGAATGACGGTCAAAAACTACTAAGAATTTTGAAGTTCGATATCTGCTTTTTGTTGTGGAGTTCAAACTGATTGTGCAAAGTTGCATTATGTATTATGCATTATGCACTTAGCCATTCGCGTGAATTATGCAAGTCTCAGGCCGACACTTCAGCTTGTTAAAAACTATGGATATCGGTTCCGTTGCGGAATTTTCTCCAAGGCTTTTTTAGTTAAAATCTGCTGATTTCAGTCAGTTAAAAAAGGTATGGTGGTATTTAACTCAGAAATTAATTTTTAAATTAAGGAAATAAAAAATTTTATTCAAAATTGAAAAGTAACGACGTTAAGTTCCATGCATTTTTATATAAATCCTTGGGGCACTTGAAAAACTTATTTTCGATTAAATAAATTTGAAGTAGTTATTTGAACCTTTAAAATAGCTGACTTTGACCAAAAATTTATTTTTTCATTTGCTCAGTTGCGAATTTCTGACCCTGGTTAATGTCCCTTGGCAGCAGCAAATTAGGAAATCAACCGTAAACACATACTACTTCTGAGTAATTACCCTATTACGGTGATTAATATAATGGCCAAAATGGGGCAATCACTTTCGACGGAATGTCTGTTTGGCAATTTGTTTAGGTTGCTTTGTCGACCTCGATTAAATTCAAATCAATCAAAAGAAAAAATAAAAACCGGCTCAATATTCGTTAAATGGAAAAGTTATTATCCAATAAGTTAAAAATGTTTAACTTTGTTTTGTTTAATTTTAAGGTAACTGAATATCTAAAATATTATAAAGATTTTTAAGAGATGGTTCCTCTTGGTAACTAATAAAACAACACATTTTTTTAATAACAAAATAAGTTTCCATATTTAAATTTAAAGATATTATGAAACTGAATGCACGTTTTTAGTGAGCCAATGACCAAGAAGGCATACATTTTTGACGCATAGTGAAAAATCATCAAAAAGTACTCAACTCGGGGAGTAAAAAAAGAAAGAAGTAACAAGTGCTTGCAACCCAGTCCTCTTTAATCGACTTTCAATATTAATAAATTCCATTACTAAAGAAAACACACTCGAATGCGCGGCAAAACATCAATGGTATTGAGTTTGGGAATCTGGGGAAAAGGCTTGAGGAAATCAGCTGAAATCACCCGAGGAGACCGATTCGAAACGCAGGCCCTTAACTGAATCATTCTACTTTTGCCACGCAGACACTTTTCAATTGAAGTGGTATCGAAATACGGCAGAGAATGGGAACGGGAATATAGAGACTTTCCAATTCAATCATATAGACGCATATAGACATTTAGATGGCATTCACTGCACATTTGGAATGTTTTGTGTGTCGCATTTGCTGTTTGCAACAGCTTTATTGACAATAAATATTGGTGAGATGAGGTTGATGAGGATAGATGACGACTCAAATGTCTTTAGCTGGCTTTAAGTCGCACTCCTTCGAATGACTGAGTCTTTAATGCCCATTACAGCCAAATTGGCATTTATTGAATGGGGATTGCAAACTTGAACAACTGGAAATAGTCGAAATGGTATTAAAATTTATATCGATTTGCCAATTTTAATCCCCACTCACACTGTAGATGCAGTTGTAGGCAAATGTGTTTGTTAACAAAGCCAACATAGCGGGAATGTCCTTACCAACTTTCATCCCGGAAACTCGGCAATTATATGCAAATGGCGTGTGAGAGCCAATTTTGAAAAGTACACAGACAAAAACTAAGTGCAAGGGACTCACACAGCTTAATATTAAGAAGATTTTGAAAGAAAAAGGAAACTGGCGAAATAAATGGAGGGAAAAATGGCATTCAGACTCTACTCGGTTGCCTTTCATTACTGGTCAAAATTCGACTCAAATTGAGAACAAGGGCTTGCCCAATTATGTTTAGATTCTCAAGGAGAGAAGTGGATATTTTTAAGCTTTATTTAAGTGGGGATGAGTGGTTTTTTTTTTAAGAACAAGTATTTTCAAAAATAAGCTTAAAACTAGTACGTTTTAAACTCCCAAGGTATGTGTTTGAAAAGGTTTTTAAAATAATATACTGAATATACTGTCAACCAATGTTTGTAGCTACCTTAAGAATAAACTTACAAGGCTTTCAATATTCAGGTGCATTAAGCAAGAATTATTTGCGATTAGATGTCGATAACTCCTTAATAATTCGAAAGCCTGCAAGGTCCATAATGTACGGCTGGATTTTTCATTCATATTGACAGTGAGTAATCCCTTTAACAGCCTGCGATACTTTATCAATTTGTCCAACATTTATTTCTCAAAAAGCAAAAGCGGTAATCACCTGACTGCAACGAAATCCTTTTGTTTTAGTTTGGCCAAAACATGCGGTCAGTTGGAAGAGCTTGATTGTTTGCTCATGCGTGCTCTTATTTATTGTCGTTGACACCATTTGAAACCTCAAATTACACAAAACGAAAACAATCAATAAGAATCCAACCGCAAGCCATCGGATAAAATTGGTGAATGGGAGTAATTAGGGGCATCATGTCAAAATTCAAAGCCACAAACAATTAAACAAAATGAGGACACTCCTCATTTGAGGGCGCTACTGTTTTGTGTGAAGTGTCGAAAGAAAGACAGTTTTCAAGTAAATGAAGGATAATGCCTATTTGTAGTTGTAGTTTATTCATTTTGCCTTAACAAAACAAAACCATAATTTTCTGATGTTTTTTTTTATAGCGTTTGCATACCCAATTTCTGGGATGACTTTCTGCTTGTCAACTTCAATAATTTGACTAATGTCCTTGTGCCAAGGTCAGGTCAACCGGGCTCACAGTTGTCGATTTCAATTAGCAGCTTAAGGAGCGCCTAATTTGCATAATTATTATAAAGTTTTCAGTGGGATAACAATGCGATTTTATCTGATCCATCCGATGCTGTACTTTTCGAGCATAAAAATAATGTTTTAATTTATCTTTAAAAAATTAAAGACTTTCATGGTTAGCTAAAATCTTTACATTTACGTTTCTTTAAATTTAAAAAATTTTTGGCAGCTTTTGTAACTACACTTTAAATCATTAACAATGTTCTAAGGTAATAAAAAAAAAAAATCATAGCATCAACACGGAGAAAGTCTTTTAATATTTGAGTATTTAAACAATATGATATGAGTAAACATTATTTGTATTTAATGATTTGCTTTTTACATTTTAAAGCTTTGCATTTTTCACACCCTTTTAGCCTAAATTCTATACTGTTACCATAAATTGAACAGGACTGTTGTTGGTCGATAGAGCTATTCAGACAAATTTTTCTGGCCTGCTCTCGATGGATTTGTCAGGAACGTGCTATAGATTGTAGCTTTATGTCACAACATTCAAACAAATTGCTGCACGTTTAAAACAGTTAAAAAGCCATTGTTGCAGCCCGTAATGCCACACGATATCCTGACTTTTTCAGCAGACGCAAGAGACAGCTGCTGGGCGGAGTGAATTTTCCGCAACCTTCCTTCCAAAGTTTTCCCTTTTCCACGGATGACAAGAAATGAGAGCCCATTTGCGTAACCACTCACAAGTGAATAAATGGGGAACGTGAGGCCTGCGAAGTTTTTTTTAGTTGTTGAAATACGTAAATGGTGAAATGGTGAAATGGTAAATGGTACGCCATTAATGAAAAAATAAGCAGTCAAAGCCGAGTCCAGAGTTTAATTTTACTGTGGCTAATTTGTCAATCTCGTCGAGCGCCTTTTTTATCGTCTCAACTTTGGCTCAGTTCTCTCATGGCCTAACTATTTTTTTTCGCCCAGACGCCTCAGGGACTCACAAATGCTAACTTTGTTTGTTTACAGTCTGGAATCGCTTTCTTTTTCTCGATGGAAGTTGGAAGATGGAAGACTTTCTGCGTTGGCGAAAAGCTGAATTTATTAATTATTAATTTCGATTTTGGTTTGCTAGCTGCGAGATACCCTAAAAACGAGCGCGGATGACGTCCTGGTTTTGTGGCTGTTCGTAATTTATAAACACGCGCGTCGCTGTGGGTGATTTACCGCAAATTGCCTTCTGATAATATATACACTTTGTAGCGGTTATGTTGCTTTTCGGTGGTTCGTCTGCTTGCGAGTAATTATTATGAAAACGGAAACCAATCTCGCTCGATTTGGTGGGATTTGTAATCCAAAAGACTACAATAATTGTAATAACAACCCTAATATCATAATTATATGACTTAAGAAAATGGGTACAGCTCTGTGATTTTTGCTTTAAAACTGCAATAAGCTTGTTTACAAATTTTTAACTTTTTCTTGTCAATTGGTAAGCTATGGTTATTATAGTTGAAAATTATTTTGAATGGTAAATAAATATATAAATGATTTAATTTTAAGGGTTTATATTTAAGAAATTACTTCTTAAGCTCGTGTTAATTCATTGTTAATTCAATTTAAGTAAAAAAATTCTTACCGCAAAAAAAAAAAAAGTTAAATATACTACAAATATAAAACAAAAAATAATAATAAATAAATAAAACTGTGTTAAAATTTTTTGGAATTATAAAGTTAGTATTTACTTAAAAGAATTTGCAATAAAACACAAAGTTTTAATTATTGAAAATATTATATTTATGTCTTGAAATTTATGACTCAATCCATAAGTATTTTGTAAACTTCACGTTTTTATTTTATTGCGGTGACAGCAGAAGCAGTAGAAGTCTGGGAAAAGCGTCCATCCTCAAGCATCCACCATTGACCAACTTTTGTCAGTTTCAATAACTTTTTATTACTCTAACTAAAAGATCGTATGGCTCTACTCTGCTCTGCTCTTTACAGGCCAACGTTCGTCTACGTCGTCATAAAGCGGCTAATAGAAATGCCAAGCGGCTACAAAGTTGTTTTTACCTTTCTTTTGGACAGGTGCTGGCAATTAGCAAACTTAATAGCCGGGAGGCCCAATGATGACGTTCCACATGCAACAGCTACTGTCGCCCATGCTGATGATAGTCATTTTTAGGGACAGAGCCCAGACTGAGACAGACAACAAAATCGAGGTCTAAAGCTGCAGGCTAACTGCATTTTTGCATATGGTTTTTGTCTCCGTCATCGTCATAGCCATTTGCACAGAAGGAGCTGGAGCTGGAGCCATGCCCACTGCCCTACCACTGCCGTATTGCATTTCCCTGTTGTGATTGTGATGAGCGGTAAGTACGACCTGAAAAAAATGTTAATTTCTTTATTTTTGAAGGCTTTACTAGGTTTAAAAGAGAGATAAAGTACGATTTGTTCACATTAAGCCTGAACAAATATGTTTGGCCAGTAAACTATTAATAAAACCAATAAAAATTAATCCATACATTCTAATACTAAGACTTATTTACCAACATTTTTTTAATTTGTATGAAATATATTTCTTACAGAATATTTATAGCAAATAAAAGTATAAGCTAATTTTTTGTATCAGCTTAAGTAAAAAAATAATTTTTTTGGTGTACAATTCCGCCCACTGAACCCAATCAACCTTTTTAACGCTCGGAGCTCCGCTTTTTCAATTTGGTTGGCGCAGTTAATTGTTGGCATTTTTTAAAAAGGTTTTTTTGGGACCCGTAATTGTCCACTCAATCTCAATATTTTGGTTTCAAAAAACCATTAGTTGGCCAATTGCTGCACAAAGTTATATACTGGAAGGCACATGAAATGGAACTTTTTACTTACATTCATAGCAACAAAAGTGGTCTGAATAAATTTATGAAAAAATAAAAAAATTCAATAAACAGCAGAAAATTTAGAAAAACAGCTTTTTCTCGGCTTGCCATATAAATAGTTTCGTCTTAATTTTCATAAACCAATCCAAAACTAGTAGTCGTTACTTTTGGGAAACTCTCAGCAAGATGTCTTGTCAACATTGGCCATTTCTTCTTAATTACATTAACTATAACTATATATTTGTTGTTTTGTGAATGTTCCGTGAACTTTAATGTAACAAATATTTTAAGTCACCTGTCCTTGGCTCCGCCCACTTGATGTGAGTCGGAGCATATCTTTAAAAATAACTCCTAAATTCGGGCGGAGGTGGGTGTTAGGCTTTATATTGGCAGATATTTGCTAATTTTTGAAATAAATAATAGTAAATAATAAAAAATAAATAAAAAATAAATTTCTTAAATCGTTTAGGTGAACCAAGTAAATGGAGTTCAGCCTGTAGCTCTAATTTACACACAAGCCTGGCTTATAATTTTGAATTTATCAAAAACTTTATTTGTGCAATTTAATTACCATAATTTCTCTAAAACCGTGCATCATAGTATACAACAAGTGCCGGGTTTTTATCGCAGAGCTAACATACATGCGAAGGGGTTCAATTTTAATTCTCAAAGTTTAATTTTAATTGATTTAACAATTGTCAGATTGCAAGTAGGGCGAAATAAAGCTTTTAATGCATTTGATTTATTTTTCAGCGTCCGGAATTCATTGCAGCAAGGGCAAAAAATAACTGCGGAGCGGAAACGGTACAAAAAATACTCGAATTATTTGTCAGTTTGGTGCAGCGAATAAAACTGTACAAAAAAAAGTGTCGAGTGTGGACATGTTTCAAAATTCAATTAAAATAAAACAAAAAAGAGGTAGCCGCGATAGCGACACTTTGCAATTTCCGCTAGGGACGTGACGAAGTGAAGTGGGCGTTATAATTAAAAAGCCAACAATTAAACATCGAAAGTCCTATTTTTTGCCAATTCCAACGACAGAATGGCAAACACCAACAAACAGCGAAATTTGTTAGCCTTTTAGCGTTGAATTCTGCATCCGACATGCGCAACATTTTAAAGTAATGTACTTAAATATGTGGAAAAGTTAAAAATAAAGTCGAATGCATTGCTTTCATTTGGTTTAAAATAAATTCGCTAATTAATCAATCAATTTGCTTTAGGTTAATTTTCCTACTTCATCCCGGTGGTTATTGACTTTGGCTATTCCATTCCCTAATGTTCACTAACAAATAATTTCCGGTCGCTTTAGTGCCCATTCTTACAACAAATTTTAGCCAATTTAATTATTGATTAAGATTGATTTAGCGGAAATAGTCGAAACTTAATATTGTTTATTTGCTTATTCCATTTCATATTCTGCGTGCCAAACAAATAAATAGATGCAGTGGCTCAGGATGGCCACTGGTAAAATATTTGCAGAAAACGTTCGGCTCTGGACAAATCATTGAACGTTGCTTGCCTGGCAAAAACTCAAACACACTGGCAAAAGCTAGCTAAAAAAATAATGAGAAGTGAAGTTAAGTGAAACGTTCCACGAAGCTGTGCCAACTCTTCAGGCTTCAGAACTCTAGGGTTATTTTTAGGTACAACACAACGGAAGAGTCCACGTAGTTAATTGAGTATGAATGGGGAATGTGGCAAGAGTGTTTTTTTATATTTGCCAAACAAAATCATGCACGTGGTGCATCTCCAGAGATTGGCAAGCAAAATGAATTCGATACATTACACAGGCCGACAAAATTTTGTTGACTAAATGATGGTAGCCGATTCTTATAGGATTTTTGCCGTAGAATCCGAATCTGACCTTGAAAATATCCGATTGGCTCTAGTTTTCGAGCAACATGAGGTTAAAGGTGCCAAAAACTGCCTTTTTTGAACAGCTATAAATGGAAAAAGCGATGAAAGAAAATGGCCTATATAGGATTAAAAGAAAGCTTAGACATTACTCTTTAATATCCAATATCAAAAAAGTGGATACATGATAATTTAAGCAACTGGGAACAGTTTATGTGTAGGGGAGATTGGGGTAATGTGAATATACTGTATCAAATCAAAGGCAAAATATTTCCGAATTTGTAAAAAAAGTATATCTTGAATACTTCCACTTTTTTGATATTGGATATTAAAAAGTAATGTCTAAGCTTTCTTTTAATCCTATATAGGCCATTTTCTTTCATCGCTTTTTCCATTTATAGCTGTTCAAAAAAGGCAGTTTTTGGCACCTTTAACCTCATGTTGCTCGAAAACTAGAGCCAATCGGATATTTTCAAGGTCAGATTCGGATTCTACGGCAAAAATCCTATAAGAATCGGCTAACATCATTTAGTCAACATGAAGTTGCCGAAATTTTGTCGGCCTGTGTTATCATTACATGAAAACTTCAATAACTTCAATTATATCTTAGGCCGGAGCCTGCTCTTTTCAAAAATTGGGTCTTAAACGATCGTAGACCCATCCTAAAACCACTCACCACCCATTGTGACTGAAATACAGAGGAGTAAAGTAAAGAGGGTCTGCAAATGCGCGCATAAAAAAGTTTTCAGAGAACCGCATGCTTCACGTTTTGAATTTGAGGGGCTGGGCACTAATTTTCGTAGAGGAGCTGTCTGCCTTAAACAAATAACCAATAGACAGATTTGCTTCTCAAGTTTTGACCGGATGTAAAACAATGATTATCAACTTAGGAAAAGGAATTGAAATTATTGTTAACATAAATGGTGCAAACAAAAAAAGCAATATATTTACTTAAAGATCATTACGTCAGTTATGTTTAGCCATAAGCTTGAAAAATTTGACAAAATGGCGGCAATTTAAACAAAAAATTTTTTTTATGATGTTTTTCAAACTAAAAAGTACTGTAAAAAAGCAAAAAAAAAATTTAAAAAAAAAAGCTTGTGTCTGAACATAACTGACGTAATTATCTTTAAGTAAATATATTGTTTTTTTTGTTTACAGCTTTTGACGCTGAGATCGGCTGCCAAGAACTGGGCCATGCCGGAGCGACTTTAGTTTACGCAAGGACAAGCCCAAAACAATATTTAACAATTCCTGTTTTCTGTGTTTTTTATATAAAATTTCATGCCTCACTTAACAAAATAAAAAAAGTTTGCGCAAATATCATGTACAGTTTTATTGCAATCCATCGTCAAAGATCGCGAAGGTAAACGACCGCCTTAATAGGCTTAGGTAAAATTAATATAGAACAAGCTGTACGGCACCAATAAAACATAAAGTTCAGGTGTTTTTGAAAGCAGTTTGAACCCTTTAAAAAACAATAACCGGCAACAAAAAGATTGGTCCACTTAAAAGCCAATTTTGCATCCCCTTTGATATAGCTAAAGAATCGTTAAGTCCACATCAATTCAATGCATCCCCTTTGATATAGCTAAAGAATCGTTAAGTCCACATCAATTCAATTAATTAAACTAAAACCAAAGGTCAACTGTTTGGTTCAGACAAATAAAAACAAAGGTTGTTTGAATTCCTGCCTATCACTAGGCCCATGTTTGTGTCCTCTTGTGAAAAGAAATAAAAATAAAACAAAAGCCCAATCAATTTGCTCAATGTAAGCATTGATAGGTGCTTACGTTTTCCGCAGTGTAAACTTGATGAGCATTACACATACTCGCATTTCTTGGCTACGTGAACAAAACACGGAGGGAAAGTTGGTAGTATTCATGAAATCCTTCAGCTCCGTCTGCTGTCAGGACTTCCAGGAGTACACTTTTGTGCGCAACTTGTGCGGCGAATGGCGAAAAGGCACCATCCCTCCCATCCCCATTTATAACCTATAACACAGGGCAACAAAATCGAACTTTTTGAAAATTCCACGGATCATTTGCACTTTTCCATGACAATTGGGTTCTCCTGAGTCCAAGTCCCATACAAAATTATTTTCCATCACCTATAGGTTCGGCGGTATAGCGACGAATAGAAAAGTCGCATGTTGGACGACACTTTGAATTATGTTGCCTATGCCAAAGAAGTTACCGTAATATTTTTAGTTGGATTATACACTCAAAACACCACTGCATTGAACAAAAATTATTCCCTGCTTGAATATTTATCCATTCCGTTGGAATAAGTCGTCAAAGTTGAAATCTCATATTTTACTCAAGTTTTTATCGCATTCAAGGGCCTTTTAAAAATATACCTAAAATGGTAGAATTTTTTATTTTACCTAGATTTTGTAGCCCTATGTTCGCTTCAATTTTGGTTTTCATGCCTATCGTGATTATATTTTATTGGAATTCTTATAGCAATAAAAGTAAATTTTTTTTACTTTTTCTACTACTATATTTTCTCCCCATTTTTGAAAAGTCATGGCATGCTTAGATGGTCCATTAGGGAAAAATTTTTTTTAACTCCAAAATAATATAAGCATGTGTGTCTAAGATTGCCTTGACATTTCAAAAATTGGGAGAAAATATAGTAGTAGAAAAAGTAAAAAAAAATTACCTTAATTGCTATAAGAATTCCAATAAAATATTATCACGAATATGCACAAAAACTAAAATTGATCCGAACATAGGGCTACAAATTCTAGGTAAAATAAAAAATTCTACCATTTTAGGTATATTTTTAACAGGCCGGTGAATGTGACAAAAACTTGACTTATACGAGAGATTTCAACTTTGACGTCTTATTCCAACGGCATGGACAAATGTCCAAGCCGGGGACAATTTTTGTTCAGTGAAGTGGTGTTTTGAGTGTATAATCTAGCTAAAAATATTACGGTAACTTCTTTGGAATAGGCGACATGATTCAAAGTGTCGTCCAACATGCTACTTTTCTATTCATCGCTATACCGCGGAACCTATAGGTGATGGAAAATAATTTTGTATGGGACTTGGACTCAGGAGAACCCAATTGTCATGGAAAAGTGCAAATGATCCGTGGAATTTTTTTAGTGTTGCCCTGTGTAATTTAAACTAATAAACTAACAATTTCCAGAACCATACAAACAATTTTCGCAACAATTTGTTTATGGTTTCGTACCTGGTCATTTAATATTATATTTTATTTTATTTAATTTCATTTGACGCCATTGAGCTCTTGAAACTAATTTATTTTCATCGAGCTGGCCACCAAACGAAAACCGAAATACAATTGCCAACTTTGTTGTTGTTTGCTTTTCATTCGCCCGCCCACTTGAAACGTTGCTGGCATCTTAAGTGGCTGCAATCAGTTTGTTTGTCAGAATTTCATCAATGGAGGGCGCGAACTGGTGCCACAATAGCTGGAAGCTACGGCTACGGGCAAGATTACTGGTTACTGGAAAAAGGATGGTGGATCACTCAACGCAGGGTTCTCTGGGTGCTTAGCTAGGTACTTGTTGACCATTTAGCCAACAGCTTACTTCATACCACAGCACAAAAAGATTGCTCATTCTCTTCCATTTCCAATATCCCAACTGCCTTATAACGTCTATAGACGTTTTCATTAAGGATATTTTTTTTTAAAGAAAAATGAACTCACAAAAAGTTTTTTTGCCATAATACTTTGGTCGAGTTAGTTAGTTAATTTGCAGTTGCAAATAAACTTTCATGTCAAGTGCTGTTATTGTTCCCGTTTCCAGGCACTTGGTAAATTTTCGCTGGTTGCAAAAGTTTTAGCAATAAAGCACAAAAGTTACACAGAAAAAGGTATTTATTACAACGCAGCCACTGAAAACTATGTTTTGAATTGAAATAATTTTGGTTTTTAGCAGTTTTCTTTTAGCCTTAAGCTTGGCATTAAAATAAACCGTGTTACGGCTTTGCAGTAAAAACAAGTGCGGCAGGAAATTTTATACATACAAAAGCCACAGAAAGAAATTACCGAAAAGATATAGATGTAAACAGAAGCAGAGATAAAAATCATAATTTTAATTTTTTGGTGTCCGTATCGTTTCCAACTGAGTTTCTAAACTTGATAACTTTTTTGTATTCAAGAATTCAATTGAAAGGCAACCTTTGCAATTTTCCATTAAACAATTCCCCAGGACCCGATGGACCCACTACTATCTAACTGGGAAAAGTTTATTATTTTTTATTGGCGCCGAGTTTTGCCCCGGTTTTAACGCGAAACAAAAGTTCAAATATAGTGAAATTTATTCCGTTCCTCTGGTTGTAATTGAAATTGGACTGCAGCAGCAGGAGGAAAATGGTATCTCAGCTTTCTCAAAGCTTACCCATAAATAAGTCGAGTTTTATTAAGCGAAGCATTCAGAACGAGGCACACCAAAAAAAAATAAAAAGAAAAAGAAAACCTTTGAGCGTCAGCTGAACTTTTTGAGCTGCTGCTTCGTTTGAGTCATTATTACAAAGTCCTTATAAATGGAAAGAAAAGGACTTCTTGCACTTGTTCACATTTTTCCGGGAGCGAGAAGCGACGGGCAAGATGGGGTCAGATCTTGTAAAATTCTTAGGTCCATCTAAAATTTTTTTATTAATTTCGTTTTTCTTAAGTTATTACTGGAAATCTAATTTCAATTTGTCCTTCCATCTCTTTCACTTGTTGCAGTTTGAATTTGGATTGTGCGATGGGACAACGCTTGTTTTATTTTGCTGCATTCGTTTCCCTTTGAGGAATTATGTTTTGATGATTTTCCGCTGTAGTCGTCGAGGACGAAGCAAAGGTTTCCCGTTTCCGCTGCAAATATCTTTGCAGTACGCTATACCTATATCATATATTTATGGTAAACAGCCCTCGCTGCTGATTGTTGCTTCTACTTTTATTTCGTTGTTTTCCCGCTGTTTGTCATTTGAGTTTTGGAAAAACTTGAGAAATACCAGGAATGTCCGTTCCTGTTGCCCTTGTTGTTGTCGCGAACCCACAAATAAATTCTATTTTCGTTTTTGAAATTTTCCATTTAGCTGGCTGTTTTGTCTGGCTGTTTTTCATGCGGATTAAATGAAGCATTTACTTGAAAGTGTATCACAGCCAGACGCGGCGGCGACTGACTATGTTTGTAGCAAACAGAGCACTAAATAATTAAAAATGCTAAAAAAAGAAGCAAAGTTTAAAGCTTCCCGAAAGTTTTTAGCCTTGCGGAGATCGTTTACCTCCTGAGAGCAATCGTACTCCGATTAGCAGGACGGCAGCTTTAGCGCTTTCAAATCTTGCAAACCATTTTGTGCTTTTGCCTGGGCAACAAACAGTGCAACTTAATTATCCCAAAAGCAAAATCAACGGACCAAAAGATTGTCTTTACTAATTTTTTCTTTTAAACCTTAAGGCAGGTTCTCACCTTGTAGGCCCGAAAAATGGCACTTTTGAAAAAAAATTTTTTTGAGAAAACGGTTAAAGGTACAATACTGAAAGTTTGTAACGGATAAGAAAACACATTTATTTAAGCAACACAATGTTTTAAATTGAATAAATAAAAAAAGTGGGGGAGGGGGCGTCCATCAAAGTCGACATTTTTTTTAAAAGGTGTCCCGGTACCGGAAGTGATGCCGTCAAAACGCGTAATCCGAAACACAAAATCGAAACACATTTTAAACTGAATTGTATAATCTATTAAATGAACTAGAATCATTAAAAAAAAATACAAATTACAAAAGTTATGAAGCTTTGAAAAAAAATTTTGATTTTTGCGTGTTTTTTTTTACTTGTTATTTTTAAAAAAAAAAGTTTTCAATATTTTTGGCTGATTCTAGTTCATTTGTTAGAAAAGACCCTTACAAACATTTAAAAAAAAATTGGTGACGATTGGTTCATCCCAGCGCCTTCAATCACTTCCGTAAGGTCCGAAAACATGGTTCTGAGATAAACGCGTTTGTTTCCCAGGCGACGTAGGGCGCGTAGTGTAAACTGGCAACTTTGAACTCCTGTAACTTACAAAGTACTTGGAATTCGAACATAAAATTGGTAGGACATACTCTTTAAGAGTTATACATCCAATTTATAAGATAAAAAAAAAAAAAAAATTTTTCCAACCACAAGGTGAGAACCTGCCTTAAACGATTTTATATGTTTCGAGTAGATAACGTATAAAATTCTAGTAAAATTAGTAAGAAAGATATTAAAAAAAAAAAAAACAAGAAAATTTCATTAACATAATACAAAAAACTATTTTGTTGAAAACCGATCAGAAAACCTGCTGTGCATATGCTTCATATGGTTGAGTGAACGGGAGTTGTAATGCAATCATGTCCGACGCATAGGAGGTCACGGTGGAGAAATCATCTGTTAAGGCCTGTTAAGGCCATTGTTCAGCAAACTGAGCCTGCACAGAAAAAATTTTCATGGGTTAAATCAACCAACTTTTACCGTAAATTTACTGTAAAATTATGGTACGTGTAATTTGTTGTTGCTTTTTTAACTGTATTGACGGTCAATATTACCAAAAAATTTGTAATTTTTACGTAAAATCGCCTGCGTGTATTTTGTTGTTGTTTCGATTACTGTATTGACGGTAACTTAACTAAAAAATGTTGTAACTCTAACGTGAACATTTTTGTATGTATTTTTACTGTAGTGATGGTAAAGTCACTGTAGACAGTGACACTGTAGATTTACGTAAAATTTACTGTTGCTGACAGTCAGTTACAGTAAATTCAACCCACAATTGTCGGTTGAAGCTTTTTAACTGTAGAATTGGTTGAATTTAACCATAGAATTTTTTCTGTGTGGGACTAGACTTGCTGGTACCCTGTACTCAGTCTGTCGGTTGAAGCCCAACAACGAGAAACCGAATTGGTTTATAAGAATTATACGCTTGATATCCCTACTCAACTCGGGCTGAAATGATAAGAATTTAAAAGACAAGGTACCAAAGAAACAGCAAACTGCCAGTTTTTATTATTCATGTTTTTAAGAAATGTTTCATTTGGTTTTCCACTCTTGTGTGGCCAGTAAAATGCTTTCTGCACAATTGTTACCATGACCGTCATGTCAATTTGTCTCTGTGTGTTGGTTAAAACCTCTACCCTGATAAACACCCACACATTGAGCAGTGTCAAAGGGACTTTGCTTTGTGTAGTAACATTTTTTTGCACACTTTTCGCCGCTCTGACATTGTCAAATATTTTTTCCCTTTTTCGGTTTGTTTTTTGGGCCTAAGCAGGAAAATAAGCGATAAATAAATACAATTTGCTTGCTCTTTTTATTTGCATTTAAGATCGCCCAGATAAAGCACGATGGGTCCAATTCGAAGGTTGAACCGAAGCGAAATAAATGGGTAAGCTACTGAAAAATTATGTGCGACGAGACGATTTTTGATGGCCATTCCGAAGTTTTTAAGTCGCACAAATTGCAGAAGGGACACAGTCGCAAAAAGGGGGAGCATAACTTAAACAACTTCAGGGCTTAAGTGTTTCGCTCGCTTTTTAATTTGCTTTGACATCCGACATGTGTTGAAGGCTTTGTCTTTGTGCGCTTGCTATTTCTGAGCGTCAGCTGCAAAACTAGACCGAAATCCACCAGTGCGCAAAACCTTAAGAGCAGAGAACTAGAGGGATGCTGAGTGGAGCGATGGCGATGACGAGTACTGTCGCTGGAGGCTTTGACATGCTCTTAATTAATTTAAACTTGCAATGGATGCATTTTCTTTGTGACAGCCTGGATGTCAGCGTCTGTGCGTTTTTTGCCCTTTTCCCCAATCATTTCTTGACTGCCAAGTTTTGGGAAAATAAATGAAGCTAGAGGCTTTAGAAACTGTATACGTAATTATTTCTCTCGGCAAGAAAAATGATGTCTAAGTATTATGTTCGTAACCAATGTTGCCAATACTAGCATCCGCAACATTGCTGCGAACAGCAACGCCGATTAACCTGGGAACAACACCAAACTTCCCATACACCCACATATACCCAGTCAGCTCAACTAAGCTGACCTTGGACTGGGTACCAGGCGCTAAGCTAGTAACTGCTGATCAGCAGATTTGCCTACTAGCCAAAATAACCACTCACCAACCAAGCGACCGACTCACCAAGTGGCCGTCTCACCAACGTACGTCAGCACAATTGAAGAACCAACAACCGCTGGTCACAGCAGAATTGCGCTGACCCACTGAACTGGACTCAACTTGAGGTAATCTAGATAATCAGCAACTTGATGTAATCTAGATTATCAGCAAAAGCCCACACCACACTTTACACTATGTTTCCGCATACAAAGTAGTATATAAGCTACTACCATGATATGAATAAAGTTAGTTATTGTCGCAGAATCAACCCGTGTGTTACTACTCGTTAAGCCGCGGAAACGGCAGCAACTCCCGATCGTCTCGTCGGTTAAAACAACATCTGCACGGCCCCAGGAGCACTCGAGACTCCTGCGCGGACAAGCAGATAAAGGTTTGAGGACAATCATTGGTGACCCCGACGTGATCTCAATACAAGAGATCACACTTCGAACACACACCGCAGTATCCAGCGGTACAGAATCCCTCCTTGTCGAGACAACCTATTAACTCGCAGGAGCGCTTCCTCCAGCGTTACAGGACATCCTCTTGTTGAGACCAGATCTCACAGGAGCGTATACACCAACGTTATCGGACCGTCTCCTTGTGAGACCACCAGACCTCACAGGAGCGTAGATCCAGCGTTGCAGAACCCTTCCTTGTCGAGACAACCTATTAACTCGCAGGACCGCTAATCCAGCGTTACAGGACCCTTCCTTGTCGAGACAACCTATTAACTCGCAGGACCGCTAATCCAGCGTTACAGGACCCTTCCTTGTCGAGACAACCTATTAACTCGCAGGACCGCTAATCCAGCGTTACAGGACTCTTCCTTGTCGAGACAACCTATTAACTCGCAGGACCGCTATTCCAGCGTTACAGGACCCTTCCTTGTCGAGACAACCTATTAACTCGCAGGACCGCTACTCCAGCGTCACAGGACAACGCCTCGTCGAGACAACCTATTAACTCACAGGACCGCTACTCCAGCGTTACAGGACTACTCCTCGTCGAGACAACATATTAACTCGCAGGAGCGCTTACTCCAGCGTTACAGGATACACCACCCATATTGGGACACAACAGCCTGCGCCAGCAACAGCAACAGCACCACTCACACTGAGACGCTGCAGTTAAATCTAGCTTCACAGGATTCTACAATGAACCTAAACACAATTCTATGAAACAGTTATGAAGGCATCAAAATATTAAGCTGGTAAGAATTACCGTTAACCATACCACCGCAACTGGTCAAATGTCAACGTCATTTATAATGGAGACCAGCCAAGCCCGGGCTGAACTTCATAGTCAGCTATTAGAGGAGCAACTCGATTTGCATAAACAGATGCAACAGTTAATCAAAAACTATGGAAAGGATTCAAGCGACAGAAGGACTCGAGAAGGATATTATGCTAGGAGACTGGCACAGTTGTCTGAATTATGGACTCTATATCGAGAAACAGACCAGACATTAAGAGACGCAGCGCTCCCAGCTGACAATGAATACTTCAAACGTTTTGAAGGCCTAAGGGAAACAGTTGAAAAATATAAACAAATCTGTAAGGACAATATGCCAAGCAGTAGTGAACCAATCAGGCCTCCACGCGAGGATAAAAAGCAATCCAAGAGAACGCAACTGGAAGACCCAGTTCACGATGACCCCGAAATCAACCGAGTCATACGACGTTTAAGGCGGAGATGCACCGAGCTAGAATCCACAGTAGCCTTGGCATCAACCGCGTCCACAATAACACCAGCACTACAACGGCATCTTGACCGTCAGTGGGATTTACTTAGGCAGGCACAAGACGCCCTGGAGGATGTTCCGGGAGCCACAGCCGCAGCAAAAAGGGAATTATCCCAATGCCAGAATGTTTCTGACGATTACGAAACGTTACTGCTCCACGAACCTGAAGCACAGCTGAAAATATCCCATCCACCGGTCAACATACCGGAATTTGGAGGCGAATATTTAGAATGGCCAAGGTTTTATGATTTATTTGTGGAACTAGTGCACAATAAACCATATTCTGGTACTGAAAAGTTGCACTTGCTCCAGAGTGCTCTACGCGGAGAAGCACGCAACATCCTAATAGATACAGACTTCTCGCAAGGCGGCTATGATGATACATGGAAACGACTCGTTACGAGATACCAAAACGGGAAAATTCTAGTGTATGCAGCCATAGCCAAGATCGTGGACCAAAAACCAATAGATGGTTCA
Source organism: Drosophila oshimai (assembly GCA_018150695.1). Classification (NCBI taxonomy): domain Eukaryota; kingdom Metazoa; phylum Arthropoda; class Insecta; order Diptera; family Drosophilidae; genus Drosophila; species Drosophila oshimai. The sequence goes on from JAECWM010000262.1 coordinate 813,482, forward strand.
GCTCGACAGATACGAGCCGTTCACGATAATATTCAAAAGGCACTCAGCACATTAAAAAACCTGGAGGTATGTACAAAAACATGGGATCCAATTGTCGGGTTCCATATTCGACGGAAACTAGATCCACTGACACTATCAGAATTAGAAAACTCCGCGGACGCACCCACAGAAGTGCCAACACTCGACAGTATGTTATCGTTTCTAGAGAAGCGTGCATGCATGCTAGAAACACTAGATAATCAACACATAGTTGCAGTCCACAAACAATCAATAAACCGCGACAGGAGATGCGGAATCTGTTACCAAGGGGAGCATCGCTCAATGTTCTGCAGCCAGTTTCAGGAAATGGATCCTAAAACTCGTCGCCAGGTTATGTTGAAGATAGGAGGATGCACGAACTGTCTTTCCACCTCTCATATGGTAGAAAACTGTTCATCGTCGCAAACCTGTCACCATTGTCAGCAAAAACACCATACAATGTTGCATAATTTTGGAGCAACAAACCATCCGGTATCTGGATTACTAACCGTCGTTTCTAACGAGGATTCGAGAGGCTACGTACTGCTACCAACCGCAAAGGTAGTACTTGAGGGACCAACCGGAAAAATCCAATCTTGTCGCGCGATCTTAGATGGAGGATCGCAAGTGAATCTGATCTCTAGGAAAATGGCAAACATGCTCTCCCTTAAAGAAACAACAACGTTGAAAATCTCAGGAATTGGAGGAAGACAGACAACAGCAACGCGAGCGGTACTAAGGCTGTCATCAAACACTTCAGATTTTGAAACACAGGTGAAGGTTTTTATTGTTCCCACTATAGCTTCAGATCAGCCGTCAGTGCCGATAAGAAACACTCTCACGCTTCCAAAGAATCTGCAGCTAGCCGACCCTGATTTTCGGCAACCTGGTCCAATCGACCTGAACATGGGAGCTGAGCTGTATGCGGCCGTAATAAAACAAGGATCTTTCGTATTGGGACCTGGAAAACCTTTGGCTCTAAACTCAAGGCTGGGTTGGATGCTAATGGGTCCGCTGAAGCAAGAGGACGTTACCGAATCAACAAACCATATTACTGTAGAAGAAATCTCAGAACATGGCTCACGTCTAGAAGCACAAGATAACAAATGTCTTAATCCGAAACCGATTGCTCTACAAAATTGTAGGCAGCCGAAGGTTCTTAAAGATGCAGCAAGTAAGACAACAAATGTTCAAACCGAATCATCGGAGTTGAAATCGCTGGCTATCACCAAATATGAGTTGCCTCAGCCAACTGTAAAGTCAACGACACCTACAATAATAAGCGCAACTAGTGATCAGCTAGTTTACAACAAATCCTGCAGCGTCCCCGAAAATTGTCAACAGTATTTAACGTTACTACTTCTAACCAGGGAACATCTTCTGCGTGGCATCGCAAGCATTCCCAGACTAATTATCGAGAACACAGTGGCTAAACCATATGGGCAGGTTAGAGAAACCAGTCTCATAATCTGGACCAAGGAAACTGGGAGGCCGAGACGCACAACATGGCAGCAGTCAATCATCACATATCGAGCAGTACCATGCAAGGATTCTCAGATATCATTAGTTTACAGTGACTACCTAATACAGGATATGTATTTAGGGGGCCACAATTTTAGTCCTCACGACAACGCTTACAGATCCCTATTGGGACACATAATCGACCTTGCTTACAACACCGTCTTTAATTGAGCGTCTACCGCTCAATGGGGGGGGAGAATGTTCGTAACCAATGTTGCCAATACTAGCATCCGCAACATTGCTGCGAACAGCAACGCCGATTAACCTGGGAACAACACCAAACTTCCCATACACCCACATATACCCAGTCAGCTCAACTAAGCTGACCTTGGACTGGGTACCAGGCGCTAAGCTAGTAACTGCTGATCAGCAGATTTGCCTACTAGCCAAAATAACCACTCACCAACCAAGCGACCGACTCACCAAGTGGCCGTCTCACCAACGTACGTCAGCACAATTGAAGAACCAACAACCGCTGGTCACAGCAGAATTGCGCTGACCCACTGAACTGGACTCAACTTGAGGTAATCTAGATAATCAGCAACTTGATGTAATCTAGATTATCAGCAAAAGCCCACACCACACTTTACACTATGTTTCCGCATACAAAGTAGTATATAAGCTACTACCATGATATGAATAAAGTTAGTTATTGTCGCAGAATCAACCCGTGTGTTACTACTCGTTAAGCCGCGGAAACGGCAGCAACTCCCGATCGTCTCGTCGGTTAAAACAACATCTGCACGGCCCCAGGAGCACTCGAGACTCCTGCGCGGACAAGCAGATAAAGGTTTGAGGACAATCATATTATAAATTAAAAAACTAGATAAAGTGATTAAACTTCAACTCTTGTTTGAAGCAAATTTGAAAAAATTGATTTATTTATTCCAAACCATGTTTCTAAAAGAATGTTGGTAAAAATTTAACTCCATAAAATAAAGGTTGCTACTAAAACTGGAGTTGCTTTTGACTCTAATTGCAATTAGCTACTGCCTACAACATTGTCTTGCCCATGCTCATATTTTGTTTTATTGTATTAAGCTCGTATTTTATTTATCTTTCTCTCATAAAGCCAGCATATATGTTTCCTGTTAGGTTGGTTAGCTTCAAGCTTTCTTTAACTTTATAGTTTCCAGTTTTCCGTTAAGCTCTAAATCAATTGCTTGCTTGAATGGCTATGACAGTACCCACGGGACGTATGCGCAATGTATTCATTTACTCCCGAGATTCATCTTTTGGGGCCACAACAACGGTTCATTTCATGTCCATCGTCTCCGGCATGTTCTCCACGTTAGCCACGATATACATTTTTTACCGTTAAAACTGTTTAAAGGTATATATAATGGGGCCTGTGGATGGAATTTGGGGGAACAGTGGGTGGTGGAGGAAGATTCGCGGACTCATTGACAACTCCAGTACAGGTGCACCTAGTGCAAACGAGAGACATGCAAATGCTTTCAACAACAAGTGCAATTCATGCAGAGGGCCCACGTGTGTGTTTTCTGTCGGTTGGAGAATGACAGGCAGAAGTCTCGCCTTTTGTTTTATTTTTGATTGTCGATGCTTCGAGCGTTTTTTTTTTAGGGACAATTTTTTCATACCCTGTACTGGACTTAGGTGGAGAGGAAACTTAGAGGGAAGATAAACTGGAGTACCTCTTTACGATTTTTAATTACCTGAAGTCTTTTATGAACTGACTGTACAACCAACCAAACTCTAAATGAAAGGAAAATATTGTTTTTTTTTTTTTTTTTTAATTGAATATAGACTTCTTTATATATAGGTACCTATATATTTTTTTTAAATCAAGTTAAAGGAATATTTATAAAGATAACAGGCGTTTTACACAGCATCAAAAAGTCGCATTCCCTTGCTTGTTTTCCGGTTTCCACTTGACAATTTAAAATTCTGCACCATATGGTCCAATGGCGATGATTGCAAGTGCAACGACGACGGGAAACTTTTGCCGCAGCCTGATTTTGTTTTTCGAACCAAACAAGGAGCATCAATGACAACCAGAACTCTATGCAGATGCTGCATGTTTTTCCCATTTTTCCATTTTTCTTTCTGTTGTGGTTACTGCTGTGCGCGATCTCCCTCACTTCCACTCTTTTATGCATTCCCATTCGCTTACAAATAGCGATTTCAACTAAGATTGATGAAAAACAATTTCACAAACGTTCACCTGTTTCCTGACTGCCAAATCATGTCATCAATAGAATTTCAAACAATTATTTCTGCACGTTCGCAAGTCGCGGCAAAATATGTGCCACGCCATCCGTGCGTTGTCAGCAATTCCCGATTTCTGGGTGCAGCTTCTGCATATCACAATCACGTACCACAATCCCACAATACTTCTCGATTACGAATTCAAATCACAGTGTTTTCATTGAGGTCGCATTAGAGCCAAACTACGAATATGAAACGCCAACATTTTTTTACCTTCGTAAAATAAATAAAAAATTAACTGTAAAAACTTAGTTTTTTTTATAAAGCTAGTTATTAATATAAGGGCTAGAGAAAAAAAGCTTATAACAAGAGTCTATAAAACCCAATTATCAAATTTTTCTGCGTGCCTAGCTAAGTTTTTAAATTTATCGTTACCAAGTTGTTTACATCAGTATTAAATTTGTTATTAAATTTCTTCAACATTTGAAACAGTGTTATTTTTTTTTTTTTGCCCAACGCAATCACGCAGAGTGCTTTTATGGAAAATTCACATTCTGCTGCTAGTTCAAAAGTCATTGCCATCGTAGGGTCTTTTTCAAACAAGAATTCTTGCGAAAGGCTTGCATATTTCACAACTTAATTTAATAAATTTTCAATTGCACAATTGCAGGCTATTTGCTGATATTAATTTTGCAAATAAATTTCTAAAAAAGCACTTAATTGTGAAATAACAGGACCCCACTTTCACCGCAACTGCTCAAATATTTAATGAATATAAGTTTTTTTTGGCCTTGCCTAGGTCTAAAACTATTATATATTACATATATTTAAAACTGGCCGAGTGCCATAAACTGGACTCTGCTCCTTTTAGATTTGTCATCTTTTTTGAGTCATCCTTGAACGGCGTGTAAACTAAATCCAAACCCCCAACTGTTTTAACTCACAATTCTGTTACCGTCTACCAGGCTTCGTAAAAACCACACACTGTTAAAAACATGTCAAATTTTTAATTACAGTGTGAAAAACAGTAATTTACATGTGTGTAAAAAATGGAAGTGTGCATGTGTTCAAAACGTTTTTGACGTGAATAGCTTACATGTGTTTTTAACACAAGTGTTAAAAACGATTTTTAGTTTTTTACACACACCCAGGAATTGTTTTTAACACAAAACATTTTTGACACTCAGGTGTCAAAAACAATTGTGGAAAAGTGAAATATTTTAATACTTGTAACCCCAAATACAAGTGCATTATTTCTAAGACAATCAGAGTGCCATGTGATGGTTAGGGGTTGTCTTAAACCATTGTGGTCTGAAGATTTCGCGGATTGATTTCGATCATTTTTTCTGCATTAGCTAAGAGTTCATGCTTGACATACAAAACTACTTGAGGGTTGTTCTTAAAAACTCGCGGTCCATCGAGGAAAATTAATTGTTAACGGTTTGTTGGGTTATTGAACGCTGTACCAGCCAATTACCAAAAATTGCCCACCGAGGATAACTTTTTCGCAGTTTTTAGTTGTACTCATAATGGACTTAAAGAGTCACCCTCTACGCTACAGACAAACTAAAATATAATATAAATTAAATTTCTAGCCGTTTAACGTTTATTTGTCTAATACAAAATATAATAAGAAATAGTTATATTTCACACTTCCACAATAGTTATTGACACATGAGTGTCAAAAATAAATTGTGTTTAAAACGATTCCTGGGTGTGTGTAAAAAACGAAAAATCGTTTTTAACACTTGTGTTAAAAACACGTGTAAGCTATTCACGTCAAAAACCTTTTAAACACATGTACACTACCATTTTTGACACACAAGTAAATAATTCGTTTTTCACTTTTTTTTTGTCGTTTGACAAGTAAAAAACAAATGTTTTTTACATTTTGTGTTATTTTCCGAACCCTGCCGTCTACCCACAATTCCCCAAGATGGAATTTAAAGCCCATAAATACAACAGCTATATGCTGCAGAATTACAATTGTAAATTATTAGTGTATTCAATTACATTTTCATAACTCAAGTGCAGTCGTGCCACAATACCTTTGCTTGCCATGTTATCCCTTACTTAGTTGCGCTCCACGATCTGGCCATACATCTTAACTTAGCTAAGATTACACGTGCTGCAATTACGGCACTTAACATAAGATTACGGCATGTTCGTAAGATTGGCCTTAAATGCAGCACAAATGCGTATACATACTATTGAAACAAAAACACGAGTGAAACCAGACAGATTAGAGTTCAATACCGGCTCAAGTGTTTGCAGGTTAAAAAATTCCGTAAAAACGGGAGAACAAAATTTTAAGAAACTTTGTAATTTCATTAATAGCAAATATTATGTGTAAAATTTTTTATTTTATGCAGCTTGTTTGACTACACACAGTACAAGTTAAAACCAGAAAATGTAACTCTAACATTCATTACACACAAACTCGAGAGCAAAAACTTCCGTTGACATGCTCAAGTTTCTTTGTTGTCACTATTTGTTAAGGAGGACTACAAGGGGTCCTTGAATAAGAAATCTCAAAAGGAGAAGCGGATCTCGCTTAATTTGAGGTATAACTTTAGTAAAATATGCAGCTAATTATTAATTAATTAATTAATTACTTACAACCATCCAGCTAGTCGGGATCTGGGGAAAAGAGTACTCAGAACTTGGCAAGGCACTGCCCTATAAACCAATTTAACCTTTGTGTGAGCGGAAGGAACATTTTTGTTCCATTTCGATTTTGCTTGTAAATATCTCGGGTTGTGTGAAAGCTATCGATCTGAAATTTTCTGACAGCTCGTCTTCAGCGATTCTAAACAAGTTTGCCGATTTTTAGATAAATCTGTTGGTAATCTTAGATTTTATTAGGGAAAACTTTTTTTAACTACGTTGTTGAGCGGAAGACACAATTTTGTGCATCGTGTTATAACCGCGTATATCTTTAAAACCTTTATTCAGAAAAATTTAAAATTTTTACTGAATATGTATTAACTCAAAATCACTAAATTTAAAATTTAAATTTTTAAACTAATCCTACACTGAAAAAAATTTTTAAATTTTACATTGAAAAAAAAATTGCAGTTTAGATTAATTACGTAAAACTCGCAAACTGATCAAACAATTAAAAAACGTGATATACTACGTCATAGGGCTTTCAATAAGCTTTCCAAAATGGTCAAATGTGTCATACCCTTCTTTGGTAAAACTATAAGAAAAACAACCAATATTGTTGAAAAATTGCATTTATTTTGTACAAATTTGATTAATAATACCACAAATATACTAGAAAACTAGTATTATTTTTATTTCAAAATTATTGTTCTTATAAAAATAAATTGTTTTAATCCCATAATTATTACTATAAATGTCCAAAAAGGGGTATTTGTGGTTTTAGGTACTCTTGCTAATAAAAGTAACGGTCACAAATCACCCAAATCATTTATGACCGCCAGGTGCAGGTGCCGACAGCTCCCTTTGGAATGACCCAAAAAGGGTTGATGGTAAAACAAACTACCTGCATACAATTTTTGCACGTTTTTAGACCTTTGAAATACTTTTATAGTGACTTCTTCTAAAGAAAGGTATGACACATTTAACCTTTTCGGAAAGCTTATTAAAAGTCCTATAACGTAGTATACCACGTTTTTCAATTGTTTGATCTGTTTGCGAGTTTTACGTAATTAATCTCACCTGCAATTTTTTTTTCCAAGGTAAAACTTAAAAATTTTTTTCAGTGTAGGCTTAATTTAAAAATTTAAATTTTAAATTTATTGATTTTGAGTTAATACATATTCAGTAAAAATTTTAAATTTTTCTGAATAAATGTTTTTAAGATATACGCGTTTCAAACACGATGCACAAATTTGTGTCTTCCGCTCAACAACGTATAAAAAATCTTCCGCTCACAGAAGGGTTAATTACTGGAAATTTCCCAGCCAAACGGGCGCTTTGACTGAGTGGTAAAATTGCTACATGTCAAATGGAGCGGAACGGCAATATTGCGTAAATCCTGGTGGCTTAAGTGACAGCATCTTCTAACCCAAATTGACAACGACATTTTCCTGACATTACAAGGACAGAAGCAGGAGCTAAAGGACCTCCTTTTCAGCGACTCAGGGATGTGTTGGATACTGGTTAGTAGTTACTGGTAACTGACTGTGTAGCTGCTGACTCGTTGTGCGCGCAATTACAGAAATTAGTTTCGGTCTTTAATTTATTAGTGCCATTCTGCGTACGCGGGACAGTCAACAGACGACATTCAGCCCGCGACAACCCAGCAAATTCTTACTACCAATCTCCGTTTCCACTCAGAGAAAAAAATGTTGTATGCCAAAATGTAACAGAAAATTAATTTTATCAGAAAGGGTCTAAACTTTTTGGAGATTCCAAGCTTCATAAACACTACCCTAAAATATCTAAGGATTAAAAGATCACATGTTAAAGATTAAGGGGAACAACTTTACAAAATTTCTAAGTTATACCTCCGTAATTACAATATTTGCTGATAAAATATCAACATATCTGTTTACATTTTTTTTTGTGATGTAGCTCCGCTTTAGAAAAAGTTTCATATGGAAGGTATCCTGTACCAACCCAACAATTGGTAAGACAAATGCTTTTGGGAGCTGCTGGACAAATTAATGTGCAAATAACTTACGCCTTTAGTCCAGGGAGTGTCTTGGAATTGGAGGAGCTGAGGAAGAAAGACTGGAAGACAGTCCGCGTTGCCTCGGCAGGTTTAGCCTGCACCCTTCTCACGCACTGGCAATGAAGAGTGTGCAGGTTTTAAAAATTGCATGATGACGAGTGTGTGTCCAATGGAAGGCAATTTGCTTATATTGTAAACATATGTACGCAGAAGCCAACGAACATCAAAAATACAAAAACTTTCATACGGACAGCCGTTAAAAAATTTTGGGTAACTATCCGGTCCGCTGGACCACCAATGAGTAAGATTTATTTACTCAACAGGCAAATATAAGGACGGTTGGCACCGGCGAAAAAAAAAATTCCGGTAGTGTAAGTGTTGTTAATTTTCTGCTCCTGAATTATTATTATTATTTTTATTTTTTTATTTGAACTAAAGTTGATTGTATTTAATGTACTTTGTGACCAAATTTAAATCAGTGAGTTTGCTGAAATTCATATTTTTAAACACGTTGCTCACTCCATTTAAAAATAATAATTAAATTTTTTGAACTTTTATCTTAAAAGCCTTTGGGAATAGCGACGGCGGACAATAAACATTGTCGTGCTTCGCATACGCAGCGTGTTCCACTCATGTTAGCGGCTATCGTGCATGAGCCCACGTGCTGCCTGCTTCCAATTTGTCTGTACACCAGGTCATTGTTCGGAGTCAGCTCTACCGATTTTTCGAGCATGTTGTCCACATGCTGCGCATTAGTGGGATTGCATTAGGTTTGTGAAGTCAAAGTGGGATAAGTACAGAGTGCAATGCCTCCCAAAAAAAAACAGTAATAGCCATACCAAAAACGAAACCAAACAAAGTTAAGCCAAATTCTTATATGCAGCTGCTGTGGCTTTGTGCAGGATTCTTTCCTTTTCCATTTTCCACCCACAAAAGTTTGCACAACACCACAAATTCTCGCAAATTGGCAGTGAAATTGTTGGTGATAAATTTAATTTATGTCGAAAATGTTCTAGGAGATGTGTGCTTCATTTCGTTCGCACGTAAACCAAATCCAGAAACCGAAGAAACTTACTCATCCTTAAACGATGTTTGCAGTTACAACAAGTTCTGTTTCAACTGCAACAAGGACAAAGACCCAAAACACTAAATACGAATACGGATGCGAATCCGAATAGTCATCAAAGCCACTCAAAAATTCGGAGAATGCAATTATGGCTTAGGGAAGAGGGAGTTAAGAATACGGATTTAAATACACAATTTTTTGGCACAGTCGGTCGTGCAAGGCAGGCACCCTGTCAAACAAACCGAAAATGAATTCATTGTCAATTCACTGAGCAAAAATGTTACAATGCAATGTGATGCAGCATCCTTTTGACACAGACACACGCATTATGCTTCACTGCGAAAGGAGCCTCCGGACAAATGCATATGTATATTCGTATATAGGCGAAGTTAGGGTGGAAAAAGGAGGCGTGGCATGTGGGTCAGAGTGGAAGGCAGAAAGTGGCAAGCTAGCTCTTAAGGCTAAGCCCCTGGCAGCCATGTCGTTTACTTTAACTGGCAGCAACAGCAGAAACATCAGTCTCAGTCCCAGCTTTGGTCAAGTGTTCAAAACATGTTGCAATCAATGTTACAGTTGGTTAATGTGATAAAAAGCGTCGGAGAATTATAAGGTATTGCGTAAAAAAAATTGTGTTTGAACAACAGAATGTTTTTATGATAAAACAATATCATACGATTTCATATTAATTACAAAATTAAAAAAAATTAAAAAAAAGGTACTCTAATACAATTGTTAAATAATGTTATATTGGGTTGGCAAGAAAGTCGTTTTTTTCAATATTGTCAAAGATGATTTATTTATATCAGGACTTATAATTAATCAATTATGTATTGGCCGTTTTGTTCGACCACTAATGACCATCTCTCGGGCAGCTGCAGAATTCCGCGCTCGAAGAACTTTTGGTCTTTTCTAGCAAAGAATCGAGACAAGTGGTTTTCGACAGCCTCATCTAAATCAAAGTTTTTACCGTTCAACGAGTTTTGAAGAGAGCGAAACAAATGGTAATCTGAAGGTGCTAAGTCCGGACTATAAGGTGGATGTGGTAGCACTTCCCAATTCAGCTCCGTTATTTTTGCCGAGTGAGCAAAGATGTGTGGGGCCTAGCATTGTCATGGTGAAAGACTATACCCCTGCAATTAGCTAGTGCCGGCTCCTTTTCTTTAATTTTTTCCGCCAAATTGCATAGCTGGCGACAGTACACATCTAAATTAATAGTTTCATTCCGTCCCAGCAGCTCAAAGTGCACTACACCCTTCCAATTCCACCAAACAGACAGCATAACTTTCCTCTGATGGATATCGGCCTTTGATGTGGCTTGGGCTGGCTCATCTTTCTTGCTCCATGATCTTTTTCAACCCACTTTTCGTCGCCAGTAATGATCCGCTTCAAAAAAGGATCGTTTTTAATCCGTTGCAGCAGAGAATAGCAGATGTTGATATGCTTAGTTAGGTGAATTTCCTTTAAGTTATGCGGAACCCAAACATCGAGCTTGCTTACGAAGCCAAGTTTCTTCAAATGGTTTTCAACCGTTGTAAGCGACACACTGAGCTTCTCTGACATCTCCCGCGTTGAATAACGCCACTTTTCATCCAGCAAAGCCTGAATTTGTTCGTCAAAAACGGCCGATGGTCGACCAGAACGTGGGGCGTCTTTAACTCCAAAATCTCCAAGTCTGAATTTGGCAAACCAGCGCTGACATTGGCGATTATTTATGGCATCTTTACCATACACTTCGCACAATTTTTCGCGGGCTTCGACCGCTTTTTTTCCTTTTCGGAAGTAAAAATGCAAAATATGCCGAAAATGCTCACTTTGGTTTTCCATGTTTAATTTGCTATAGCTTCCACAAATGTTATCGAATAATTACCAAATTTTCGTCGATAGTACCTAAGACAATAAGCTTTAAAACGATACTAAAAAGTGTGACCCTGGTGCTCGATTAGTCGTAAATAAATTAGATTAAAAACGATTACTAAAAAAAACGACATGACTTTCTTGCCAACCCAATAGGGTGCATCATGTGCCTGGCACTGGCAGCAGCCCCCGTCATCGATGGTCTTTCATCACATTCGGATGGAATAGCAAAACAAATGCACTGGTAGAAACAATTTACCAATTATTTGAAGGGCAAATGCTTTTTAAAATGGATGCTATTTAAATACATAAACAGACTTCACTGACCGTGAAAAATTTATCAGCACAACTTATTGTGCAACATTGTTAACAATATTTCCCCTCATAATCGTAAGTTACACAGAAGCTATAAAAAGTCACCATAAGTATTTAAACTATTTTATTTGCTGCGAAGAAGAATATGGAAATAATTTTAGCTCAAGAGAAACCCATAAAATGGGGAAATGCTGTCATTTCAATGCATTTCCCGCAATAAACAATAATCACATAATGATGGCATCATCAGCTTTACTTAAGTGAATTTCAGGCAATAAACTATGCAACGCTTCACAGCAGAACAAAATATGTGGTTTGGGGAAACAGGGATAAAAACAGTAAAAGCCGTTCATCATTGATACCATGCACGCATAAAAATCCCACTTTTAATTCAATCAATTCGTGCCCTATTTCGTAATGCTTCGAGGTTGAACCCACTCAACGGAATACAATACAAACTAGCAAAAAACTGAAGTTGGGCATAGCCTAAAGAGACGAAGGATGAAAGGGACTCTAGAGCTATAGGAATGACTCCTGTGCCGCAGTCAAAATTGTCTAATGAATTTCTTCAATTCAATACGTGACTGACGCAATGATTGTGCACGTCTTTCGTCCTCGGCTTAAGTGAATAGCTGTCACTTCACAGATTCCTTCTTCGCCTCCGTCATCAGTGTTGCTGAGTGCAATATTTTCCGATCTAATAATGACAAGTCTCTTTTACTAAAAGTAAAATGCATTCGTGTTTAACTGTTACTTTTTTTAACAAATTATATTAAGTTCTTCAACAGCTTTGTCATCATTTTGATAAGAAAATAGACTAATAAAACTTTTATTAATTGAATGCGATATCTAAAGATTCATATACAAAATTCGGAAGGAAGTGCAAGTATCATATCTTCCACAAAACAAATATGTAAAAAAATGTATGCACAAATACTATTTATAATCAAGTCCTTTGACTTCTGGCTAGTTTTAATCCATATTGGCAGCACTTCTCATCGTAGGTGCATGATGGAGATTGGTGGACGGACAGACAGGAAGACTTACAAGAAGGAAGAACATGGCTAAGCATGACATAGTTGGCACTTTTAGGTCATTTTCTACGTTTTAACTCGATTTTAAAATGCGGACATCAACCAGAGAGGCACTCAATCAAACTCGAAGCTGCAAACGGAACTGCAGGCAAAACGCGTTTAGCAAACACTCTTAGTTTTTGCCCTTTCAGCCACATACATATGGAATGGTTGAAAGACAAAAAAAAAAAAGACTAGACCAGTTCTTAGAACTCCAATACTCCTGGCAATGGCAGCACGTTTTGCGAATCTGCCACCGAGTTCGTGATGGCCAAAGGTAAAGCTTGTGCTAAGCAGAAATGGACAATTAAGTCATGTTTTTTAAAACCTTTGTGAATTGTTTCAAAGTGCTTTATGTATATTTGTTTGCACTTTGCAATGCGGTAACCAGCAACATCTGCTTTGTTTTACAGTGGAATCAATTGAGTGGGAAGTGACTTAAAAGAAGAAGAAGTCAATGGTTTCTGCAAAGTTCCACTGTGCTGCTGAATATTTCACTGGCTGAATTAATCAAAAAAATCAACAATGACAGAGCTGAGCAAATCTATTGTGTTTTCATTTGATTTTAATATTTTAATGCAATCGAGTTTGCCTTTTGCGGTTTGCTGCCAGCTGTAAGTATGCAATACCCATTTCTCCACTCGACGTGTTGTGAAATGTGACATGCCAAGCTTAAATTTAAATGTCTACATTGCGGTTTTTGCTTTGACACAAAAAAAAAATTTAAAAACGCTTGACCCAACCATTAAGATACCCAATCGCTGATCGAATAAGTTGCTTGCTTAATGCAGAGACCACACATCACCCGGCCAACTGTCAAAGAATCCATTTCCAAGGAATATCAAATTTAAAGATAATAAATTGTACTTTAAATTGCCACTTGATTTATGGTTTTAAGATTATCATGCAAATTTTTCACTCAAAACATAATAGGAAAACAGAAGATATTTAAATTTTTCATATTACTTAAAACATTTCCTAGCCTTGGCAATGATTCACTAATTTAAGCAAAATAAACTATTCATAACAGCCTTTAAATCCGTGGGAACGTTTCACTAAAGTTTTTTTAACATTTTAAAGATGAATTTTTTACTTGTGGCTCATCAAGTTATTATTTATCACTTTATATAACAAAACATATAATACTTCAAAAAAATTATACCATTTAAGCCTTTAAATGTTAAAAATACCACAGTGATAATAGTTTGAATAGATACAAGAAAACAAGTGATAACTTCTGATCTACTTAAAAATTTTTTTTCAGTTTTTGTTTGTGCGAAGAAGCCTATTTCTTGACTCGTTATATTGAAGTTTTCATCAGCTGCATTGAACCTATGCCAGAGGTGGTAAGCCTTGGCAGCTCTTGAACATGAACCCGAAACCGGAGAAAAGGCCTAAGACACGACTTTCAGGACTACCAGGAGCTGAAAGTTCTTGTATAAACTTCAGTTTATGCTTTCGGCCTTCAATATCTCAAACAAGCACATTTTCAACAACCCCCTATACGAACGCACTCACTTTTTTTAGGTAACTCACACTCTACCACCTTCTATGTATCAATTTTTTGAATATTTCATAATAAGAATTATGCTTGTGTCTAAGCCGAGTGGGTGGGCATTGAAAAAAACAATGGCCAGGACGCTGCACAAAGTTGATGTCAATCATGGGTAAAGATAGCGAGGAATAAAGCCAGCAGGCAGAATATTAAGCTCTAAAATTGCCTTAGACAGCCGGAAAATGTCTATTCCAAAACAAATAAAGTGCAACCCAAAAACTCCTCATGCACAAACAATTTCATTTTAAGGCTGCACATGATATATTTTTTACAAAAAACTACTACTACTATATGTAAAATAAATGTGTACAATAGTACAATAATAACTGTAAAAATAAATTATAAATTGAAGATTTTCTGGCGATAACAGTGTTTTTCTTGTTTGTGAACATTATTTGTTTGTTATTTGCAATAGTATTAAATTTTAAAATTCTAAATTCTTAAAGGCTAGATATTTTTTATAAACTTCAGCCCGAGATAAGCTAAAAGGGCTGCTTAATTAAAAAAAATAAATGTTGACAATAAAAACTTCATTTTCATTTCCTACAAAATAAAAAAAACGAGGAAATAATGCTTTCAATTATCATTTAAGCCCAATTATTCGGGTCAATTTCCACGGAGAATTTGATCCACTCTGGTGGAAAGCTGTGAAGCATCCTTTCATTGTTTTCCCATTGTGTTGGCTTGCTTTTCTTCAGAGGTAATCATGCAAGCAATTAAGCTACTCTCGATTGACGCTAATTAATGAACTTCAATAAAAATTATTATGTGTGAAGTAAAAAAGCGGCACAATTATGAGAGCTTATTCAATGTGCTACCACAACCAGCTTACGTTCCCACACCAAATTTAAATTTTCGTTCCATGTAATTTGCGTAAATAATTTATATGCATGGCAGGCGTATAAAAGAAGCTTCACCATATTTCCCTGCTAGCTATTTCGATCCCTGTGCGAAATGAAATAAATATTGCAGCATCATTTAATTTTAATTAAGACATCCTAGCCACAGGCCAAAAGAGCTGCGAACGCTGGCACCCATTAAATCCTCCGAATGCACCGTGCTCAACGTAAATAAATAAGTGAGATTTGGTGGTGAAGTAATTTGGTGGTGCGGATGTTCTAGGTTGATGGCTGAGCCTTGGCCATGTGCCTATTCGTTGATCAATAGCACAATGCCCATTCGATTTCTAGCCAACTCACGGTTCCAAGCATTTCAACGCTTAGACAGTGTCAAAAGGCATCTTTACTCAAGGAGCCCACTTTTGAGCTTACTTCAATTGCCCTCATCATTCGAAAAGAGTGGTGTGCTTAAACAGTTAAAAGCCAGAGTGAGAAAAACTTTTTAAAAGAGAGTATCGACTATAATGTACCCGGTGCTATATGGTTTGCTTCAAACCAAAATATGAATCTCAATCCTAGTCCGCTTTGAAATAATTTACTGTTTAGGCCATAGCACCTGGTTTTTTGAAGAGTATCAAAGGCTAAAATTACCGTTATTTTCTGCAAAAAAAACATTCTGATTCATTGTTAAACTTCTACAAGATCTGAATGGCTCAAAAACTTGATACCTCACCAATGTTGACTTAAATAACCGAAAAGCCAACAAAATGCAACAATGTTTACTATTAAATTGAATGCGATCAAGCACCATATAGTGAGCTCGGATCCCCTTTCTTAGTAACATACCTAATACTATATAAGCAAGCATTTAAGAATTTGAAGGGGTAAAAGTTTACTAGCTAAATTCATTGAGCGAAAGGTTTACAGTACTAATAAGGCATCATTTAAGTCGACTTTCAGGACCCAAGGCGTATCTGGTTAGTGGATGAAGGGTGTGGGGTTGTGGGTTTCGGGTTCTGGATATTTTCGTGGTAAAAATCTGGCCTGGAAAACGTGGGAAAAGTCAATCGACTCGCATCCATGCCGCTTTCCATTGATTCCAAATAAGGCACATTCATCGGTAGCATTGAATTTGAGTTTACCGCTCTTTAAAGCCAGTGTAGGTTGGCCTAAAGGTTTTTTAATACGAAGAAAATAGCCTAACTTACATTTCTTTAAACGCTTTAATTAATTCGCTTCTCTTTCTTTATCGCTTCAATCTGAATTAAAACCTTGGGCTCAACCTCTGGTTCAAATCGATAAAAAAGACCTGCCTGGGGCCACTTGGACTCATCCTTCGACCGCAGAGCACTTTAATGAGCAAAGTTAGGGCGGTACCCGAATAACAACTTAACCTCAACGACTCTAGATAGTCATTTTGTGTGGTTTGCTTGCTACACAAATTTCTTTCCCCAGCTGCAGTTTGGGTATTTAACATTTTCGTGGTGAAGCACACCAAAATAAAAGGTTCACTTTTGCATATCTCTTGGGGTGGAAATTGGGTGCATTCATGTCTATTTTTAGGTTTTTGACTTTTTTACACCAAAATTCCATTTAATTTTTGACTTTTTTACACCAAAATTCCATTTAATTTTCCTTTCTCTCCCCTTGCAGACGCTGCGAAATGTCACCGCCCTGATGGGAAAGTCCGCCTATCTCAGCTGCCGTGTTCGCAATTTGGCCAAAAAACGGTAAGTTTTTGCTCAAGAGTGGTACACTTAAAAAATATAAGGGATTTAAAATTGGCGAAAAAAGAATTTAGGTTATTTTAATCTTGAGATAGGTAATAACCACAAGGTTAACAAAACTTTTCGAGAAGCAACAAAATTTAATTAAGAGTTTAAGAACAAAGTTTTTCAGTGCTAAATTGTTGAAAAGTTTTTTGCTGTGCGTAAAGACATCGCGTAGTCGCCTTGACATTAAAGTTTGCTTCACCTTTAGGTTCTTTTCCATGCCGCTTTTCGTGTTAATTTGTTGTATGATTTTTCAACCTAATCACCGATGCGTAGACCAAATTGTAATTCTCCTAGCATGACAATTAAATTTTTAATTAGTTTTGTTACGTCGCGCGCCGCTGCTTTTCCTTGACTTTGTGGAAAGGTGACTATGAAGTTTGCTGTAAGATGTTTTTGTCTTCTGGGAACTTGGTACTTCCTAATTTTGACCCTCCTTTTTATTTTTGTTGCTGTATTGTATTTGTTAATTTTTTGTTACTGCTTTAATTGCTCTCTTTTCCGTAATTAGACCGTAAGCAGACCGCACAAAAAATTCTAGACAAGAATAGCAGTTTGTAACATTTAATAATGGCAGACTCCCTTTAAAGTCTCAACTGTTTGTTTAATGAGACATATAATTCAAAAGTCAGAAGTGACTGGGAGTTGCTGATCTTTTTTAATAAGATCGTTAAGAAGGATTTTAGAAAAACTGGGAAGGCTATTAATGAGAGGGCCAAACGTGTGGCCAGCAGATGCTTTATTTGGTTTAAAATTTGCATAAATCTAGATAATCCCTTTGGCGGGGGAAAACCGCGATGCCAAAAATAACAAGCAAAAAAAAACTATCAACACGCTCGTGAGCACTTGACCCAATTGCGGCACCAGGAAGTGCAAATGCTGACGGCGTTGCAGCATGCCGTTTTCAGGCGCAACTTTTAATTTTTTGCCAAACAAAAGAGAGACAAGTGGCAGTCGGCAGACCCAGAAGCTCCCCCATGTTGGTTAACACATATATCAGCTGTTCAACCTCAAGTGGGCGCGCCTTTTTAAGTCTACGGCCTGCCACGCCCCACTCAAAACTCTCAATTGCAGCTGAGCGCAAAATGATTTAAACAATTTCACGGAATTACTTGCACCACATAAGTCCGTGTTGCCTGAGGCCAAAAGCACTGCCACAGAGTACCACCCTGGTGTACCACCATTTAACTCCTCACTTAAATTGTTAAGGTTGGTCCTTTAAAAATTGGAGGAATATTTAATTACGACTACTAATTTTTAAACTTCCTACTAATTTTACTTTAGAAAACTAAAAGTCCTGATTAAGTTATTTTGAATTGTTTGTTTATTGACTTATTAAAAAAACCTTTTTTTTAAGGTGTTATGTAATACAAATATTAATTCGAATTTGAACTAACAGTTTTTTAGAATTTATTGGACTGATATCTATATTTACCCAAATATATAACTACTTATATTTTTTAAAAGAAGTAAATAGACGATAAATTCCGGTTTGTAAATCACAGAACACGAATGTTTTATATATGGGCCAGGCCAGGTCAACTGTGTCAAAAATTTTGGGGTAACTTTTTTGATTCGAAAAAAAAACATAAAAAGATAAGGACAGTACCTAAAATCATTTTGAGCTTCAAAGTTCAGAACATTTTTTTTTGGGGGTTTTTGGCAAAAAATGTATAACTCACGAATGGTTTCACAACAGAGTATACCGACGAAACTTTCGGTGTCTACCAAACCATACCATAAAGTTGTGTAGCAACATTGCGCATAATTAAGCCCACACACGCATGGTTGTGGCTTTCGCTTTCTTTTCACTGGAAGAAAGCATCACAAATATGTACAAGTACGTTGCATGTGGATACTGGGCTGTCAAGTGCGACAATTTTTCATTTTCACTTGACTCAATAAGTTAACGTAAGCCGCCTCCTGCCAGCTTACAAAATCATCTCTGAGCACCACAAACTGCTTTTAAAGCTTGTGAAATACCAGTACCAACAGCTCTTCAGCGATTCCGCTGAGATTCAGTAAGTCAGTGGGTTTTTCCCCTTTTTTACATAAAAAACTTAAGCAGTGCGTAACACGTTGCTCATACGTCACGTAAGCCCAGCCGAAAAGATGCAAACCTTTTTATTGCCTTCTTCAAGCTGGACATTTTTTCAAATTCAATGCACAGACAAATAATGCAATTTTACTGGTAATGCAACCGGTTCCTATGCATCTTGCCTTTTTAAATTAGACCAAAGAAATTTAAACCAGGAATCCTAAGGACTTTCAATAATTTCGAAAAATACTTGTTCCATAAAGCATTTCGTCTTTTACTTTTGTTTAAAATGATTGCATTCAAAATTAAAACGAAGGGAAATAATTCCCAATTTTTTGAAGAGCTACAAAAAAAAACTTTTGAAGTGTAATAATATATGGATACAAAATACATTTTTTCACCTTTTCTGCTAGAAAAATAGTTAAAAACTATTTTGTTTCTTACTCATAAAACTGTTAGTTGAAATTCTCACCCAAGTACTATCAAACATATTTGATTAAGACTGTAAGAGAGTACTAAAATGTTGCATTGTTTTGGCCTTTTGCAGGTATCCTGGATCAGACACCGCGACATCCACATCCTGACGGTGGGCGCGTACACTTACACTTCGGATCAGCGGTTCCAGGCGACCCACCACCAGGACACCGAGGACTGGACGCTGCATATAAAGTGGGCCCCGAAGCGGGACGCTGGGATGTACGAGTGCCAGACATCCATGCAGCCGGTGCGCAGCTACATATTTCGTCCGCCTGAACGTTGCTTGTGAATTCAAGATGTCCTTCTTAAGGGATACCAATTCAGTTTCATAAAAAAAACAACATTTGTCGTCACAGCTAACAAAGGGGCCTCGCTGAAAAAAAAAACGGAAAAAAAAAAGTTGTTGAACAAATAAATTACACACAGCAAACGAGTAAGCAACACGCACGACCAAGGCAAGGCGATGTCGATGGAACGTTGAGAAAAAGTTCTTTACGCAACAATAATTCTGTTTTATCTCGTACTTCAATATTCTACAGTGCCAGCCAACGAACAGCGCCCACCTAAAGCCTTTACTTTGTTTGACACCTTTTTTTATGCACTTACATATTCTCGCCCTTCCCTTTATTTTTCGGTGGAAGGTTGATAAATGCAGCACCATAAATCTCACTTGCACTTTCAGCCCCGAAACACCGGCCTTCATATTCTGGTATCATTACGAGGAGGTAAATAATGTTTTTTTTATGTTCCCTAAGTAAGCACACCTTAATTACTCTCTGTATATGTATTAAAAAATTCCATTTTATTGAGCAATTTAGGGTTAAAAACAGTTTAAAAAAATAGGAAACTTAAGTTAACTTGATTTCGGGGTCAATATTTAAGGGTCGATTCAAGCCTTAAAAGAAAATGTTATATTTTCTGAAAATAAAGCTAAAATTCTCCACAGTTAAGCCTAATATAAAGCTTTTAACCTACTCTTGAAACAAATTATTTATGTTATTTGTAGACCAACTTTTTATGGGACTTTCAAACAAATCGAAACCATTTTAAAAATCTGTAACAATTGGTTCTAATTGCCTTTATTACCAATCTTTTAATTATTAATCAATGGAATATGTCATTTTCAACTAAGGTTAATAATAAAATAAAATAAAAGTTATCCTTTTATCTTTTTCACTCCACCATCTATGTATATTTTCATTTTTTTATCTTTTTCAATCCACCATCTATATATTATATATTTTTAACTTATGTTTTCAAAACCTCATCGAATCATCAAATCAACTTCAGCTGCGTCAATTATTAAATCTTCAGTTGATTAAAAACGCTGCGGCGTGAGTCAGAGAATTTTCTTATCGCCTGTGGCGGATTCCGCTTCTTAGTTCTCCCTTTGCAACTGCCAACTAGCACGGTTGTCCGAGCCAAGTTAAGTTGGCTAATTGCAGAGTGCTAAAACCGCAACAGTTGGATGCTAATTGCATTTTAAAAGCCAAACAAAGTATTAACAAAAAAGCGCAAGGAAGTCCAGAAAAAAATCGGAGTTAAGTGCAATGCACACACAAATCTGGCCAACAACTGCTGCTCACTTCTTGTCCATTTCTGGAATTTTTAAATTTAAATCCTTCTCACTCTGACCCACCTGTACCGCAGAAACCTTAACGCGTACTAATTTCAGGCTTTGTTAAGTCCTGTGCTAAATATCATCCTTTTAATTTCCTGTTCCACAGCCCGTGTGAAGAATTATTTACGGTCCATGCAAATTTGCTGTTAATTAGTGTAATGGATGGATAACTAAGTTAATGCATTTCCACTTTTCGGCCACCATGAGAAAAAATGTATGCAGAACATTTTTTCTCGCACTTCCGCTCTCTAACTGTAACTTACGGGCAGCATATTTTCGCTTTTTGCACCTGATGTCACGGCCTTGGCAGCCCAACATGTGTGGCTTTTACGTGGGGCTAATTCCTGGAAATTTGTGACGTATTTTTAGCCACCTCCCGTTGCCTTGTATTCGGTTTATGCACAACTTTTTGGGCCTGCTTCAATTCCAATCAATTGTCACTTTATCCTCTTGTCTCTCCAATTTATGTCACGTCCTCGTCTTATGCGAATTTAATGGAATTCGCATTTTTATGGTCCATGTATAATTTGTTTTATACTTGAAAAATGCGGTTAACTATTGCGTCGGAAGTGGAACACAAATCTTATTTGTATATGTGCGTTTTCAATGGGTACAAGCATTTTACACAAATATTTTAATATCTTTTTGACATTTTTTATTTGTGTTTTTATTTCCTTTTCTGTGCTTTTGTATGACATTTCCCAATCCAATCCGATTTCCCATTTGAAGAAATCAGGAACAGCTGCAGTTGTCATGAAAATTGCAAGCTGCACGTCATGAACTTTTTTAACAGGGACTGGCAGAATTTTGTTTCAGTTTATTCTCTGACAAACTGCAGATTTGTATTTATTCCGACTTGCTAATTTTTCCACTGCCCTCGGCCTCGTTCTCATCCACCCACTCATTAACTAATTTGTGCCGAGGGCAGAAATATTACAATACAAATGTGAAATTTATGCAGGAGTTAGCAGTAATGATTCCAGAATATCATGGCCCGACTGATGGGCATACTTGTCTCTTGCCAAAAGTTTCTGCGACAAAGTTCGTGCCATTTTCATTGTTTTTATGGCCGATATCCAGGCATATAGGATAATACATAATGTACTATTAGTTTAAATATTGGTAAACAACAAATATTTTCCGTATAAAAACTATTGTTTTTTTTTTCATGAGACATAATGTTTAAAACAATATAAATAATTATGACATAATTTTGTATGAAATAATACATATATTTGGAAGATGATTGGCTAGAAACTTCCTATCATTGAATATAGTGTTGAATTATTTTTTTAAATCAAACAAGATAGAGAGATACAATTAATTTAAGATACAATTAATTTAAGGTAACAAATATCCACATATAATACTCTCTTAACCGTTTAAATCTTATTAAACACAATTTTTATCTTTTGTTAAATGCTGCCATTGTGCAATATCGCTTTTCCCTTATCGGTTTCACTGGGAACGTTAAAACCAATTTTTTGCTTTAGTTTCTGATGTCTCTTTAGCGATAGCTTTTCCCTTATTTATTATATCATCGCATTTATCCTCGATTAGTTGGGATTAGAAGGCAAGTTATTCGCCAGACAGTTGGCCCGAGGCCCTTGCCCAAGGATAGTTAGCCTTCTTATTTCCGTAGTTTTTGCCTTAGCATACTTTTGCTGTTGGCAAAGTCATTGCCCTGTCAGCAGCATTGTGTGCTAATATCAATTCCCTGTCAGCTCTCTGCTATCCTGAACTTGGCTACTCATCCCTTCTGTATTGGAAAAATTATTCCGGTATTTATGTTGTCAGCTGGCGGAAGCGACTTAATATGCATTCAGTCCTCGACATAACATGCCACCCTGACAATCAAGTCGGCTCAGATGGCTGTCAGAAAGTTGTATCCATAATGAGATCCGCATGATTTGCATTGCACTCTACCCGATCATTGATGTCGTGAGTCATCACTTATCACGAACATACACATCAAATTCAAATTAAAATCACTATTTCATATTCAGAAGTGCCAGTCAAGAGCAGCTGTTGCCACGTCTCGAGAATTTGTAGGCACCTTGAAAAAGTTTAAATTTTTAGATCGAGTTAATGAACCATTTTTAAAAAATCCAGCACAAATATTCAGTAATATTTTTAAGCTTTCCTTTTATTTACGAAGGGTCAAAAATTAAATTGGGAACAACAGCCATCACAACTAGTTTTTCACCAATGGCTTATACATTATTTTACGAAATAAGCGTACTCACAACTCTCACCCCATTTGCAGGTCATTAATTATGATTTATCGAAAGGCGGTGTGTCGGTAATTACCGAAAAGGGCGATGTGACAACCTCGTTCCTGCTCATACAGAATGCAGATCTGGCCGATTCGGGAAAATACTCATGTGCGCCATCCAATGCAGATGTGGCCAGTATGCGTGTGCATGTCCCCAATGGTAAGTACCCATCCCATATCCCAATTCCAAAGACCTTCTTCAAAGCCAAAATAGCCAATTGAATGCTATTTATAGTGGAACTGCCAAATGCACCCGACAGCCATCCTATGCATTATTTCATTTAGTTTTCTTTGTTGCGATTCAGACTCCGATATACTCAAAACAATAGTTATGCACTTGTTAATCAAAGACACAAACAAATATAGGTACATACATATTATAATGAAATAAATGTTCACCATTTATCCAATTTATAAGAAACAAATTTTGAATTTGTATGCTATCAGAAAATAATGTGGCTAATGGAAAATATTTTATTTTTTTTTCTATTACCCTTTTTTTGACAAAGTAATGATGTGACAGCTTCACAATATTGTATGAAGTTATTATGTGGCCCTCACTTTGACTTATGAATTACCTCGAAATTTATTTGTTCCACTGTATGATAGCTTTTCAATGCAGCGTCGCTTTTGCGTCTGAATATCTGTGAAAGAGCGGTATCCTGAGGGACGTTTTATGAATACGAATTATCCACCAGTGGACACCAACCGCTGAGCTCACACCACTGATCCCCTTGACCCACTAAAAAGCTAACAAAGCCTTCCGACTCGAATTTCGGTTCATTTCCGCCTGCATGCAGGATCCCCGTGACTCTTCCACAACTTTCACAAATTAATTGGGCAGGAACTTGGATCGCTTGATTTCCACCAGAACCACAAAAGTGCAGCAAGTAAAAGTGGCCCAATTTCGGTTGAAGTTTTTAAGTGACCCATGGGTAAACAGTACTGTGTAGCGAGGAATTACAGCGCATAATAGCATCAATTATGAGCAAATTATAATTAGCACACTGCGGTTAACTGCAGTATAGTGAGTGTCAGTAAGGCTCCCAGAAAAGGATTTCCACTCTCAACAAGAAAGGATGCCGGCGACATTTACAAATTGCGAGTGGGATACTCGAGAAATCGTTGCAATTTGTCACCATAATCGCAGCCAATTTGGGTTTGACACAGTTTAAATAAATTACATAATTGTAAAGGGCAGAGATAAGAGAAATAACGGCAGAAGGTAGTCCCTTCGACAATGACAGCTTAATTTAGCTTGGTGTCTGGGCACCAAAAAGAGGGAGGTTTTATTGTGGACAGGAAAAGGAAATAAAGGGGTCACGTTTTTCAATCATTCCAACCGCATCATATAGAAAACCCAACACCAGCTACTGCCCACTGATTTCCGCAAATGGACCGCAAATGCTAACGTGCGGATAGCCAAGCTCCTGGCATTGTAAACGTTTACCATCCATTGTACATGAAAATATAAAGCAGCAAACGGGAAAGAGGAAAACAGCGCCAGGTGTTCGAGGGGTAATGACGAGACACGAGCCGCGCAACGTGAAAAAATGGTGGTCATGCACTGCCTTGAATTCTTAAGCTGAAAATTGAAATCTGTTGTTTGTAACAAACATTGACAGCGTTTAAAATCGGGTTTCCGAAATCTAAATTAGGTCCTTCAATTTTTTAAACAAGTCTTGAAGTAATGGGTTTTAAATATTTTTAGGGTTATTTAAAGCGCATTCACGTCTCGTGAAATACAATTCCATAATAAAAGCAAACACTATTTCTGTAGTTAAAATTTTACTAATTTTGAAAATATTTTTGGTTGAAAATAAGATGAAATAAATCATTTAAATAAAACATTATATTTGTACATTTTTAAACTGTGATGGTATACTTAAAATATAAAAAGGTATTGTTGACTTCGAAGGCGTTGAGATAAGCTTTCAGCAGAATTATTTTATAATTTTTTTTACAAGGTTGTGTCCTTTTTTTTTTGCAAGTTTAATGACAAAACCATAAGGGTTATTGAAAAACTAGTTGCAAAGCGGATTTAAAAATCCGACATTTGAATTTGTAAACAGAAGGAAGTTTTATAACAAAAACTTTGTTAGCAGTATTTTTCGGATGCTTGAACAAGAGTTTTGTTCAAGCTTTATCTGGATAAAAGTCAGTTTATCTTTTGGGTTGGGCTCCCCCCCTCGATTTTGACCTTCGAACTCGTTCAACCACAATGTGTCTGAGCGGGCCAAAAGCCACTTGAATCGAAGCGTTAATGACAGAAACAAGGGACTCATGTTGTGACAGCCAAACAGAACGCTGCCCAGAATTTGGCTTCGAGAATGGACCTGTCGATTGTACATTTTCCAGTCCCAGTTGCCTTGCAGCCAAAACCGTCCATTAAACGTCTGAGTTTTCTTCAGGCCAACTCACTTATGAATGGTTGACAGTGTGCAGGACGGCATCAGACAGAGGTCAGCAGCTTAAGTTGGGGAAAATAGACTAGCGAAATGCTATCCAAATTCCTTAACTTAGTTTCCAAAAAGTGCACGGAGAATTTCATTATTCCATCACCTTTTTTATAGCTGGCATTATCCGGTGATCAAGTCAAACATTTAAAAACCAAACGTTTAATTCAATTTAATACGAATATAAAAAAAACCCATAACGAACAAAATCCTCTTACTTAAAACACTATCTTAGTGCATGCTTAAAATTAATTTTTCCCACTTTTTCTGAAGGAAGGTATGGCTGTCAAAAAAACATGGAAATTAGCCGAGTTTAACTTTCTCATAACTGCATAAGGAAACCACAGACGAAACCCACTGTGCCTTCTCCGCCTTCGTAGCAATTCCATTGGATGGCCCATTTAGGTAACAATTCGGTAAATCAGGACACCGGACGGATGATGTCCATGATGCGTCGACGGAATGTCTAGGCAGGTTGTTTGCCCTATTTGCTGCTGATGATTTCGATGCATCTTGGCACGATGGAATCTGCTGCTCTATCTTGCTCTATTCAATCATGGTTGATGGTGAGCTGAGGAAAAGTTAGACCAGGTTACTCGTGACGGACAACGCTGCTTTCGTACTTTACACTTGAGAAATCAAACGGAATTGGTGACAAATATCTTACCATCTGATTCCCAAAAAATTCAGGCGTAAATCCGGGGAAAAGCAAATGGCAAACGACTCTCGCCATATCAAGGAAACTGTGAGAAGTTGAAGTCATGACCTGTTTCCTAAACAAAAATAGGAAAAGAAAATCCCTTGGCTCACTACACGTATTGATGTCCTGCAAACTGACACAAACAACCAAACTGAGAAAAAGACGCCCAAAATCCCCTATTCTAGTTTCGCAGGACGGCGAATTTATTCCACTCCATGAGCCCGAAAACCTTGTGTGCTGCAGATTAGCTTTTTTCACGGGAAATAACATTGCACCTTGAGGATGCCGAAGCTCAAAAAACTTCGTTTCGGCGTTGTCACGTTTGTAATTGCGCTCACTTGCCTCCTGACCTCTTGACTCTGCTCCTTTGATCAGCTCCAATGGATAGTCAATTTCCTGTTCACCAGTACCAATTCCTCGACCTGCACTGGGGAAAATTAGTGATTACTATTAATTTCTTCATCTTCTGTGTCGATGATTCAATAAAACTAGAGCAAATTGCAAAGGTAATGTCAGTGAAAGCCGCCAACAAATGCACTGAGAAAATAACAACAAAGCGCCGTTGTTATGGGTGTCTTTTCATCTAAAAAACCCATTTATTTAATTAGAAAATTCTAAGGAAAATATCCAAAAGGATTTTAACTGAAAAACTTTAATTTGTTTTATACAAATTATATAAAAAGGAATGCAGATTCAATTGAGAACATATGTATGTATATCTTACTTGTTATATGAGCTTTAAGCTTCTTTCCATTCTTGTAAATCCCAAAAACTAATGTGAGGAAAAACATTGTGCACAACCTATGATGACACGCGTGCATTTCCTCATCGGAGTAAGAACGTTCTCTCCTTTCTTAACCCTTCTGTGAGCGGAAGATTTTTTATACGTTATTGAGCGGAAGACACAAATATGTGCATCGTGTTTGAACTGCGTATATCTTAAAAACCTTTATTAAAAAAAATTTGAATAAAAAAATCATTAAATTTAAAATTTAACTTTTTAAATTAAGCCTACACTAAAAAAAATTTTTAAGTTTTACCTTGGAAAAAAAATTGCAGGTGAGATTAGTTACGTAAAACTCGCAAACAGATCAAACAATTGAAAAACGTGGTATACTACCTTATAGGAAAGCCCTATGCTGTGATGCACTCCCCCTGCAAACCAATTCGAACTTTTACTTGAACTCAGGTCTTAATGGCCAGGGATCGAGACAGCCACTAAACTGACAGCCCAAATTACAGATTAACTCATTTGGCCATAAATGGATATCAAAATTTATAACAATTTTAATTATCCATTTCGCGTGAGGACATTGCAAAAATCAAATATGACAACTGAAACTAGAAGCACCACAACAGGGATGAAATTCAATAAACAAGAAGGGAAACGTTAGAAAAAAGTCAATTATCCTGCTCGAGGGCGGTCATTTTTCATCACGTATTTTTTCATTTCAAAAAATAGAACTTGACGTTGGCTTTTGCAATAATGTTCCATTTCCTTCCCGATGCTGCCACCCGAGTTCTCCAACCCAACTTCCAGTGCCATTCTGTTATAATTCCGCATGCTAAAGAGTTTTATCGGAGAGCTCTGTGGATTTAACGAGTGTGATTTGAAAATGGAGTTTTTGCAACAAGTGTGAAAAAAAAGCACCAAGTAAGATTGTCCAGCGGAATTATGCGGAGCAGCGCTACATGTCAGCGGATAGTTCCTGGACAGAAGTCATCGGTGGACTTCTGACTGCCTTTCCACTGGCCAATGAGCACCCAGTTCAATATGCCAGTTCTAGGTCCTTCGTCTGTGAGTGTCCATTTGTGCTCTGATCCCCTTTGCGAATTCCCTTTTACTGCAGCGTTGTTGCTTTATTAACAAAGTTAAGCCGGCACATGGGGTTCTAGATTAAATTTACTCCGTTTCTAGGAACATGGGTGGCTTTAATATCTTTCTGTTAAAAAAAAAGTTTGAGACTAGCTGTGTAACCCGGCTTTTAAGACCTACCCGTTTCCGAAATTCAAAAAATGTTAAAATCGAGCCGCCCTAATATATTATTCATATTACTATTATTATTATAACATTAATATAAAATGTAATAATAAAAATATGAATTAACCTTTTATTTGAAAGTCTCAATATTAAATCTTTTCAGATTATACATATTATGTATTGGTAAAACTTAAATCAATATTATATGAAAATAAATTAACTTCGCGCTGCAACATTACAAAACAAAATCAAATCTCTATTAGCATTAGTTACATTTAAGATTTTACCGGAATTTGGTTTTAAAATATATGGTTTATTTTCTCTGTGTTTCTCGCCTAGTACATAAAAAGGAGAATCGATCATATGCTTCAAATAGCCGGCAGCTTCCCTAAGGGGTGATTACGTTTTTACCACTGCACTGTGGGCCAAAAATTTCACATTTTGGCAAAAAATAACTTTTAATTTTTTAAGAAATTTAATAAAACTATAATGGGATCTTGTTTAGAATACTTTTAGGTATTTTATGCCAACGTTTCAAACAAATTAATTTGTACTTTTTTTATGGCATATTTTTAAAGTTCAAACTTCGTAAAATATTGGAAAACTTTTTGAAAATTACAGCCAAAATGTCGTTGCCTGTCGTTGCAATACGAAACATTAACAAAAGTTTCACACCTAATGTAGCAAGTAAAAAATATAATATTGAAATTATTCCAAAAACATCTTTTAAAAATTTAAAATATCTATAAGTTTACCTTTTATTATAAAAATGTACTTTGCTTTTAACCAGCAAAAAAGTACTCTTCGCGATTTGAGTAAAACTTTTAAAACAAATTATTTTATCAGTTGTCAAGTCCCCCAGGGGCGAGGTTTTTGTGCGACTCTCTTAATTTTTTTTTATCAATTTTTAAAGTTAAGCGTTGAGCATGCTCAAAAGCCAAACAAAACTGTCAAAGTCCATTTTTGGAAATTGTGCACACGTGAAAAGTATCGAAAACTCTTGGAATTCTTGTTTTGTAACTAAAATACACGAATTAAAATAAATTGCATACTTTTGAAGGCTTTTATAAAAGTTGATTTTAAGAGCTAAAGTATTAAAAAATTCAATTAAACTGCATTTTTTTTTTAAGTTTAAAATGTTTTAAAAATGGAAACTAAACTAAGCCTGTGCTTAAAAAATTTGTTTGGTTTCGATTTTTTCATAAACTTTTACGTAGTGCCTAAGACAAGTTGGCATATTTAAAGGTCGATAAAAATTTAAACACTTAATATTTTTTTAAGGACACATTTTTTTTTTTAGTTGCGATCTTTTGTTGTTGAGTTTGTGTTAAATTGGGTTAAATCTCTGCAGTAGTTTTTTTTATAAATAAAAAACTAAAAAATAGGAAATATTTTTAAACTTTGGCTCAGATTATCTGTATCTTAAATAAATAGTACAAAATTTGAATTTTGTTTTTCCAAAAGTTTAATCTTTTAAGAACATAATGGCCAAATTTCAGCTTCCTAGCTACGCAGTGGAAGAAGAACCCGATTTTTGGCCAAAATTTGAACTTTCTGACCCACTGTGCACTGTTACCTTTCGCCATTTCCCTTTGGCCATTTTCCCTTCTGACTTTTGCAAAATGTGTCCTTTCTCAGGAAAAACGACCTGCTGGGTGCTGCTGGATTTTTTGACAAGTGAATCTTTCGTTTGTTGGTCTCTTTGATTAGACCAAACAAACTGAAATTCGTTTGGAAGAACGGTATTTTTGGTCCCCAGATTATGATGGTAAATGGTTGCTTGTCTGCCAGATAGGACTCCCTTGGTGTTTATGGGTTTTATTTCGCTAGATTCGTGCCAAAAATTGCATTTGCTTAATTAACGAAATGCCAATTTACGGTCCCAATTCAATTATGAAATGTGTAATGTGGGTTGTTTTCCTGTGTCGAAAAAAGAGAGATGTTGTAGGGGAAATAGCTAAAAGCTATTGATTTCGGACGACACAGACGACTGACAGAATTATGACAAGTGTACTTCTTGCTGTGCTCAAACTAGCTCGCCGGATTGTCGACCCACCATAGTTTGTGGTTACCTTTCTTTTCCCAGAACTGACAATGATGCATTCTTACCAATTTAATTTAATTTTTATTTTTTACGAGTGTATTGATGTTTTTGCAACAAGGAAAAGGCAGCGAAAAATTGAAACACCACAATTTTTCCCGTCTGCTTATATTCATTTCGGGTGGAGACGATCATGACGTGTGCCAGGATGCAGGATGCTTAGTTCCATTGTGTTGCCCAAACAAAGGCTTATGTTTTTGTTTGTCCTGCTGCAACTACAATCTTGCCCAGATGGTAACCCATAATTTCTGCCCTGCTGGTGGATTTTAGCGGTCAGGTTGTTGTTGACTGAAGGTTTCTGCCAAAAAAAAGGAGAAGATTCCCTGCACCACAAAATTCTCCGGCGTGATACAAACATTTGCTTAAGTTCAAAGGCATTTGCTTTTAATTAAAAATTTCCTACTGACAACTACAGATAATCGACCCTTGGCGACATCATAACCAAAGAAATAGCTGTGTTGTGTACATAATCAGTTTAGCTGTGCAATTTTAATTACAATTTGTGGGCGGAGGTCTGCACACATGCCTCTCCACTCAGGAAGGAGTTTGGAACGAGTGCAGCCACGCCCCTTTGTCCTTTGGAACCACTTACACACACTGTCTGCGAAAAGTTAACACACATGACGTGCAACAAATTATGTTATTCCCGCATCGGCAAGCATAAAATTATCAGACAGACCGCCAGCCGCAGCAAGGATCTCTGAGTCTCATCGACATCCTTGACGCGCTGCAAATTAATGCTTAAGGACAATTTTCACTTCATTACACGATTGCTTTTTTCGCAGTTTCCTTTTTGCAATTTTTCCATCAGCTGCAAGGTTTGAAGCAGGTGAGGTCTGAATTTTGGTAGCTTTGCATATAAATAAAATAAAAACCATTATTTTAAACTAAAAACAGCAAATACTTAGTAATTTAACTACCCATCCTGGCCTTTTTCAACTCCTTTCCAAAAATATAGTTTTCATTTGTACGTTTCGAAAGCTTGTTTACTCTGGGTAAAAAAGCATGCTTACATATTTGTGTTGAAAATAAAAAATATTTAGTATTTTTATTATAATGTTTGAAATTCAAATTTACCAATTTTTTTTGTATTTTAAATGCGTTTTTTTTTTAACTGTCTTTGAATAAGAGTAGGTACTAACTTTTGTGAGCAATTAAAATTAACAATCCTTTAAAAAAAGAAAAATATTTAAATGTGAAGATTATTCCTTTCTTACTGTTCAAGTTTTTTTTGCTATGCAAATATTTTTTTGCAGAAAATTGTTTTAAAATATGCAGTTGAAGCCGCAACAGTTATTTCCAACGGAAAGTAACACTTTGTGCCCGGAGGCAAGGAAACCCCTATTACTTGCTTTGGATCACATTTGCAGGAATAATCTAATAATGAAAAATAACAAATATCATTAAAAGGCAACCAAGACCCAGCAGTACATACAGGCCCGACTGGCTTGCATAATTAATTGTGATTGATATAAGAAATTATTCGCCGGTGGCCAAACAGATTTCGGTGCCAAGTTAGACCAAGAAAAGCCAAAAAGGGAGCAATGAAAAATCATTCCAGAAGTTGTCCCAAAAACCAACGCCCACATAAAGAATTCATATAATCCACACATATTAAAAATGTTTATGGGCAAAATAATAGCGCAAGCGTTAAAGACGTTTCATGCAACTCTATTGAAAAATTAAAAAAAAAATATGTATACCTTAGCAAAGACTTATACGACTTTTCTTTAATCTTATAATTTACAAGTTTTTCTTTGCACACAGCATACATTTCATTGTTGTTTAAAACCGTTTTTGATAGGCAACTGGAGTGCTATTATTTTGACCTCAGCTGTACATATGGGGCGAGTGATCCGCACACCTGCACACAGAAAACGGGACATCATAAAGAAACTCCATTTATGGCCGCTCGAGCGATTTGTTTACCTGCAAAACGAAAGGTGAAAAGGTAAGCGGATGCAGCGAAAAAAAGGAAACAAACGGAAAGAAACGCAGACCATTTTAATTTATGTCGGTTGGAAGAGCTTTACTAAGAAGTGCCGGGAGTGTTGACAAATATTAGTAAAATAGCAGTGGAAAAGGACGCGAACTTGGCTCTGCAAATAAACGAAAAATTTAGCAAATGTAGGAAATGGCTGCTGTCGTGTGGAAATAATTCGCTAGCAAATTAAAAACAAACGTTCAATGTTAACAAAAAATAATTCTGCTCACTTTTTCATCTTTTGTTTAAATATTTTTGTGTGTGCTTGGGCAGGCGGTGCTTTTAAATTGTGTGTACCATCTGCGGAACATTTCTTATTTTCTATAAATTTTGGCTTAAATGTAGCATGTATCTAAGGAGCAGTTGAAAATGTTGTTACTTGTTGTTGTCGTGGTTGCTGCAGTTGTTTCAGCATTTGTTGACGTTTCCTGAGTTTTCTTGTGGCAAAGAAAAGTCGCAAATTAAGCGCTCGACTGCATATTCTTTACAAATTTTCAAAGGTACTGCAACTTTAAAAATGCAGCTGCAATTTTACTTAAAATTTTAATTTAATATAATTGTTATTCTCTAATCAATTTTTCATACGCACACCAATTTTTATTTAAAAAAATATGGTATAAAATTTTATATTTTCTTATATACAAGTTTTGTTTGATTTATACAGAATCAATGAATTAAAAGGGCTTAACTCTCTCCTCCCCCTGCCACAAAACTCAAGAACTTTTGGCCAATTTAACAATCATTTAGGTCGTCAGCAAATCATGAGTGATGGTCAGAATTAGAATTGTAATTGGATGGGCTGGTTGCTCTTTGTAATGCCCTTAGTGATTGATCTAAATTGGAAAACACGTTCTCATTTATGTGTTATTTGTGCATGATACATATTAAATCAAGCGTCAAAAGTTAAAACTAAACCAACACTTGATATTTGACGTGTAGGACATGACTGGTTGTAGTTTGATAAATCTGCAGTTAGCACCATGCAGCTTCAAGCGAAACTAGGTAAACAGCTGGCAGCTATTTTAATTTAAATAATCAAATAAGCAGAAAATGAAGAACAACTGTCTTCCCACATTTAATTAGAGCAAGCAAACTCTATCTCAAATTCACTGGCTGTCACAAATAGCTAATAAAAGTTCTTTATTCCGCATGGCCTTCATAATTTTCAGCATCTCGCTTGGACAAATCCATTATCGAAATGGAATAATTTACTTTCAACAAATGTTCACTGCCTTGATAAAAAGCTTGAGTGAAGGGGCAGTCAGCCAATAAATGGACAGCCAGTGCCAATCCTGTGTCCTTGGTCCTGACTTCCTGCTAATGAGCGCACATTTATCTAAATGGTCTTAGTTCGGTGGCTGCTTCGGGTAATTCCTGAGCGCTAAATGGCGTGTAAACTGATAGGTCAACACAAAGAGACTAAGAGGCGAAGCCTAGGGGAACATGGAACAATTTTACTAGCCTGCTTCTTCTCCCAAACCAATCGAAGCACCAAGACCAAGTCCAAGTCCCAATCAAAGGGATACTCACTCACATTCCATGAATTTCAAGGCGAATGTGGCCTAATATGCATCAAGATTACAACAAACCAGTGACCGGGTAATATACAATTTCTTAGAAATATTCAAAAGATATTGAACAAATATTATTTTTAAAATTAATTTTCACATAATATCGAAGAATTGTTTTTCTTTAACTTAACTAAAAACGGCGAAAATGTTATTTTAAAATAGGTAACTACTCTTTTTCTAAAATGCTATATTTTTCCAGTATATTCTCTGAATGAATATAATTATTATATGTATGCACTTTTACCTTCCTTTTAAATAAATCACATTAGCAGGACAATTTGTTGTGAAATCTAAATTTTGTTTAGGAAATCGGCGATCCATTATCATTTCACCTCAAATTTATTTAGCCTGATAATCTGATTGCCTGCGACTGTACCTCGTGAGTCCTTTGAGCATGTGCCGAGATAAACTTCAACACGTCCAAATAAGCATTAGCAGCTGGCCACATATAAAAACCAAATTCAAGTAGGACTCACATAACATCCTGCTCTGCACTCAACACATCTCCACTTCCCACCAAAATTTCTTGTTGTGGGTTCTAGTAAAACCGCTGGGCACTCTCAAACATCTGAACATCTGAATAGTGGAACATCTTCAATTTATCAATGAAAAAAAAAACTGGAATGGAAAAAGAGAAAAGCTACAAACAGCACAAGAAATCTAATGATAAGCAGTGGTATCAGGATAGGCCACACTAAATTTAATTTTGCCTTTGGTTTTGGTTTCAGCTTGGATTCCTGCGTTTGGCTTTGGGTTCTTTCTAAAACTGATGAAACTTTGTGTGCGGTCTGCTTTTGAGCAAAGGATTTGCCTGCGCTCAATTCAAATTTCATCTTGAGCTGCTCAAAGTTCAATTGGAATTCGATTTCAACCCTAAGCTAAAACATTCCATGACTATTCGAAGACATAAGGCTAAGCCTGTGAAAACAAGTTTTTGGGTAGCTGCCGCCGTTTGTTGGTAGTTGTCTCAAGGGTTTTGGCTTGCTCTTACCTCGACTTGGGTACGACTTGTCGCTCGTGTGATATTCAATTGTAACTTCAGCCTGGCAGAGCACATACTTTGCAATGACAAACGACAATATTGTTATATTGAATAACATTTAGACAAATGTCCGACAGAAACGCGTTAACTGTAGATGAGGGGGGCAAACTTATACGTAATTGCGCATTAAACTCAAAGCTTTATTAATCGGCTTTTGTCAAATACTTTATTAATCGACTTTTGTCAAATTAAATCAATTCGAAATACCAACACAATGAAATGAATTACTTATTTTAATTTTTTTGAGAACACTGAGACACGAATAAAATTGGAATTTGAACTGATTAAAACAGAACTGAAAAAAATTTTTTCAAGGATTTGTTGTGGTTGTTTGTTGTTTTGGTTTAATTTTCAAGTTCGTGAATTTTGATTAAATAAAAATAAAATAAATGTACTTACTATAAAATATTCTTTAACTTTAAATACGTTGTTTTATATGTATTTATATGTTTACTGAATAAATATCTAAAACAGGCAACTTAAAACACTCTAAGTACAAAAACTACACTACATAAACAAACTACGAATGGTGAACATTTCGTGTGCAATTCGGCAAACTGTTCTTAAGTAAATTCCAAACTATGACAGCAAATGCGAGTGGGAGTTTAATATTTTTTGTAAGCTGAGACGCTATCCGGGATGACTCGTGACTAGGACTCGTTGCTGCCGCCCAAAAAGCGTGAAGCCTAAAATTAATGACAGCGGTGGAAATATTAACGCAGCATAAAAAACAAACACAACTTTAAGCAAGCCGCAAAATGTGGCAAAAACAACAAAAAACGTAGTTTTTTAAGCGGGCGAAGGGTGAAAAAAAGTCCTGTAACGGAGCGATGAATGGCTTCCGTTTTTTATTCGATCGTTGGAATTCGCTGGCATGCCCTGTTCCTTGTGCTGACCCTTTTGGCCAACTGCGTTGCGTGCGAGTGTCACATATACTCATTTCTTATTTATATACTTGCAGCAAAGTGGATCATAAATAGCGAATGACTCCGCGAAATGCAACGCCTCCTCAATGCGTAGTTCCAACCCCATTTTCCTGATATTGGGCGGAAAAATCACACACTTGTACGCAATACTAACTCTTGGTGTAAGCTTAGGTCCTAAAAATTGCAAAAAACAAAGAAAATCCAATAAGTTGCTGACTTGAAATTATGTTTGTACAAACAGCTTTAAATAAGTTAAAGTCTTTAAGACTTTTTTATCTTTCTTTTTTT
This sequence comes from Drosophila oshimai, assembly GCA_018150695.1. Classification (NCBI taxonomy): domain Eukaryota; kingdom Metazoa; phylum Arthropoda; class Insecta; order Diptera; family Drosophilidae; genus Drosophila; species Drosophila oshimai. The sequence continues at coordinate 849,769 of JAECWM010000262.1, forward strand.
TTAAAAGATGTGTAACATCAATATTTAAAAATAGCTTTTAGATTTTCCTTAAATTAATCAGACAAATCAATATGAAGTGAAAAAGATACTTTCAAAAAAAAAAAAAATGGTTATATTTTATGAATTACGAGTATGCCGAGCATCAATCATTAACGGCAACCAGCATTTCAACTTATTAGCACCAGTTTGCTAATGGTAATGAAAGTTATTTAATATTTGCATGCTCAATCGAGCACGAAACAGTCGCTCCATTGAACTGTGTAACTCAGTTGTTGAATAATAAGTGGCAATTGTGGCGCAATTGAATGGCGCTTAGCAAAACTAAATCGCAGCTTTTTGTCGCTCTTTAGAGGCACTTGCAGAGTGCGAAAATAAAGTGTCTGTCAGCCGCCATCCAAATAAGCTGCACAAAAAATACTGCCAAAGTACTCAAAGCTGCTTAGGTGCATGCAGCTCCGCTTTGGTCGTTTGGCTGCTTTTTTGTGTGTGACTTGGAAGCTGCCTAGCTGCATCCTTTCATAACAGGTTTCCCTCCTGAAATTCATCATCGCTGTCTTTGTTCGGTTTTGGGTTTCTCATTCTTTTATGTGTGTACACTTTGTTCGCCTTTGGTCGACCAAGACTTGTGTTTTTCTAGTCTCCAAGCCTAAGTAAAGCTAGATTAGGCATCGACTAAAGAAAGGTCAACAGTATCCAAGTCCTGATGATAAATTATATGTGACACGTACGCTATTAATAATAAATACATTGTCTTGTGCCGCATTATCTGCTTCACACGCTGGGCCACATTGCGTATGCGTGATATAATTAAACGGGGTCCAAAACCAGGCGGCATCAAAATTTATTGGCCAGCAAATGATTTTAAATCGAGGTCTGGCTATTTCCCAACCAAACATTGCAGCAATAATTAAATATTTATGCACTGACACAAGCAGACAAACAGAAAGGCCAAACAGAACGCAACAAATGAAGACTGTCAGTTCTGAGTCAAGGAGTCTGAAGGATACACACATTAACCCTTTTTCACATACACTTGCTTTTATTTACCGTCCTTCGAGTACAAATTTAACATGTTTGCTCAAGACAATGCAATAAAGTTGAAAGAACTTCCGGTCATAATTTCAGGTGAACATCCGGAGGCAATGCAAACTGGTTCATCCAGATGTCAGTACAATGTGCTGACAATTGTCCTACTGCTCAGCCTTGTTCTCTGCACTGCCAGCTTCATTTATATCTCCATTACCACTACCATTACATTCAGCAGCGACAATTACAAGAAAAGTTTCAAATAATGTTTTTATTGGCTTTAATTTTTCAGATTTATTTTTATTATTTTTAAAGTAGGTATTTGTTCAGTAACAATTTTTATGGTAAAAAATGATTGCCCTCTACTTATTTTCGTTCATTTATTCCCCAGCCAGATTGAAATTATTAGCGGTTAGGTAAATATGGTTAATTTAAAAATGGTAAAGCTTCCCAACCTTTCTAAAAAACCTTCGAAAGTAGTGTAGTTCTGTATTAATATATAACACTTTGGTAAGCTTATCAATTACATAAAAATGTGTAAATAACAAATACTTTCCTTATGCTACGCATTTCATGAGTTCTTGAATGCATGAAATCAAATAGCCCCTGTTTACCCGATGGAGACGAATACATGTAATCCACTAAGCAGAGCCTACTTGCTTCATGCTATCATACTAGCAGAGAGACCAACTAAGCCTAGCAAGGACAGCAACAGCTCCAAATAAAATAATATCAATAAAACTTATAATGGTATAAAAATAACCATGTGGGATCGTGTCTAGTTCTTTTAAACGGCTAACTACAACCAAGTACCACATATATGTATGTAAGTTTGAATGTTAAAAGCAATTAATATCATGAGGTCTTTAATTTGTACGCTAAGCTTCTTGTTTAGATCAAAATTACTTAAATCTAATTTTGAAATATTTAATAAGTTTACAATTTATCGGTGGGACTGTGGAATGCAGAAATGCATTTGTAATTCTTTTAAATTGACCCGCAAATTCCTGGCTTATCCACATGCCTTTTGGCATCCAAATTCAAAGTATAACAATAACGTGACGGTCTTTGATTTCAGGAATTCCAAACTGAATTTGCAACTGCGTCATTATACAAATTATGTATGCACTTGCTCGAGTCAAAACTAATTCACACTCCTTATGAAAATGTTTGGTTGCCTTAGCAACCGCAGGGCCAAGCTGTTGTTGGGTGCCAAAGCCCAGGACCTAGAACTCGGACATGCTCATGTAATTTTGCCTGATAAATTTAGCCTAATGGGAGGCCCTACCCACAGCCACAGGAACATCAATGGCTTTGGCCTAGAATTGTTTCACACACAGTAGGGGCCTGAAAAATCAGTTTTATAAAGAAATAACTTAGAATTTCAATTTGACAAAACATTTTGCACACACTCGTTTTGTACAGTTCGAAACCAATAAAATACATGTTATTACATACATGATAGAAACATTATCTTCATGAATTCCTTACATGACAGTTGCACTTTGAATGTTCATGGAGTTGGGTATGCACGTATTCTAAAAATTAAAAAAAAAAAGTACTATTAAATAAGCATGTTTCTTCTTTAAGTCCCATAAATTCTCTTCCCATCGAATATTGGTTATTCTGATAAATGCTCCAAAGAAAATGTAAACAAAAATGGGTACTTTCCTTTGAGCTTTGCCTCTATTGAGTTATTTAAATTAACGATAAATAAAATTTTTTTTGAAAGAGCTTATAGCTTAGTAAAACTTAAATCTAAAATCTGTTTACCTACATTAAAATCATTTGTAAGCGTTTTCAGAGGAAATAATTTTAAACGTTGAATAAAACATTTTTTTAAACAAATAGGGTTTTTATCCATTTTTTCTTTAAGTGTTCTAAGCTCAAGCTTTGGTAATAATGACGTGTATGATGACTATTGATTTTAAAATATATAGTTTATTAAACTATTAATTTTGTAATTGTTGTGCAACATTTTTAATTAAAATCTTTTCCAAAGCAACAGTTTTTTTTTTTTTTAAATTAACAGAGGATGTTAAAGTTTATACAAATATCAGCGGACCACGGGCACCTAGACATTTTTATTTGGGAGCGTAAAGTGTCAGGCATAAACTGGACGCTTAGCGACGAAATGGCAATTCAATGGACCATTTAAACGAACTTATTTTATTTACATATATGTATAGCTGTGCAGCCAAACCGAAAATTCAACATTACTGCGGTGCAATTGAGTTTTGTGAGCGTGGCAGGGAAATTCAGAAATTCAGTGAGCATGGCCCTGGACTACTTATTGGCCAATTTCATTAACTGCTCCCCACTTTTGTAGACTTTGAGGGGAACAAAAAAAGAGTGGGGAGTAGCTGAAAATTGCTAAAAAGGTTTCAGGCCTTCTAAAATTTAACCTAAATATGTTTGCATATTTGCACTCCATTCCCAAAAAATAGTTTTCCCTAGTTCAACAATGGAAATTAATTCCGACAACAATTGTGCACAGCTTCATTCTATCCACAATGTGTTCAAATTATCGTCAATATTATAAATGCATTTGCAACACCGCACCAATTTGGTTGCTTCTAATGGAGCACACGGCGTATGCGTGATATCAATAAATGCATATTTTATATGCAGCGTGACATTTGAACCTACCATGAGATTAATTTTTTTTTATAATTTATGAACTAACATGGACAGATGGGGAAAATATCAGCAAACAACTGTAAAACGCTGCAAGTATTTGCTGCCGTAAAAGTCCTTTTTGACCAGTGGATCATATCCTTTGAAAGCCATGTGGAAAATCCTAAATTTTGTTGTATCCTGGATACCAGGATACGTGTGCAAGAGCAATACAAATGACGAGGCTTAACGTCGCTCACGCGCTCCTTAAATAAGGCTAGTGCCTTGAGCTTGTTAACTATGAACTATGAACATATTTGCTAGCCTTCACCAGCATTGACTGCACTTAGTGTCAAGTGGGCTCACTCATCCAGCTGATTTCAAGGGCCGCGCGAGATCCACTTGTCTTCAATTGAAGGCGTCATATTCCACCACTTGCAGGATCAGCGATACCAGATTAACAGTGTTGACTTGAGCGGAAATGGACTTTTTGCCTGCCATCTTGCGTCCACCACCGGATGCACTGGCACAAGGCTCGGAAACAACCTATTGACTTGGCAGTACAAATGTACATTCATTTATGACGACTTTATATTTCGTCATTAACCCTTGTGTGAGCGGAAGGAACATTTTTGTTCAATTTTACTGGATTTTTACTGATTTAAATTGTTTAAATAAGCCTACACAAGAAAAAATGTTTAAGTTTTACCTGAAAAAAACAAATTGCATGTGATTTTAATCACGTAAAACTCGCTAGCTGATCATTAAACAGAAAAACGTTATATACTACGCTATAGGGCTTTTAATAAGCTTTCCAAAATGGTCAAATGTGTCATACTCTTCTTTGGTAAAACTATAAGAAAAACAACCAATATTGTTGAAAAATTACATTTGATTTATACAAAATTGATAAATAATACCACAAATATACTAGAAAACTAATATTATTTTCATTTGAAAATTATTATTCTCACAAAAATAAAATGTTTTATTCCCATAATTATTACTATAAATGTCCAAAAAGGGGTATTTGTGGTTTTAGGTACTCTTGCTAATAAAAGTATCGCTCACAAATCACCTAAATCATATATGACCGCCAGGTGCCAGGGTTGATGGTAAAAAAAACTACCTGCACACATTTATTGCAGGTTTTTAGACCTTTAAACTAGTTTTTTTAGTGATTTCTTCCAAAGAAGGGTATGAAACATTTGACCATTTTGGAATGCTTATTGAAAGCCCTATAAGTTTTATATCCCACGTTATCAATTGTTTGACTAGTTTGCGAGTTTTACTTAATTAAAACCATATGCAATTGGTTTTTTCCAGGTAAAACGTAAAATTTTTTTTTTGTGTAGGCTTAATTAAGAAATGTAAATTTTATGTTTAATAATTGAGAGTTAATACGAATTCAGCAAAAATTTCAACTTTTTCTGAATAAAGGTTTTTAAGATACATATACGCGGTTGAAACGATGCACAAAATTGTGTCTTCCGCTCGACAACGTATGAAAAATCTTCCGCTCACAAAAGGGTTACATTTTTGTACGGTTGACAAAGGCAATATAAATATGACGATGAAATATAAGTTAAAATTCGCCATTTTATATTTGTAGAATTTTAAAAGTAAAAAATTTGACAATTTGAATTATAAATCAATATCGTTAATTTGTGAGATATTTGATTTGAATGCCAAAAAATACGAAGATTTCGAACAAACTTTGTAACTTAACTTAAGTCAACGATTATTTATTTAGATTTTTTAGATTAAGTGATTTGAAATAAACACTACATGAATACGTTTTTAATAAATCAAATTAAGAACACCAGATTTAATCGTGTGCTGACAAGAATCTAAAGCGTGAGTCTCCTTATTTTCCGTTCGTTATTATTCAAGTAAAACTACTTCTGGGTAAGTCCTTAATTTGAATTGATTTGAACACGCAGATGGCTGCAAGTGAATTGTAACTTAGTCACCAAATTAAGGCATTATAATTATTATTAAATATTTTCAAATATCGGTCCCAATTAATGAATAAACGGACACACGGAACGTGGGCCAGATTGAATGCCCAAGAAGAAGTCGAAAAATTTCGTTTATCAAATAAATTAAAATACAATATGTAGGTTACGCACGTGTGCCTATGGTTAGGCAACAGATTCCGCACCAATTTCATTTCCTTTGGACATTTTTAAACATTAATGGTTGGTAGCAGTGCTGCCAACTTGGCCTATTTCCGGATAGATCTGTCCTTTTTAAAACGGCCTTAGCCGGATAAAATTTCAAACAGCCCCTGTCCGGAAATCTGGCCTATTTTTAACAACAAATGTTGAAAGAAAAGTTGAAAATAATCATGACATATATGAATCTAAAGTAAAAAAAAAAAGTAAAAAAAATCGTACCTAATAACATAAATTTGTTAAAACAATAAGTTGGCATTTTTTTGTTGTCCTTTTTTTACATGTGTTGTCCCTTTTTTTTGGACTTTTTTTTTGGCTGATTTGGCCTTTTTGTTGAACTGACTGCTGGCAGCACTGGTTGGTAGTGCCATAAGTTATGCAGCTGCATATTAAACGTCCGACTGTGATTCAAAGTCGAGCTCCTGGCCCCGCAATTTTGCATTTAGACCAATTATTAAAAGCATTGCCTCGCATGTGCGGTCCCGAAAGTTATACCACAGCTGTTCAGAGAATATACGGCATTGCTAATGGTCGATTTTCACACGTATTTCAGAGCAGATGTGTGTCCAGATACCTTATGTGTGTATTTGTAGCCTGCATAAACAAACAACTAAGTGGTTAGATAGATGACTGGATTGGGATGCAAATAGATAGCCCCTTAGGGTTCACACATTTGCATTAAGTGCATCCATAAATCAGATGCATTCTGCCAAGGACATTTAAGGTGCTTACTTCGAGCGGCCCCATTAAAGTCAGTAATAAGTCGGTTGTGAAATATAAATGGATGAGCTGGCTTCAGTATAGAATTCTGATCTTTACTCGGTTAGGCGTATTATGTTATTTATGTATGTTATTTGTTCTGCTCCGCTAGAAAACTGGAAGGTCTTCCCACTACAACAAATATTAAAATTTTTATACATAAATCATTGAAAGTCAACGTTTTGCCCAGGAAGTGGCAAAATTCAGCAAAACGAGGTTGAAAAGTCCTGATAATGTCTACCACCTTACCATTGGCAACCACTGTACATTGAACATGAGACTTGTTTTAAAATTTACGTTTACTAAAATGCTAGATTAACTTTATAAAGGCCAAATAAATATGTTTGCCAAAAAAAAACAAGAAAGAAAGCTATAGTCGGGTTTCCCGACTATAAGATTTGCGATACTCATTGCCCTCTTTAAAAACAGCTAGCTAGCCCTCTTCAAAAAAGTTTAGCCTACTTTCGGGCGCAATCATTTTTAGCGCCCTCTTCAAAAATGTCTTGCCTACTTTGCCTACAATAAAAATTTTCAACGCACTTGTATACACAATTTCTTGAAAATGGTCAAAATTTTTAGATATTTTTGTAGATTTTTTCAATACAAACAACATTTATAAGGGCCACTTTTCTCTAGCATTAAAAATGTGGACACCACAGAGTTTTTTCCGGTTTGTGGGCGTAAAAAGGGGCGTGGTCACTTTATCTGCGCTTTGCTTATAGAAGTCTGTGTGCAAAATTTGGTGGCTCTAGCTCTTATAGTTCCCGAGATCTCGATGTTTGTGTGGATGGATAGACAGACGGACAGACAGACATTTCAACATTTACAGTATTTGCTTACTCTTCGAGTGTCGCAAATAATTATTGGTAAGATTATTTAGCACGAATATTGCTCCGGCATAGTCATTTCTTTTTAAACTCATCCCCAATAATCACTGTTTGTTTTGTAATGAAATAGGTAACTAAACTATATTATATGTTAATAATGAAGCTGCATAAGGAGTAGAGCTGCAAAACCATCGATGGTTAAAACGATATTATCGATGGTTTAGTTTTTGACGATACATCGATGGTTTTATTTCACCATCGATATATCGTTGTACCATCACATCGAGGCTGACGCGCTTAAAAGTTGTAAGTATTTTGTGAAAATTTTTTTATTAATTTTGTAGTTTTCAATTAGTTTACTTTCAAATTGGTGGTTCCTCTATTTGGGAGTATGGAGAAGCGAAAATATTGTTTTATTTTAAATAAACTAAAATATAAATATAAAAAAAAAAATAGTGCATTTATTTTCGATTATCGTTAAATAATCGATGGTTGAAACCATCGATGGGGAAACCATCGATGGTCTGACCATCGATGGTTTTGCAGCTCTAATAAGGAGTGTGTCTTCTTACCGTTGATTGTATTTATTTTTATTCTGGATAAACATATGGAGCACACTTTTCTGTCCAAAAAAAATAAACTAAGACAACTTTGCCAGCCGCCTCACACGAAATTAAAAAGAACGAAAGCTATTTGTAAGTTTCCAATCAAAAGTGAATGATTTTTCAGAATGGTAAGCATATAAAAACGACATAATAAATAAGATCGTAAATAAAATGCGAAAAGGGTTTGCAATCATAAACAGATAAAGTACGAGCCCTTCAGTAATCCAACTGCAATCAATTGTCTGCAGTCAAAAATCATACTATTAACTGCTATGCGGAAATTAAGTATTAAGAGCAGCTGACACGAGCCAGAATTTAACGAGCCTTTTGTTTCTGTGTCTGGCTTGTCAAAAAGTAAATTGACACGTTCTCATTTCATATGCTGCTGCCTCGAAGTTGCCCTTTGAGTTCTGCGTTGGCAGTTGCCTAAAAAACACCCTTCATCTAAACTTTTCTCTAACAAGGAGAAACTTTTACGCAGCTGCAACTTTGGCTCTTTATTTCGCAACTTTTGCCCCCTCTCACGTTGCTCGACCATATTTGTCTCCTTTTTTTTTTGGTTGCATCCTGGTTGGCTTGTTTTCAACACAGGCTCTTTTTAACATATATCCTGGCTTCGAGCGCGATTTTAGCGACCACAAACACAAGAACAGGAAGTGGGGTGAACCAAAGTCGGGTAAGGGGAGTGCCACTCAACGATTCTAGCGTTTTTTCCTGTTTTGTTTTTTCAAAGAGGGCACTGAGTATCGTAAATCTGATAGTCGGGGAACCCGACTTTAGCGTTCTTACTTGTTTATTTTAATTTGACAAACGAAATTTTGCCGCATTCGTCTTCTTAATCATCACTATCGCTTCGTTTGCCTCATTCAATCTGGCACACGTTCTGCGTCTCAAGAAGGGGACGCGATTTCACAACGGCCTTCTTGTGTTGACCCGGCCGAAACAATATGCAAAGAATTTCTTCCCATACATGACAGAAATACTCAAAAAATCTTTGGTGGAAAATGCTGCAAGCCAACAGACGCAATCAACGTCGGTCACAGACATTGGAGATTAAATATTAGCTTTATATATTACATTTTTCATGGAAAACTGGATCTTATTATTATGTCATGCTCTATTTCGTCATTCTTTTGAATATTAATAATATAATAATATATGTATGTATATGGTTTGGTGTTTGATATTAATTATATAAAAATATCATATTATACTTTTGGTTTGGTGTAGCTAGCCTGAAAATCCCAGAAAAGTAATACTTTTCACAATATTTATATATTTTTGGTTCGGTGCCCATATAAGTCTTTTATTTTTAATTAATCTTAAAACGACGTACAAATTACAAGAAGTTTCTGCGAGCCCAAGGTTTAGAAAAAAACGTATAAGAGGAAACTTCCTTTCCCACTCTTAACTGCAGAAATCTAAAAAAAGAAAACTGTTTTGCATATTAATAAGTTTATCTGTGTGGAAATAGTTGTCAAGTTTTTGTCAGCGAACGTTTTCTATTTTCGATTTTAACCCGGTTCTAACCCTTTTTTTTATTGGTCAAGTCTCGGAAGTTGATCGATTTGTTTTTTCTTTTTAGGGTAAAGTAATTCTGAAGCCCAAACCATTAAGTGGCATGTGTGCGAGAACCTTTGTTGGCCTGATTGATGATGTCCTTGGAAAATGGCTAAACAATGAACAATTGATAAGATGACAAGACAATTATTTTGCAATTCGCTGCAATTCAAAAGAAATACAGTAATTTCAAGGCAAATTGAGGATTTAACTAGGAGACGTTACAAGCGGATTCATTTGAATAAAAGTTATCTCTTTTAGATAACAGAGAATAAAATTTAAAGCACAATTATTCATTTAATATGTGTAATACACTTAAATAAAAACAAATTATAAAAACTATCTTACTTCCATGTTGAAAAAATGTTCAATTGATATTGAATTTTGTTTATTTTTATGAAATAATTTAAGACACTAAAAACAAAATAAGCCTTAACGGCGCTGAATAATTATAATTGCAACACATGCAGAATGCAGAAATAGTGTTTGCAAATATTTACCCCCTCTGTCCATATCAATTCAAAATTTATTGGAACTTACATTTATTTCATATGCATTTATGTATTTATATTACGCATAGGCTGTGTGCTCCATTAGAAGTAACATACTTTGTGCGGTGTAGGCCAAATCCTTTCATAATATTGGCGATAGTTTGTACAAACTATAGTTGCAATTGAAAGTGGCACAAATGCCTTTTCCACTGGGACTAAAGCTGCGCGCAATTGATGCTGGAATTTATTTTCATTGTCGACCTAGAGAAAACAATTACCGGGCAATGCAAACAGAAATATTTTGGTTTCATTTCAGAGGGCCCACAGTTCCCGCAATCTCAGCTTTGTTTCCCTACAAAGTCCGCTAAAGTGGCGAGCGATAAATGAAATTGGCCATTAAGAGTTCCAAGGGAATGATCACCCTTTACTTTAGCCCAGCACCGTTCTGAAATACCTTCAACGTCAAAAAAAACCCTGTTGCACCGCAAAATTTTTGAATGATCGGTTTGGCTGTAAAGTGATTTACGCAATTAAAATAATTGGTATTTAATTAAATTAGCTGTTGCTGTAGCGGTTTATGTAGTTTGTGTCTGACCACATTCGCTTTTGTTTTTTACAATATTCGGCTTAAGTTAATTAAAATTGAGTTGTTTCAAACTTTTACCAAAGTAAACTGTTTTATTTTTAAATCATTTTTAAAACATTTTTAATGAAGACGTAGTATTTAACGAAATGTGAATTAAAAATACCTACTTTTAAGTGAATTTATTATAATTTACATGCTTAAGTTAATAAATACAAAGTGCAAAGTAAAGCACCAACAAAAAATTCATGAAAACTGTATAAACATTCATTAATTCCTCTTTACATTTTCCATGTGGATTTTACATCAGCTTTACTCAGAATAACCAATATTTGAAGGCAATTCAGAACTCGCGCATTTTCACTTCAATAAACATTGAAAGTGCAACTGTCATTTGAGGAATTCATGCGAATCTCATGAATGTTCATGGCATTTTAAAGTTTAACAAAATTAGCGTACGTAAATGGCCAGAAATGCGGTCAAACGAGTATGTGTAAATTGTTTTGTCAGATGAAAATTACAGGTCTGCGGCGCCATAAAGCTTGTTGCAGAATAATTTTGGAGGCCTCTGCTGCGCTTGAATCAATTTCAGGCCAAAACCATGGCTATTTGGCCAGTGCTGCTGTTTTTGTGGCTGTGGGCCAGGCACCAAATGTGTCTAACGTCAGTCATTAGGCAGAATCTATCAGGCCAAATTACATTCACATGTCCGGATTTTAGGCCCTGGATTCGGGACTCCAACAACAGATTGGCACTGCGGTTGCTTAGGCAAACAGAAATTTGCATAAGCAGCGCGCATCAATTTGGACTTGAGTCCATAATGAGCGCATAAATATTTTAAAGCTAACGCAGTCGCAAAATGGCCACAAAATTAGACCCACCTTGTGCTTTTATTGCTTTTGGACGGACTATGGGAATTTGGTTTGGTAATAAGAAGCTAGGCGTGTATCGTAAACGTAAGCAAACATAATAAAATGAATTTTTCTATATTCATTGCTTGTAAAACTTAAAAGCAAGTGCTAATAACTTCACACTGTTTTTTCTAAAATTAATTTTATCAAAAGCCATTCTAATATGCAAGTCCTGGTTGTTTTGCTTTTGCTTGCTTTAAAAAATATCCTAAACTTTGCAAATAAAAGAAAATAATTTATCAAACTTAAACAAAACTACAGAAGTTTAAAACAACTTTTTGAAGGTATTAAAACAAAAACATGTAAAAGTCAACAACAGTGTATCACAAATTGCTTAATGAATACCTACCGTGGCTGAACGCTTATAGAATGTATTGGGCGTTAGCTTATTTGTTTTCTCTCACGTGAATTGATCCGAAAGGAATTCCTATATGGCCTCTCCTTTACCATGTTTTAAGCCTTTTCGCTTTATTTGCTGACCCAGTTTTAACGCCATCCTTACATCCGGATGTTTTTAATCCAGCGATTACACGTGACACACGCATGTGTTGCAGCTTGTTTTTAACTAGTTCGTCTTTCTATGGAGGTTGCAGCCAGCTGATGTATTCCCTTGTAGTTTGCATATGTAACACTGCTTTGCCCCCGAAATAAGACGCCAAGGATGGGTTCATTTTCAATACAAAATTTTAATCATTTCGCTTTTTGCTTTTGATTTTTCTTAAAGAATAGCGACAATCATAGCACAATATGGCCTGCTGTTTTCCTTTATTTTTTTGTCCATTTATTTGTTATTGTTAGGTTTGCTTGTCGTTTTTCTGGTATGTCTCACAAGTTTGCCATTTAGTTTAATTTTAACGGTTAAAAGTATTTTTTTTTTACACAGTTCGATATCTTACAACTATTTAACTATGTCGTTAGTCACAAATATGTATGTTAGTATGTAAATTTATTTGACTAATGCATACTTCTAAACTTTTACAAATTTACTGTTATATACAGATTTTACTTAGCAAATGGCCAACGATTGGGTAAAAATTTATGAACACCGCTTTTAATGCGTATAAGTTTATGGAACTAGCACTTTAACTAAAATTTTTTAATTATATGTTTATTTTTTGTCAGTAGCATTTAAGACTTCACAAATCTATACATTGGGTTCGAAAAAAAGAATAATAATCATATAACAAATTTAAATGAAAATCAATTATAATATTATTGAACATTAACTATTTAAAACCATCAGAATTTTTTACAAACAAAGTCAACATTTTTAAAATAAATTTCTGGAAGTTTCATTATCTCATAAAAAAGTCCACGACTAAAATAATTAAATTGGTTTTGTCTTGCTGCAAACTTAAATATAACTGTGTCTAAGAAAAAAAAAAACGGAAGTCACATCACAATTTCAATACTAAATGTAAGTTTACTTGCTGGCTTGTATAAATAACTACCAACAAAACTGTTGCTTTTTAATTACTACTCCTGCTTTCGAGCCTAAAATCAATCCTGATTTAACATTTTTTACATTTTAATGCTAAATAAAATAAATTTATTGTATGCAACAGAGAATATTTTGCATAAGCTTTAGGTGTTCAATACATATTTGCTGTACACTTTTGCCTTTGATTTAAAATACAATAGTCATTCAAAATTGTTGGCTATGATTTTGATTATAATTTAATTGAATTTAATACAAAAACACAGCTGCAAAGGAAATGCAAAACCATTAGGCTCATTTAATGGTGACAAATGGGAATGACATTTAAATAATATGAAAATGATCGGAATGACACAAATATTTATTGATTATAAGGAAACAATAGTTTTAGACAAATATAGCGATATTTTTTTTAATCAATTTTAAACAAGGCAGCTTGGCTCACCGTCAACTAATAAAACGTGACCGCAATATCATTGCAATAAAAAATGATGTAAAAAATATATTGTGTGTGCGAATATAACTGAAAATCGAATTTGCATTTAGTTTGGTGGAAAATTGTACAGTGCAAATGTTTGCATAATATGACCATTAACTTAAATGTTTTATGACTCACTGCTGCTCTCATTTTTTTGCTATTTGGCTTTTTATCTAATTATGAAATATCGGGACCAGCGCTTACGTTTTATTTGATTATTTATAAATTGCCACTAGCCATTTAATATTTTTCATTCCCATGATGTTTGTTTGCCTCCCTTTGTAATACGGTTATTGTTATTTTGTTCGTTGTTTAAATACATCTTATGGTGAACTTGGATTTTGTTTAAATTAACACATTAAGTTTTAATTAATTAGCTTACACAAGTTATTTTGTATTTAATTATATTTATTTACAACGGTTTTTTCAGAGAAAAAAAGTCGGAAAACAATAAACAGTATGTTATGATTACGCCAACATTTTGCTTTATAATTCCCTAAGTAAAGTCTAAAGTTATCTTAATGGGTAACACACTCAGAACTACTCCATCAAACTCTAACTCTCATGCATAACATGTGGTTCTTAAAACTACTATACTTAGTTGGGGCCGCTGTGGCCTCCTTTTGATCATCTGTGGCAGAACCTCTTGACCTGGCGACAGCTTTTGACCGCAGGACACCAACTATTCGTTGTCGTTGTGATTGCTTTAGTTTCATTGTTTCCACCTTCTCCCGTTTTAGCCACTGACATTATTAACGATAGAGGTAATAACGCAGGCAGTGCGGAGTTACATCGTTGACTGAAGCAAAGGACAAGGCTGAGCAGCAGAACGATTGTCAGCCAACTGTACTGACAACCGGATGAACCAGTTTGCATTGCCTCCGGATGTTCACCTGAAATGATAGCCCGAACTATTTTGAACTTTATTGCATTGTCTTGAGCTTACATGTTAAATTTGTACTCGAAATACGCTAAATACCTAATATAAAGTGTATGTGGACAAGGACGAGTTTGAGGGGGGTTTATGGGTGTATCCTTCAGGCTCCTTGACTAAGAACTGACCTCTTTATTTGTTGTGCTCTGTTTGGACTCGCTTAAATACTCGAGTTTGTGTGTGTTCACTGTTTGTTTGTTTGTTTGGGGGCATAATATTGGGGCATAAATATTTTATTAATGGTGCAGTGTTTGGTTATGGGCCAAAGGAGCCAGGGGAAATAGCCAGACATTGTGATTTCTGCCTGGACAAACTCGGTGTCAGTCGAAGCGTATGAGTTATTAATTCATCAAACTGAACACTGACCATCATATAATTAGCTAATTTATCCCATGCATTGTTATGGTCATTTATAAATTTCTGTGCCACATGATTTATCTATCTGAATTCCCCAAAGAAGTATGCAACACAATAAAAATGTTTAATTACCGACATGAAGTGAATGAAGTGAATGTTAGCACGCGGTAAAAGGCAAATAAGTACCTTTGTACGTTAACAACACAGGACAATCAATTGCACATGTTCATCTGGCCGTTGTTGCTCTTGTAATTAATTGAGTTTATGTTTATCCCCGTTCACTGTGCCACTTGAATGATTGTATAATGTGCAAACAAACAATAGGAATGATGTAATACATGACGTATGCGTGATGAGCGAATGGGATGTGCGGTAATACACGGCGTATGCGTGATGTGGGATACCCCACTGATGTGAACAGATGGGTCGTTAAAGGGATCTTGATTTCAATTTGGTGCTTCAAAACAAGATGGTCAATAAATTTAAATGCTGACCAGTTTTGGTCCCCATACGATTATATTACGCATACGCAAGGTGGCCCAGCGTGGGAAGCAGATATTGCGGCACAAAATAATGTATTTGTTGACAGCAGCGGAATTATTAATAATGTACGTGGCACACATAATTCATCCTCAGGAGCCAGATTCCATCGACCTATCTCCAGACTCTGCATAACATAAATGTATTCGGGCTTTGAGGCTGGGAAAACACAAGTCACAAGCCGTCTTAGTCAAACAAAAGCGAACGAAAAGCGAGAAATGGATACTAAAGTATGCAAAATTAGCGCTGATGGATTTTCAGGAAGGAAACAAGTCATGGTAGGATACAGCTAAGCAACAACCAAGTTGCACACAAAGTAGAAGCCCACAAACGCAGGGTAAAGGACGAACGGCGAGCTACGTGCACGTAGTTTCGAGTGTTCTTACGAGCAGCTTTGCATACTTTGGCAGTATTTTTACATTTTCTTGAACGCGCTTTGTTTGAGCAGTTTATTCAGATGACTGCTTAAATCTACTTTTTCTCCCCACTTTGCAAAGTCCCTCAAAAAAGCGACATTAAGCTGCGTTTTGGTTTTGCTAAGCGCCAATTCAATTACGCCACAATTGCCGTTTACTTCTAAACACTTTAGTAAATTTTTTTAGCTGACTAACTGAATCTGAAACTGAATTGAGCCCGCAAGTATTGAATAATTTTTATTATCAAGAGCAAACAAGTGCAAATAGACTGAAATGGTAATTTCCAATCAATTGGGATTCACAGAAAAACAATTAAAAATCTGGCAGCAAGTAAGCAATCGAAACTCAAATATTGATAATTTTTTTAAGCAAATCTAAAAAAGAACTAAAGATATTTGGTTTGAACATATTTTTTCAAAAAACAGAGAAACTTAATTGACATAATTATTCACAGCAAACAGAATTTCATGTTGTCAACTGAAATGTTTATTTTGTTTTCAGAAAATTTATAGCACTATAGTCTTTACCAAATATTTTTAGAACGATGTTTAATGGTGTGTGTGTGTTTTTTCGGCCAATATGTGTTAAACTTCGGTTAGGACTGAGTTTGTCGAGCAGCTGAACTGAGCAACTTGGTCTTTTGTTTCACTTTGCGTGGCTTTCAATTATGCAATAAACTTTCGTGGAATATAAAAACCGCTTTGTTGCTGCTGCTTGACACTGTGCTCATCCGGTCTGGGCATAATAAGCATTTCGCGGACATTATAGCTGGGCATGGCCATTAAAGGACCAAAAGGAGCGCAATTGCCAGTAGAAGGTGGTACTGCATCACGCGGAGTCGTTCGCTTTTAGTTTTCCACTTTTCTGAAAGTTTATGCATCAAATGTGCACATGTGACACCCGTGCATGCAATGTCGCAGAAAAGGAGTTGGCCAAAAGGGGCGGCATGAGGAACTGGGCGTGCCAGCAAACAAAAACCGGAAGCCGTACATTTCTACGTTCGAGGACTTTTTCTTCACCACTGAACTACTCTTTAAAACTCCACTTTATTATTGTTTTTGTTACACGTCGTGGGCCGCTACAATTTTTGTTTGCTTTTATTTTTTTTAATCATTTTAGGCTTCACGCTTTTTGGGCGGCAACCACGAGTCCAAATTCCAAAATATCCGGATACAAAATAAAAAGAAACTTAGAGTTCGTAGTTTACCTGAGCTTCGCCAGATAAGAAAGTTTTAACCGTTTCTGTATTCTAGAATTTTACGAGTACGCAAATAAAGTTCCAAACTGGCATTATTTGTGAAGTTTTCGTGGGATTATATATGCGAGCTCGTTGTATTCGTTAGATTTGCATTTTGTAGACGCTTTTTTAAAATAATTATATATTTGTCATGTTTTTGATAATTTAAACTTAACAGGGTTTGCTTTTTTTTAAAAAAATATTGATAGTTGGCTGACCCACATTCACTTGTAATAAAAAAAAAATAATTCTGTACTTTATCAGATGATTTTCTACAGCAAAGCATTAAAAAATTCAATTTACAAAGTTTACCGCTACCTGCTTTTAAAATTGGTTCAAAATTATTATATAATCGCAGTCAATAAGTTCAAACTGTCACAATCCTGTTTAAATCAGTTAAACTGCCAGTCTTATCCGTATAATGGAGACTCAGCACGTGTCTTAGCGTATCATGAAAATGTAATTTAAAGTTTTCATTTTAATACGTACCTACATACTGCCTTAAATACTTATGTTTCATTTTTCTTTATTTGTTGTAGATTTTGCTTTGGTTTTTTTTTGCCAAAACTATTTGAAGTTTTCAGTTTAATTCGCAAGTACCTACATATTATGGGTCCCTCGTTTGACCCTGTATATCTGTCGGACATTTGTCTAACTGTAATACATTCTAACAATATTGTCGTTTCATATCGTTTAGTTCAATTTCGTTGGAAAGTTTTTGCACTGCCTGGCTGAAATAATAATTGAATTGAAACTTAAACGACAAGTTCTTCCCGACCCGAAAGGCGAGCAAGAATCCGAAGCCGAATCCTGCTAGAAAACTACCAAACTATTTTGTCAAAATGACAAAATGCCGAACGGTGGCAGCGAGCTAAAAAACTTGTTTCCACAGGCTAAGCCAAAAGTCTCTGGCTGTGTTACTGCACTACGATTTATAAATTTTACCAGCAGCTTTATGGTGGTTTTTAACTTTGTCGAGATTAACAGGGAATATTTTTGAGTATGGCCGGGAAGGAATTCCAATTGAATTTTGAAGAGCTCAAGGGGAATTTTTAATTGAGCGCAGGCAAGACTTTTATCCCAAAATCAGATCCCAAAATTCGTCCGTTTTAGGCTGAATCCGCATCAAAGCCGGAAACCCAAGCCAAAACCAAAGCCAAAGGCTTTAACCACATTTTTACTCCCCGAAAGCGACTCATATAAATCAGGAATGAATTAAGTGTGGCCTGACCTGTTACCACTGCTTTTCCTTCGATTTCCCTAGCTTCTTGTAATTTTTTTCTTTTATTTCATTTATTTTCTTCATAAACTTGATACGTGCGTCCTTGCCACAATCCAGATGTGTGTGGGTGCCCAGCTATCTTTATCTATCTGTTTGCGTAATTCAGGGCGAAGACAAGGGATCCTGGTGGCGAGAAGAATGGAATGGATTGGGATCGGATATGAAACAGGATGTCCATGCCCGTGCCTTTTGCCGTTCGTCATTTCAGTCGTTGTGGTCGAGGCTCTTGCCTCCTGGCTTTCCTGATTTCTTTTTAAGACGTTGCCAACTGTTTTAGTGCTTTATTTGCACGTGTTGAAGTTTATCCCGGCTTGCGATGCCACACACGCTCAAAGGACTCACAAGACACAGTCAGTCAGCCAGCGTTGGATTATCGGATCAAAAAAGTTTGGCCAGCTAATTGTTCTGCTAATGGGACGAAGTCAAGAGAGAGTTGAAAATCTTTAAGTCAAAAAGTTTACTTCATCTTTATAATTCAAGAAGCATTTTACATTTTATTAAAAAAATGTTCATGCTTTGAAATAAAATTGTTGGATCTTCTTGAAATATTTAAGTTACATATAGTTTGAAGATGCTTTATGTTTTTAACATAGAACAAAGAACATTTAAGTAAATGTGCGCTCATCAGCAAGCAGCAGTTTCTGTCTCGTGTGTTATGCATTTTTCGGTTTGTCCAGTGGATTTTTGAGTGCGTTTGTTTGCTCCAATTAAATTTAAAAAAAAAAACTGTCTTTGCTTTAGAAGATAATTTATATTTGTCGATTGGTCAAATAGTTTGTTGTTTTAATACAAAGTGCTGTGAGCTGTTTATCAAGCTTGAAAAAGACATTGTGCTTAGTGCACATATAACAAAGTGTGAAGGTTGCAAATGTTTGTCTGTCCGTCCGTACGAACAAACGTCGAGTTCTCGGGAACTTGAACTGACCATCTTTAACGCCCACAAACCGCGAAACCAACATGAAAATATCTATATGTAGGTATTCAAAAATTTTTAAAATCTGGCCAGTTTTAAGAAGTTGTGTATACAAGTGCGTTAAAAAAACTATTACGCTTGAAAGCAGGCAACACTTTCTTTTTAAGGAGAGCAATGTGTATCGGAAATCTTATAGTCGAATAACCTGACTATCACATTCTTTTTTGTTTTTTACCTCTACTATAGCCAAACATAAAGAGTTGAAGGTCAAGTCTTGCTTTAGCGAGCTAAATTGACCCTAAACGCTTGATTAAACAGCAGTCAAACACTGAAATTCGATCGCTTTTTGAAATTGGGTTTCATTATCGTGGGCATTACAGCAAGCAGTTGGCAATCCAATCACAATTCTGACTCTGGTCACGAGGATTGGCCATCTGAGTGATGACTAAGTGATGGAGTGGCTGACTGATTGGCTGAGCGCGTAAATGATTGCCAAATTCTGCGGCGTTGAAGGTGTGTACAGTTCTACTTGATTTTTTAACTTACTGGGGCTCTGCAAAATCAGCATCTTGTTTTAACAAAAATATTTCACCTAATTTTTTTTAAATAGTCAGAACAGTCAAAAAATTAAAACAAAACTATAAAAATCTCTTTTATATTAATTGTCTATCCAGATTAGGAGCATAGAAAATATAACCACTTTTAAGTCCCACAGGGATTAAACTCTTCAGTGCAATGGAACGGAAGGCAAAAGGAGCAGGTGCTCTAGCACACACATGAAGGAGGCAAGAAAAGCTAGGCAACTGGGAAAAGGCATCCTGCTCCTAAAGCCTTTATAGCCCCACAATTCCACCAGTCCTAAGGAAAACGAGCAGGTGGGTGCTGAATGTGGGTATTGCAAGTCCCCAGGAGTGGGCTTGATCCTGGCCCACAAGCAAAGATACAACTTAAACATTTGTTTGCTTTTTTAGTAAGAGTCTGCTATGTTCTTCCAACTTTTAATTGGAAATTCAGTGAGCAAACATACGAGCAAATCCTTACGCTTCATTATCAGCTCGCTTAATCACGAAACTTTCGCTTGTCTAACTAGAAAAGAGTGCGAGCTGCAGGACCTTCTGAAATTGAAAGCCCAAACCAATTGGAATCGCAACTTTCAATGGGTTAAGTTGGGGTGAATGGCCAGCAAGATCCGTGTTCGTCCAGGACAAGAAGTGGCAAACTTGGCAATGGAATAAGGGAAACAAATGAATACAAGTACGAATACAAACACAAATCGATCTCACTTTAGGAAAGCAAAAAATTAGTCTTTTTCTTATGTTTTTAATTTCCCGTTAGAAACAAGAAATCTTTTTGATTTGAAAATATTCACCGAGAAGGGGGTTTCTGTTGGAAAAAAACGTTCTTATGAGTTCGCTTATAACTACAAGAAGCGTTTCGGAGATCCCTTTCTAGACTTTTTTTTTGGAGAGTTAGATAGTGCATCAGCAGAAGCCTTTGATCAGCCAACTCAGAAGGTTTTGTATTCTGTATACTTTCTTACCAAATAAATGCTAATAATCTCGCTTTTCTACCAGGCCACACTCCCGGCCATTTAATTACACCGCGGTCACAGCATTCTGACTAACATTTTTTGTCACCACGTTCTGAAAAGTGAGGTGATTCTTTAGACGTTCAATGAGCTTCATTGTATATGGCAATGTAACGCAAGCCACTTTTTCAAAAGACTAAAATCACTCGTTACCAGCGTAGATGCTGAAACCGTTGAGGGAATCTTGTTAAACAAACTGCTGGTTAAATGCTTCTGGGCAGCACTGTTCTAATATAGCTTTTTCTGATGCCTTTTAAATTTAAACATTACCTACTGCTATTCCTTAATTTTTTTTAGTTTTTATCAAAGAATTGTAAAGTTAAGACGTTTTACAAACAGAACCTCCTTTTAATTTTCAGTTTTTAAATTGGAAAATAGTGATCCTTGAGGCCACAAGACGGGCCCTTTTTGTCAGCATTTATTTCACCTGCTTCCCAAATCCATCCTTCATTTAAGCCAAATTTTAGAAGAAAATAAGCCACGTTCCTTGGCTGGTACACTCACATTATTACGCATATACGTACCAAACAAGCAGTTTGTGTGTCCCATTAAGTTGAGAAAGCAGGAAAAAGCGTGCAGAGTTTCTTTCAATTTGCGTCGAGCGTCTATTTTCAATTTGCAGGCAAATTATTCCCACACCCCAGCAAACACACACATGCCACACACGTACGAATGTCCTTGCCCTTAGCCATTGTATAAGCTAGGATTTTTCTAGCATTTTCCAGCATTTTCCCGGCACTTCTTGCTGCTTTCTGGTTGCTGATTCCTATTCCACGGGCAGAGTTTGGCAGCTATGCAAAGCCCTGTCAGCCGCTATAAATTAAAATGGCCAACGCCGCTTTCCGTTTGTTTCCCTTTTTTTTTATTTTAGGTGGTAACAAATAGCTCGAGCGGTTACAAATTTATTTTATTTAGTTTGTCCCATTTGCCATGCACAGGTGTGAGGATAACTTGTCCCATTTAAATGTACAGCTGTGGTTAAAGCAATAGCCATACAGTTGTCTTTATTTTGGAATGGTTTTATAAAACAAAAAAATATTCTTTGTTTAATATTTATGAATTATGCCAAGATAGTTAAAAGTTAAGCAAATAATATAATGTTTTTTTAATTTACCAATATTATTATATATATTTAAAAATTTCACAATCAACAATAAAAGATATGTAACTATAAGTTAAGGAAAACATAAATTCTTCAAAACTGTCATAACAAAAATTGTTATTAAACATTTCGTTAAAGGTACTTATTAAATTCCTATTACATTCTTCTATTTTCACCTTAAGTGTTCTTGACACATATGTATGTACTTATGTGTGGATTGGATGAAATGTCAGTGTGAGCGTGGGTTTTTGTGACAACTTGCGAGATGATTTTTAATTGCGCCCTTTTAAACTTTCAATCTGAATTAATTGTACAAGGTAGTTATGCGTGTATGTGCGGCTTTGTTTGGATTGCCTTTAAATGATGTATGCCCTGACGTTTTTCCTTAAAAGGTTATTTGTGCAAAGGTGCGCGAAAGGATGCGATAGAGTTTCCTTTGCCTCCGGGCATAAAGTGTAATTTCACGGTAACTTAAAATGTTGCGGCTCCAACTGCATATTTAATAGCATGTTTTAGTAATATTTGAACCATTCTGAGCCGAGGGAAGGGAAAACATATTAGTATCACAGCAAAAAATACTAAGAATAATATAAAGGGTCGAATAGGTAGATGCTGCGTAACGTAAATAACTGAATAATTGATTCAAAAACACCTTCTTTTTATTAGAACTTGATTTACATAATTGTAAAATATATCGGCTTATAAATAAAATTACACGCACAAATAAAAACACTTATAATATTTTATATTAAATTATTATTTATAACATATTTTTTCTTAAAAAAAACGCTTTTAAAATCAAAAAGATAGGATATCATTTTCATTTGAAAAACAACTGAAATTTTTTGTTAAACACAATCACTTAAAAATGAAAACTATATATTTGAGAACGAGTTTAAAAGCAGAATGATGTATTGTTGTTGCATACAACTTCCGTGCAATGTATTTTACGTTCTTTCAGGCGCGGATCCAGAAAAATATTTCGGGGGGGGTTTTCAAACATTTCGGGAGGGGTTTTCAAAATATTTGTGCACAATTCACTAGTTTTTATATGAAGAAAATAAATTTCGGGGGGGGTTTGAACCCCCAAAACCACCCCCTGGATCCGCGCCTGCGTTCTTTATACCAATGTAAAATTTAGAGCACATCTGCTGTAACCCAAGCAGGTGACCCAACTGTACCCCTGATACCCATTAATTATGTTTTAAAATATAAGGGAAAAAGGAGCTGGGGCAAAAAGCGAGTAATGAAGTAAAAATTGTCCTCAAGCGTCAATTTGCAGCGCGACAAGGATCTCACTATATGTCGACGAGACTCCGAGATCCTTGCTGCGGTTGGCGGCTTATCCTGATAAATTGATGCTTGCCGATGCAAGCTTAATATAATTTGTTGCACGTCATGCGTTAACTTTTCGCAGACTCTGTATGTGTGTTCAAAGGACTCGTTCCCATTTTGAAGGTATTTTTACACTCATCCACAGGAGGCGTGGCATGTGTGCTGCCCCTTGCCCACAAATTGTAATTAACATTGCATAAATTAATTGAATTTGTGCATAATACAACCTTTTTTTTTCGTTACAATCTCGGTAAAAGTAGTTGTATCTGAAGTTGGCAGTAAGAACTAACCAACGGATTGCCAAGTAGAAAATGTTAATTAAAAGCAAATGCCCTCGAATTTCAACAAATTTTTTGTATCAATATTTTGGTGTTATGTTGCCCCAAAAAATCAATTTATTTTAATTTTATTTTTGGAGCAACCTTCAACTGACCACAACACAATAACCCTTTGCACCCTGGCAGAGTTCATGTTCGTCTCCCCGTGGAATGCATATTGGCAGCGAAAAATTTGGGTGACAACACTGCATGTTTGCAGTTGAAGTTTTTGTTCTCGTCTTTTCACTGTTTTTTTTTTGCTCACGATGAAACGGTGACATAAAAACTGCTATGCACTTGTTAAAAAAATATAAATATTAAGTGGTGAGCATGTCAATTCTGATAAAAAACTGGTGAACCCAGACATAGGGTAGTTAAATGAATCCATAAAAATCTAAAAAATATTTTGTTCTTCAATTTTGACTTCATAGAAATCTAACTCAATTATACTTGTTGAGCGCAGCGGCAAACCACTCCAACTAAAGAGAGAGATTCAGAATCACTCATGTCTAAGCGGCCCTTCTTATCTCTCTATTATTTGGAGTACTCATTCTCAAACCACCTCTCAGCGCCTACGGTCCGTCGTCAGCGCATACATTTACTCTTGTTGTTGTTGATTGCAAGCTGCGGTGTTCGCAAAGCCCGTAGCCCTTGCATACATATAAACATTAATAAACTGAAGTATTGAATTTATCTCGCCTTGTGATTTGTATTTAAAATAGCTAACAAAAAGGCTTGTTAGCTCAACAATACTCAACCAAGAATACAAGATATTCTTTTCTGACATCAGGATAGGAATATTAAAAAAAGCATATATCGAAAAGTTATGAGGTTTTGAAAAAAAAATGTCAATTTTCGAATTTTTTCTTCACTAATTATTTTTTAAATAAACAATTTTCAATATTTTTGGCTGATCGAGGTTCATTCATTAGAGAAAACCCTAAGGAACATTTAAAAAAAATTTGATGACGATTGGTTCATTGTAGCGTCTTCAATCCTGCACGTAAGGTCCGAAAACATGGTTCTGAGAATAACGCGTTTAAAGTTTTGGCTTTGGCTCGGCCGGTGCTCGACAGTGCTCTATGTAACGGGCTATAACTTTCGAAATTTTTAAGATTTCGATCTGAAACTTTTACAGCACATTTTTGGAACATATATCTACACAAAAAGACAAAAAAAAAAATCGATTTTTTGGACCCCACAAGGTGATAAGGTGCCTTAATAAAGCAAATGCAATTGTTGGCTCTTCCAATAAAACATAAACAGAAAACACAACAGGGGGTTCCTTTCTGGTAGACAAGTTACCTTTTGACATGACATGACATACTCTGGGAAACAAATGCACTCTCCGTTCTAGAGAATTTCGGTTCGTTTGGTATAATCAAAAAAAAAAAAAAATTTATGAACAGGTCATCTGAGCAAAAAGCCTGAGTGTGGACATTCTGCCAAAGCCAGCAGGATAATAAAGCCAAAAGTCAAAGGCGGAAGGTGACATCAGTGACAAAACCGTAATCATCTCACAGCAAATCTACTAGAAAATTGAGGCAACACAAATAAACAGGCAAAAGTAGATATATTCGCAGGACAAATTAAAGTTTATGCATGGAGTGTTCCTTTTAAATGAACTGGGTGAGAATACGGAAGTGGGTCAATATACGTTAGCACCTTTGTAGTAAAAGGAAATTTCTAAAGGAGATCAGCGCATAAATCTTTGACATGGACTCGCTTAATCATAGACGAAGGACCTGGGACTGGCATATTAAGCGGGTGGGTTAGGGAATTGGAACTATCCAGGAACTATCCACCGACCAGCGGCTTTAGTCCTCGTCATTCAGATGAACAGTCCATTACAATCCAGCTTAAATAATACTCTACTAAATGATTGATGCCTTATGTTCGTTTTATGTATTAATTTTCAAATCACACTTAAAATCCAAAGAGCCAACTGGGTCAACTCTATGTCATGGGGAATTAGAATGGAGATGGTAATGGGATTTAAGTGGGTAAGAGGGTGAATGTTTTGGAGTTTCGAGACTTTGATGAAAAAGTTGTGCCAGGATAAGTTGCTGCTGCCTAATGTCATGTAACAAGTTTTAAAACGACAAAAACACAAGATGATAAATTCTCCTTTTGAGCAGGTTAATCGAAATTTTGTAACGAATTTTACGTCTTTGATTTCTTTTTTTTAGATTTTTCCCTGTTGTGTGCCCGCTTTCAATTGTCATAATTGAGTTTTGGGATGTCCGCAATTAGACAGCCCTCACAGAGCCACACCCACTGACGTGAAATTGAAAATGAAATTTTAATTAAATTTTGATTTCCCTTTTGGCCATAAATGAGTCCATCTGTGCTTTAGGCTGCCAGTTTGGTGGCTGCCTCGATCTCTGGCCAGTTGGGTCACATTAAGACATGATTTCAATGGAAAATTCAAATTGGTTTTTAGGGAAAGTGCAACCGAGCAGATGCATTGACAGACAATTTTTTAGGGACAGGACACACAGAGCATCCTTTGAGATTATCTCTGCCAGATTGCACAAGTTGACTGTGTTGCTGTATTTGGCTAAAAGCCTAGTGACCTTCTTAAAACAGGTCCCTTCATTCCAGCACGGACTAAAGTTTACACTGCATTGCAGATAATAATATATTTTAATTGCACCAGATGCACTTATTGGACTTGGTACAATACTTCGGTCGCGTGTAGACGTGTTTTCTTAACGCTCCGGAAAAACAATTAGTCACCCAATCGAAAACGTTCGAAAAATTTACAAACGCGAGGTATTGCGTTTCGCGATGCTTATCGCATATCGTAGACTAAAGTTTTAATTATTTAATTAATTAATCTTTACGTACTATCAATAAACAAATGAGTGAGAACGTGGATCGGCGCACTCAACGCCAAAAACAACAAGACGAAACCCGTGAAAAAATTCAGAGAGAGCAAGACAAACGTCGTCACTCTTTGGCCCGTAACAACGCATATTTTTCTGTGAAGAGTTATACTCCAGAAACGAAAGTGCAAGAAAGTGCAAATTTACTGACCGCCGAAAACCAGAGAGCTAGTTCTTGCTCTCCCGCCCTGCTTTTCACCGCTCAAACGCCATGGAGTGAGCAATGCAAAACTCCAACCGAGCTTCTGCCACCTAGTGCAACAACAATAGCAACTACCACGTCAACTACAACGGTCTCTCTAGCCAACAATGCAATAACGGCTTCACTCTCTTCTGCTGCAGCGGGTAAAGCAACAACACAACCAAGTGCAAAAATCGGGTCAAACGGCAACAACAAAGCTACGAAAGAAGAAATGACAATTCCGCAAGCGGGTTCGGCCATGCAGACAGGCATGGATCGCTATATTAATATTTCCAAGCGCAAGCTAACACCCCAAAAAATTCTGACGGCAATAAGCCCAAAGTAAATCGTATCAACAAAGGCCCTGAAAATCTCGGGCCATTAAATGAAAATAGATATTCCATTCTGGCGGAGACTGAAACTGAGTCTGAACAGTTACCTCCAAGGAAACTTAAGCCCCCACCTATCTTTATTCGGGAGAAGATCTCGAATGCCCTAGTCAACAAAATAGTTGAGCTAGTCGGAAAAGATACATTTCATGTTATTCCGCTTATGAAAGGGAATATAAGCGAAACCAAACTGCAAACCAAAACTGAAGACGACTTCCGAGCAGTGTCAAAGTACCTAAACGATGCCAAAAAAAATTACTATACGTACCAGCTAAAAAGCTGCAAAGGCTTGCAAGTTGTGCTTAAGGGAATAGAACCCGATGTGACCCCCTCTGAAATTACAGAGGCTTTAAAAGAAAACGGTTTCTGTGCTAAAAATGTCATAAATATTATGAACAAAAACAAAAAACCGCAACCTTTATTCAAGGTCGAGCTGGAGCCAGACAGCAGAACTTTGAAAAAAAACGCTGTCCACCCGATCTACAAGCTGCAGTACCTGCTGCATCGTAGGATCACAGTAGAAGAGCCGCACAAACGGAACGGGCCAGTGCAATGTACAAATTGCCAGGAATACGGACACACCAGGGCTTACTGCACCCTCAGGTCGGTATGTGTGGCTTGTGGAAACTGCCACGGCTCCGAGCCCTGCCCTGCCAACAAGGAAGATTCTCTCACTAAAAAGTGTGTAAATTGCCAAGGAAATCACACAGCAAACTATAGAGGCTGTCCAGTCTACAAGGAGATGAAAATTCGGATGCAACGAGCGACAACGACACGCTCGCAGAATACACAGAACATTTACATGAGATCACAAACGACACCGGAAGTTTTCTTCGCAAAAGCAGCCAGGTCATCATTTGGCCCTTCAATTACCACCAACGGCATTTCTTACGCCAGTGCTCTAAAATCAGGCACAGCTCACATAGAGCCGATAATTGATAACGTGCCGCAGGCCATGGGACAGCCACAAAGTAACATGGAAACTAAGAAAAAATTTGTATATTTGCCTCGGACAGTAGATATCGAATTTTTTGTCCCGCCGCGCAAGGTTCCCCCATGCAAAACGCGAGCAAGAAGCACAGGCGTCGTTGTTGACCGTCGTTGACGCCGACTGCGCTGCCGGCGTCTACCCCGACCCCTGTACTGCTAGCTCGCGTTTTGCATGGGGGAACCTTGCGCGGCGGGACAAAAAATTCGATATCTACTGTCCGAGGCAAATATACAATTTTTTTCTTTTGGGAACACATTAATAGGAGTTCGAAGATTATTGTGTAAAAATTTCATTTTAATACTTGCTCCAGAACACTTTTAAAAATTAATTTGTTTAAACAATTGTTCTTAAAAATTAAGTTAATTTATAAATTAAATTTTTTAAATATTTTTTTTTAAGGGTAAAACGATTCTCTTGCACCCTAAAAAAATTTCGTCGATATATGTCAAGCCGTTCCTGAGTTATACGTTTTTCGCCAAAACCCTAAAAAACAATTTTTCGAACTTTGAAGCCCAAAATATCGAAAACGGTGCGGAATTTCGAAAAACTGTTAAAAGTGTTTTTAGGTACTGTCCTAATGTACACATTTTTATAGTTTTTTTTCGAATCAAAAAAATCACCCCAAAATTTTTGTCTCACTTGACATGGCCTGACCCTTATGCAAAACCAAACCATCTTGATACAAATGCTTACAGCTCAGCAGCCCAAATAAAATATGCCTACTCTTCGAATAACTCTGTGGAACGCCAACGGTGTTTCACGGCATAAATCTGAAATAACTCAATTTCTGAACGAAAACCACATCGACGTTATGTTGCTGGCAGAAACGCATCTCACCAGCAAATATAACTTTCAAATACGGGGATACACGTTCTACAGCACCGATCATCCAGATGGTAAAGCACATGGCGGAACCGGCATCTTAATAAGAGACCGCATCAAACACCACTTTCACCAAAGGTTTGCAAAAAATTACTTGCAAGCTACATCGATAAAATTACAGTTGGGCAACTGCAATCTTGCCATTGCCGCTGTTTACTGCCCACCCCGTTTTACAGTCTCCGAAGATCAATTCATAGACTTCTACAATTCACTTGGAGAGCGATTCATAGCAGCAGGAGATTACAACGCCAAGCACACACACTGGGGATCCCGCCTCGTGACTCCCAAAGGAAGGCAACTATATAATGCACTCATCAAAACATGCAACAAACTGGACTACGTTTCACCAGGCAGCCCTACTTACTGGCCTACAGACCCTAGAAAACTACCTGATTTAATTGATTTTGCTGTGACAAAAAATATTTCTCGCAATCTTATATCTGCAAAATCGCTTTTGGATCTATCATCGGACCACTCACCGGTGCTAATAACTCTTCTTCAAAGCCCGGAACTAATCGAGCACCCCTGCAGGCTGACGTCGCATCGAACCAACTGGCTGAAGTTCAAAAAGTACGTAAGTTCCCACATTGAACTAACTCCACAGCTCAACATCAAGGAGGACATCGACTGCTATGCCGATGCACTGGAGTCTGTACTCGTCGCAGCAGCCAAAGTCTCTACACCGCAAGGGAGGGATGGGCTCACACACCAACACAAAACTAACCTTGAAATCGAACAGCTTGTTTTGGAGAAACGACGTTTGAGGCGTGCTTGGCAAACCAGCAGATCGCCATCCTCAAAACAAAGTCTTAAAGAAGCTGGTAGCAGACTTACCAGGGCCCTAAGGCACGAAGAAGTAAAAGCACAACGCCAGTACATTGAGAAACTTTCACCCACCAGCACCAAGCATCCCTTGTGGAGGGCCCACCCAAATCTAAGTGCGCCGGCCGAAACAGTAATTCCCATAAGAGACTCTTCAGGCAGCTGGGCCAGAAGCGACAAAGACAGAGCTTGTACATTTGCTTTACACCTTCGAAATGTTTTTCAGCCAAACCCTGCAACAAACTCATTCGCACTACCGTCGCCGTCAACTCGAATTGAAACTGAGACGGAGCCAATTCTGTTTCAACCAAACGAAGTTGCAAAAGTCATCAGCGAGCAATTGAAACCAAAAAAGGCCCCAGGCGGTGATCTAATAACTCCCAAAATGCTAATTGATCTCCCAAACTGTGCAGTTGAGGTCGTTTGTAAACTCTTTAACGGGATTACACGACTTGGCTACTTTCCAAAAAAATGGAAAAAATCGGTAATCATAATGATCCCAAAGCCAGGAAAAGATCACACAATTCCAGCTTCATACAGACCGATAAGTTTACTCTCGTGTCTGTCAAAACTGCTCGAAAAATGCCTTTTGACACGCATAATCCCATATCTGAAAGAGCACAACGTTATTCCGGCACATCAATTTGGCTTTAGAGAAAGCCATGGAACAATAGAGCAAGTCAACAGACTAACAACAGAAATACGGACTGCATTCGAATATCGGGAATACTGCAGTGCGGTATTCCTCGACGTTGCACAGGCTTTCGATCGAGTCTGGCTTGATGGCCTTATGCACAAAATCAGAACTATTCTGCCGGAAAACACTCACAGGATACTTGAATCTTACCTTTACAACAGAGAATTCGCCGTGAGATGCAACACTACAACATCCGACGATTACACTATAGAGGCTGGAGTTCCCCAAGGTAGCGCCCTTGGTCCAACTCTATTTCTCCTTTACACCGCAGATATTCCCACGAACGAGCGGCTAACTACTTCTACATTCGCAGACGATACCGCGATCATAAGTCGGTCCAAATGCCCAATTCAGGCAACAGCACTACTAGCTGATCATCTCGTGGTAGTGGAGAGGTGGTTATCAGACTTGCGAATAAAAATAAATGCGCAAAAGTGTAAACACATAACGTTTACTCTTAACAGACAAACGTGTCCCCCGCTAACTCTGAATAACACGCCACTTCCACAAGCTGACGATGTTACGTACCTTGGCGTTCACCTAGACAGGAGACTTACATGGCGGAGACATATCGAAGCTAAGAAAATTCATCTAAAACTAAAATCCAATAGCCTCCACTGGCTCTTAAACGCTCGCTCCCCCTCTGCCTGGACTTCAAGGTCCTGCTCTACAATTCAACGCTTAAGCCAGTCTGGACTTACGGCTCCCAGTTGTGGGGAAACGCGAGCAGCAGCAACATCGACATTATCCAGCGAGCACAATCAAAAATCCTGAGAACTATCACTGGGGCACCTTGGTATGTTCGGAACGACAACATCCACAGAGATCTTGGCATTCTACCCGTTAAAGATGAAATATCAAAACAAAAAGTATCCTACCACACCAAGCTAACTTCTCATCCAAACCAGCTCGCCAGGGGCCTAGCCAGGGTTTCCAACCGGACCCGATTGCAACGAAATGACCTTCCAGCTCAGCAATAGTTATTAGAGCCCTTTAATCTTGCGTCAGTCATCGTGACTGTCAAATAGCTTTTTAATTTAAGATTTTATATACTTATTGTTAGTCTCAAATCAGAGAAGATCCAATAAATAAAATGCATATGATACAAAACAAAAAAAAAAAAAGATGCACTTATATAAACAAATTTAAGTGGTTTAATTAAGACGCTTCAGCTTCGATATATGTAATTTAAATCCTTCGGAGAACGATTTACAAAAATAATTAGACTTAGATCAATTTAGACGGCAATAACGTGGCCAAAAGAACAAAAGTCTGGCCAGCTAATTGAACACCTTAACCTGGTGCTTCAAATAAACAGAAGAACAATACATTTTCCATGAAACAAGCTGAATAAATCTTTTGGAAATATTCGATTGAGGTAAGAGGGGCAAAATGGCATAAAGGTTCCCAGGTGCGAATGCTTTTGTGTGAGCTTAGTAGCCGTAGTTTATACGCCTGTGGTTGTTCCCTCAAAATTTTGCATGTGGGTGTGTGTAGCCTGCGGTTTTTTTAACTGAACTCTAACCAGCACCACCCACTTTACCCCCCTTCTTTTGGCCTCTACCTCCCCCCACATTGAATGGCAACGAAATTAATCTCGTAAATGTGCCAAAGTAAAATTGCAAAAACAAACAAGGGAAACAAAGATCTGCGAAAAACTCCCCATCGCAAGTATAACTATGGTGGGTGTCACCACCCATTTAGCCACCCAATCACCCGCGACCAAATTTCGTAAGCGGCTGCTTACGTAATTTATCAGTAAATTAAGCAATTTATTTTATTTATTCCATTACGTAAATCATGAAATCTGGCCCGATTTCGTCATTGGTCGAATGCAGCAATTTTCTGCCAACAACAGTGATTTCTGCGTACGATAAACATGCGTCTCCGCAAGCTCAAAGTTTTTTTTACCTACACTCTTTGGTAATTTTATTTAAATCACTTGGGCTGGAAGTTCGAAATTGGTTTTAGGGTGCGCCTATCAGAGCAAAACACAATGGACCCAAACTCAAGCACGTACGCATAAGCGTCAAAACTTGGCTGTATGAATCTAATAAACAAAAGTCGTATATTATAAGCTGCGAATTTGATACGCGCTCATCCGGACTTTCTTCCCTTTTACGGCTGTGAAGGAGTTATCCCGGATAAACTTGTGAGCTGGCTTGATGTTCTGGCTTTGCTAGTAGCTGTGGCCAAAGCCAGTGGGGTCTGCGTAGCAGGATCTTCTCAGCTACTTTTATTTAGGATTTCTCGTTGTTCAACATGACACAAAATACGTTAGTAGGCAATCTGTGAGGATTGACTACGCAAAAAATGTTATCATAAGGTTTAAACAAAATTTTGGATAAGGTGCTTACTTAAAATTTCAGCTAAAGCTTAGGGATAATCCGTAGTTTTTTACTCAAATACAAAAAGGAATGGCCTGATAAATAGTTTTCAATCATCGCCTACCCGAAACAAAAAAGTATTCATTTATTGAAAATATTCAGATTCTTACTTAATTTCAAACTTTTTACCAATACAAAATTTTTGTTTGTATAAGGATACAAGTTAAGGAATTACAAACACATTGAACATTGAAGGAAATAAAATTCTGGCTCTGCGATTTATTTTACTAAGCTGCTATAGAATGCACAAATATAAAATGAATATGGACTTATGGATTTTTTCTGTCTTAATGGCGTGCGGGGCAAGTTGGGACCTTTAAAAAAATAGACTTTTTCTTTGGATAAATCGTTTTTATTACTGTACTTTGGTCAGAAATAGTTATTAATACGTTGATAAGGGATAAAACTATAAATTTAATTACGGGTTCTTCGGTTCCTCTATTTGTTTCTTTTTGTAAGTTCTCACCAGCAAAACCAGTTTGGTAAATTTTTGTTACACGAAATTTAAGTTTCAAAAATTGTTAAAGAGGGTAACAACTGTGAATCGGGATAAATGTTTGGTTTGTTCACACAAAATTAATTGATTGGCACACGCCAAGGAATAAATCTAGGGGGCCAACTAACCTCATTGAAAAAGTTCCAACTAGCCCCGTTGCTTTTTTTTAAGCTGTATTGTTATATAACTAATATTCTAATTAACGGACAAATTAAAGTGTGGGCTATTTTTATAGCTTATAGATACACGTAATAATGGTGAATTAACCTTTCAGAAAAAACAACGTTAAATGGTGGAAAAAAACACAAACTTAGAGATGTGTAATAGTACAAATTTACTGTCAAAAATAGATTATTTTTTATTCTCGTCGAAATAACGTTACCATTTCAATGAAACTTTGTGTGTGAGTTGGTATTCACAGTGCACATACACCATAAAAAGATGGCAGCTCTAGAACAATTTAAAGTAATTATTTGCGATACTCGAAGAGTAAGCAAATACTGTAAACGATCAAATGTCTGTCTGTCCGTCCGTCCGTCCGTCTGTCCGTACAAACATCGAGATCTCGGGAACTATAAGAGCTAGAACCACCAAATTTTGCATACAGACTTTTATAAGCAAAGCGCAGATCAAGTTTGTTTCAAAACCTGACCACGCCCCTTTTTACGCCCACAAAGCGGAAAAAACTCTGTGGTGTCCACATTTTTAGTGCTAGAGAAAAGTGGCCCTTACAAATGTTGTTCGTATTGAAAATATCTACCCAAATATTTTAAAATCTGACCATTTTCAAGAAATTGTGTATACAAATGCGTTGAAAATTTTTATTGCGCTCAAAAGTAGGCAAAACTTTTTTTTAAGAGATTTAACTGATTGCGCATGAAAGTAGGCTACACATTATTGAAGAGGGCTAGCTAGCTGTTTTTAAAGAGGGCAATGAGTATCGCAAATCTTATAGTCGGGAAACCCGACTATAGCGTTCTTTCTTGTTAAAAATGCAGATTCCCAACTTGCCCCAGGGACCAATTAGTCCCGGTCTCCCCTACTATTTTAATTTAAATTATTTAGATCTCAACATTTTATTTCATTAATTTTTTATTACTTCACTAAATTTTCAAGCTTTTAAAAAGTATCTGTTTTATAATAAACATTTTTATAAAACCACCTAACAATCAGAAGTTTTGGACTTTATTTTTCCCCAGGTGCACGTCGTGAGGATGAGGCTGGTAAACTGGACTCCGACATGAACGAACATGAATGAAAATTCTTGTGACAAAATACAAAGCTAATTTGCAGAACAAAATGTTTTTGGGCACATGGAGTGGAATAAACCCGCCATCCTGTGAAACTTTTCTAAAGGATTTTGAGAGTCTCTCTCTTGGCTTGGTTGCTTGTGTGAGTTTGCTGGACATTTCGGTGACTTCGGTACGTGCAACGAGACAGTGGACTTTCCTTTTCCTGTTTTTGGAGAGAAAACAGGCCATGGCTTCAACTTGTCACATATTCCTTGATCTGGCCTGGACTTTTGCCATTTGATGAACAGCCAACAAAGTGCTACAGAAAAAAACACAAAATAGCCAAAAAAATACCCAAAATAATTCGAATCTGGAACTTAGCTTTTACCGGGATTTCTATGTCCTTCTTTTAAGGCAGATCAGATGGCAGGACTCCAGGATTCTTTAAGATTTCTCAAGTGTAAACTGCAATGGCAGTTTGGCCAAAGACATTAGAACTATATAATAAGAACTATATAATTCTATTGTCTTTGGTTTGGCCCTCTACACAGATGTCTCCTCGCAGGATGAAATCGTAATCGTAATCATCAGTAGCAAAAAAAATGAGTTTCTGATAGCTGTTTGTTGTTTCTGAAGAATTGCGGGCAAACTTCTCAATTTATTTTCATGTGGTAAGATCATCCGATCTAACCAAGTTTTACGTAATTGAAAGATGAGTCCATAAGAAGTTTCACCGATAGTTTAAGGATGATTGCTTTAAAAATGTAGGGGCTGCAGCTACAGGCTCTGGTTTTTTTAATAAAACAAAAATATAGGAATCTCTTAAAATTTGATATTTTTAATAAAAATCAAAAGTTACTCCTTAACTAAGTATTTAATTATAAAAATAAAAAAAAATCGTTGAAATTGATATTTTCTCATCATAATTAACCATTTTTTTAGGTTGTATTGCACTAATAAAAGAAATACAGTTTTTGGTGTAAATAACCTGAGTTTGGGAAGATTCCTTTCCAGTGATTTTTTTAAGTTTCGAAGACTCTTATTTTCAGTCCCTGGTTTAAGTCATTTACGCTTTAAATTGAGACCATTTTTTTTTTAAAACAGTTAATATTGTCAATAAGCATATTATCTTAGAAATTCCGGGGGAGTGCAAACCTGGTGACCGGTCTTTGGTTCGTTTTGTTTGTTAACCCACCATTGCTCCTGCCATTTCCCCTAGAGCCCCGGGCTGCTGTTTTCTCTTTTTTTATTCATCAACGCACAATGTATGGAAAAGCAGCATGGATTTTTGCGTTTCACCATTTGCGGAAAGCGGTGGGCATTTGTTGGTGTTGGTTTTTCAGCATGGCTCTGTTGGAAAGATTTAGAAACGTCACCCTTTCACTCTTAGTTTCCCTCTCTGTTGCCCAGAAACCAAGTTCAAATTGTATTGAATTAGCTGTCATTGTCAAAGAGACTTTCCCTGATCCGCTAATTCGCTTATCTCTGGTCTTTACAATTAAATGATTTATTTTAACTGTATCAAATCCACGCAGTTCGACAGCGATTATGTATCCAAGTATCCCCCACGTAATTTTTAAATGTCGCCGGCGTCCTTTCTTGTTGGGAGTGAAAATCCTTTCCTGGGAGCCCGACTGACACTCACTTGACTGCAATTAACCGTGCTAATTAATTTGCTCATTATTGATGCTGTAATGTGCTGTCATTCCTTGCTACAAAACAACCCTCTTTCCCCGAGGGTCCCATCAAAGCTTTAACCGAAATTGGGCCAATTCAGTTGCAAGCCGAGCTTGTTGGCCAATGCACTCTCGTGGTCCTGGTGGAAATCAAGCAAAACAAGCTCCTGCACATTTTATAAAGGAAACGGTCCATGAAAGCGGAAATGAGTTAAAATTGGAATCGGAAGCCAGTATCTGTTAGCTATTTTGTGGGTCAAGGGGATCAGTGGTTAGAGCTCATTGGTAAGTGTCCACTGGTGGATCTGCTAAAGTTTCTCCGGAGCATGGACCATTCGATTTTTCGACGTCCCGCTGGGTAACACCCTGACACTGATACAAGTATGTTTTCGCAATAGTGACGCTGCCAGGATATTAAAAAAAGTAAAATACAATTTCGACGTCAGGCTTCAGAAAAAAACCAGTAGTTACCTATGGAATAATAATTTCTAAATAATGTGTTAATTACATTACACTACGTTTTAATCGTTACGTATAAAGCTTCTAACTATTTTTTTGAGTGCATCAAAGTAAGAGTCGCAACAAAGAACACAAAATGGGATAGTGCATAGGATGGCTGTTTGAGGGCTAATGTACGCGTTCTACTCCAAATAGATTTCCATGGGCAGGGCAGTCAAGTATTTGCCCGAGGGATTGCAATAGTATGGTGCCCCTCCATTTGGTCTGTTTGGGCTTGGAGAAGGCCTTTGGATTTGGGATGTGGAATGGGTACTTACCACTTAGGACATGCACACGTACACTGGCCACATCTGCATTGGAGGGCGCACATGAGTATTTTCCCGAATCGGCCAGATCTGCATTCTGTATGAGCAGGAACGAGGTTGTCACATCGCCCTTTTCGGTAATTACCGACACGCCGCCTCTTGATGAATCATAATTAATGACCTGCAAATGGAGGAGGAGAGTTGTGAATACTGCCAGTGTAAATGTGGGGAGTGAGGGGAAAAACTTGTTGTAACGGCTGTGGTTCCTAATGTAAATTTTGACCCTCCTTATATAAAATGAATGTTAACATTATAAACTAAACTTGTCGCTTAATATTTCTTTAATTCCTTAAATCGAATCGATCTAAAAATTTATGCATTTCAATTGCAAAGAAATGAAAGATGTCACTAAATTCTCGAGACATGGCAACAGCTGCTCTTGACTAAAACTTCTAAATAGGAAATTTTGTTTTAAATTTCATGTGTGCGTTCTTCACCACAGAGATCGCGAATTTAAAGCGGATTTAAGGATCCTCCTCATTATGAATATTACTTTCTGGCAGCCATCTGAGCCAACTTGATTATCGATTTGTGAGGATGGCAGGTCCTGTCGGAGACTTAATATATATTGGGTCGCTTCCGCCAGCTGACAAAAACAAGTACCGGAATAATTTGCCAATACAGGAGGGATAAGAAGCCAAGTTCAGAAAAGGAAAGAGCTGACAGGGAATTGATATCAGCATATAATGCTGCTGACAGGGTAAAGAAATTGACAAAAGCTTAAAATATGCTGATACAAAAACTACGGAAATAAGATGGTTAACAATCCTTGGGCAAAGGCCTCGGGAAAACTGTTTGGGGCATAACTTGCCTTCTAATCCCAACTAATCGACGATAATTGCGATGATATGAAGAATGAGGGAAAAGTTACCATCACTGATAATGATGACGATGGCTAAATAGATAGAGAAATCAGAAACTATAGCAGGAAATTGGGTTAAACGTGCCCAGTAAAACCGATTCAGAAAAAGCGTTATTGCACAAGCACAGCATAAACCAAAAGATGAAAGCTCTGTTGGATTCGATTTTAACGGTTTAGAGAGTATTATATGTGTATGATTATTATTATATTATTTTTTAAAAACTTTTCTAAACAGGAAGTTTCTAGCCAATCATCTTCAAAATATAGAATATTATTTCATACAAAAATAAGGCATCATTATATTTATTGTTTTAAATATTATGTCTGATCAAAAAATATTAACAGTTTCTATACGGAGAAAAATTGTTGTTCACCAGTATTAAATCTCTATAATTAATTATTATATTATTCTATCCCTGATATTAGTCTTAAAAACAATGAAAATTACACGAAATTTTTCGCAGAAACAAAAAATGAAACAACAACCAGAAAATGTATAAAAATAATAAAATATTCGTTTAAAATGTTTATAGCGTATTGAAAATGCGCAAATATCGGAATTATGTTCCACAGCCAATGCAATAATCGAACGAATATTTCGAGCATAAACAAGAAAGAACGCTTCAGTCGGGTCCCGACTATAAGATTTGCGATACTCATTGCCCTCTTTAAAAGAAGAAAACAAAAAAAACGTAAGTCGCTAGCCCTCTTCAAGAAAAACGTTTAGCCTACTTTCGAGCGCAATAAAAATTTTTAAGGCACTTGTATACACAATTTCTTGAAAATGGCCAGATATTCCAAAAATTTTGAAATATTTGGGTAGATATTTTCAATACAAACAACATTTATAAGGGCCACTTTTCTCTAGCATTAAGAATGTGGACACCACAGAGTTTCACGGTTTGTGGGCGTAAAAAGGGGCATGATCATGTTTTGAAACAAACTTGATCTGCGCTTTGCTTATAGAAGTCAGTGTGCAAAATTTTTGTGGTTCTAGCTTTTATGGTTCCCGAGATCTAGGGGCTCGTACGGACAGACGGAGGGACGGACTGACAGACATTTGCTCGTTTTCAGTATTTGCTTACTCTTCGAGTACCGCAAATAAAAACAAACCAGGGGCCATCAAAATCCATACTCTATAAAAGTTGCGGGAATAGTAAATATTATCCTTTCGGGCTGAAATTTTTTTGTGCTTTCATTTGACATGGTTTTACAAAATTTCCGCACCCGGCATCATCGAAAATCAAAAAAAGTTGATGTTCGATACACTCTAATGTGCATCGCACTCAACAGCTTACTCAACAGCGCTTTTTTCTCAACCTCCTTTTTATATTTTGTTGATATTTTGTTTGGCTTTGACAATGCAATTAGCATCCAACTGTTGCGGATTTATAACTCTGCAATTGGCCAGCTTAACTTGGTTACTCATTTAACAAAAAAAGGCGAAGTGTTATTAATTAATTTGACGATGCGGAGGATGCAAAATTGAGGACGGAACGAAAGAAC
Source organism: Drosophila oshimai (assembly GCA_018150695.1). NCBI lineage: Eukaryota > Metazoa > Arthropoda > Insecta > Diptera > Drosophilidae > Drosophila > Drosophila oshimai. The sequence goes on from JAECWM010000262.1 coordinate 889,094, forward strand.
GTTTAACTTTTGTGACACCCAGTGCACGAGTAACGAAGTTTTCTTGGGGCGTTGAAGTTTGCGAAAGGTTTTGCACTTATTTTGAAAAAGCACATTTTGACTGTTAACCAAATAAATGGTTCGAAAACTAAAAGAAAAAAATTTGTGTCAGAAAACCTAAATAATGAAAAAAAAAAAAAAAAGTTCCTTTCTAAGTAATTGAAAAATGTTATTCAAGAGTGTTTAAGTACATTTTAAATATAATTTTAGTTTTGTTAGCAAATAAGGTGAGGATTTTTTATGTTTAAATCTGAAAGTATGACTCCGTTGATTAAAGTTATAAACTTTGTATTAAACACTTTTCAAACTGGAATTGCCTATTAAAGTAACAATCCGCAATCGTTTTTCACGATTGCACTAAGTAGTTGAGGTGTGCTAAATTCGAGTCGGCACTGCCCGGAAACCGGAATATAATAATAAACATTAATTACCTCCTCGTGATGATACCAGAAGATATAAGCCGGTGGTTCGGGGCTGAACTTCACAGTGCAAGTAAGGTTAATGGTGCTGCCTTTATCAACGTGAAGGTCAGGACCTCCCAGGATAGAAGCAGTTGGCACTGGAGACACCAAAAAATAAAGAGAGAAAAGCGAGAGAGGGTAAGTGCATGAAAAATAACTGTCGAAAAAATAGAAAGAATGTTAGTTGGGCGCTGTTCGTTGGCTGGCACTGTAGAATAATAGACTACGATAAAAAATTTAATTATTGTCGAATAAAAAGCCAGTCCTAGTTCCATCGACATCGCCTTGCCTGTGTGTAATTTATTTGTTCAACAACTTCGCTCTTCTAATTTTTTTTCAGCGAGGCCCCTTTTGTTAGTTGTGACGACAAATGGTGTTTTTTGTTTTAATAAACCAAATTAGTATCTCTTTCCAAGGAATCCTTACACTCACCGACAACGTTCAGGCGGACGAAATAACTGCGCACCGGCTGCGTGGATATCTGGCACTCGTACATCCCAGCGTCCCGCTTCTGTGCCCACTTTATCTGCAGCGTCCAGTCCTCGGTGTCCTGGTGGTGGGTCGCCTGGAACCGCTGATCCGAAGTGTAAGTGTACGCGCCCACCGTCAGGATGTGGATGTCGCGGTGTCGGATCCAGGACACCTGCAAAGGCCAAAACAGTGCTTAATATATGATCTCAAGCACTGGCTAAACTGAACAACATCCACTTGGCTGGTTAAGAGCGTGCGATAACCAAATTTTGCGTCTTTTCGGTTGGGCGAACGTGACGTATGAGCAACGAGGAACGCAATGCTTGTGTTTTAAGGGTAAAATAGGAGGAAACACCGACTTGCCTTTGCGAATCTCAGTGGAGTCGCTGTAGAGCTGAAGCTGGTGGAGGTTTTGGTCGCGTTCGAGTTCTTTTGGCTTTTCTTAATTATCACAAACTTTTTTAGTAGTTTACGGTGCACAGAGATAACTTTGTAAGCTGGCAGAAGGGTGCTCATGTTAAACTTATAAAGGCAAATGTAAATACAAAATAATCGCACTCGACAGCCCATTATTTATATGGAACCCATACGTGCTTATGATAATTTATCCTAGTGAAAAGAAAGCGGCAGCCACAAGGATGCGTGCGTGCATTTAATTATCCGCAATTTTGTTGCACAACTTTTGGATGAGTGAGTATAAGGATATTCGGGGGCTCTATAAAAATAAAGAGCACAGTAAACACATAAAAGTGTGAAAGACATGGAACTCGCACTTTTGAAAATGTTAGCCCACTTGCAACGAAACGACAACGCCGCCAATAAACAAACATTTCACGCATCAAAGTAAAGCGTAATTAACAAGTTCACGCTGTGTTGCATGCGGTTATGTAATGAAGCCACGCCCCCAGATCCCTGTCCACCGCCCACCGAGTAATTGGCAGCATCGCCTTTGCAGTAACTTCAGAGGAAAAAAATTCATCATTCATTCGTTATTTATTCCAGTCATCCTGTTGTGATAATATTATTAATTATTTCTTTTCTAATAAAAAAATAATTATATACCGTTTTTTTTATAGTATTTTGGAACATCTTATCGTTTTCAGTTTTTTACTTAAACTAAAATACTCTTAATATTTGAAATAACTTATTTTAATGTTCTTACTATTCTCAACCTGTGTTGTTTGTTAAAAAAGTTGATAAAAAAAAATTGTTATTATAATTATTAACTAAATAATAAGTGTGTTATTTTTCTAAAATTTCTTGGTTTAAAAATTATAAATGCGAATATGCTGCAATGTATTTTTCTCTGTGTACAACTTCAGAAGCAGCAACAACAACTCTACATTCCGCTTCAAGTTGCATGTGGTGCTGGATGGGGAGATTGACAGAGCTCCCAGGATGGTGCTAAAACGGTGGTGAAAAAAAGGTGGTGCGCCAGGGTGGTGCTCTGTGCCAGTGCAACTTTTGGCCTCAAGCATATCGGACTCTGAGCCACTTGGCTGTTGACACATGCGGTGCAAGTAATTTCGTGAAATTGTTTAAATAATTTCGCGCTCAACTGCAATTGAGAGTGCTGAGAGGGGCGTGGTAGGGCAAGGCTTCAAAAAGTCAGGACCAAGAAATTAAAAGTTGCGCCTGAAAACGGCATCCTGCAACGCCGTTAGCATTATTACTTCCTGGTGGCATATTTGTGTCAAGTGCTCGCGAGCGTAATGAAAGTTTTGTTGTTGTTTTTATTTTTGGCATCGCAGTTTCCCCACGCCAAAGGGATCATCTATATGCAAATTTTAAACCGACTAAAGCATCTCCTGGGACCAGACATGTGGCCCGCTCATTAATCACCTACCCAATTTTTCATAAACCTTTCTGTCGGGCTTATTAAAAAGTTTAGCAACTCCCAGCCACTTTTGACAATTATACGTTTAATTAAACAAACCATTTAAAGGGCGCCTTCCATAATTAAATGTTACAAAAAGCTATTCTCGTACACATGAATTTGTCTAGAATTTTTGTGACATCAGGAATCACAAGATATAAGGCTCAATGAGCAGCATGTGCCTTACGGCCAACCTTTATCTTGAGACCCGGAATAACAGGAAAGAGAGCAATTAAAGTAGATTAAACAATTGCAAACCAACAACAAGAATAAAAAGGTGTTTTAAAAGCAGGAAAAACAATTTGCTAGAAGACAAAAAACAAATAACAGCCAACTTGCAAGTCATCTTGCCGCAAAGGCAAAGAAAAGCAGCGGGGCGCGAAATAACAAATAATCTACACAGAAAAACAAGAAAGAACGCTATAGTCGGGTTTCCCGACTATAAGATTTGCGATACTCATTGCCCTCTTTAAAAAAACAACTAGCTTGCCCTCTTCAAAAAAGTGTAGCCTACTTTCAGGCTCAACCAATTTTTAACGCCCGCTTTAAAAAAAATGGTTAGTCTACTTTCGGGCGCAATAAAAACTTTGAACGCACTTGTATACACAATTTCTTAAAAATGGCCCGATTTTTTAAAATTTTTTTAGATATTTGGGTAGATATTTTCAATACAAACAACATTTATAAGGGCCTTTTTTCTCTAGCATTATAAATGTGGACACCACAGAGTTTTTTCCGGTTTGTGGGTGTAAAAAGGGGCGTGGTCGGGTTTTCAAACAAACTTGATCTGCGCCTTGCTCATAGAAGTCTGTGTGCAAAATTTGGTGGTTCTAGCTCTTATAGTTCCCGAGATCTCGATGTTTGTGCGGACGGACGGACGGACGGACGGACGGACGGACAGACAGACATTTGATCGTTTACAGTATTTGCTTACTCTTCGAGTATCGCAAATAAATATTGATATGATATAATCATCACTCAGGTGATTTATCATATCTCTTTTACCAAATACCAACATATCAAATTAAGAAGACAAAAATATCAAATCTAAATGGTTAAAATATAAGTTCTGCAACATACCAATTCGATATTATTATATATAATTTATATGAAAAATATTTCTTTTACATGCAGAAAAATAACACATTTGCGTCCAAAAAATTAAATATATCTGCGGATGGAAAAGGCAAGGCAACACCCAATCATAAAACCTTCAAATTTTATAAGTGTGTCACATAAGGGCCAAAACTTACCGTTTTGTTGGCCAAATTGCGAACACGGCAGCTGAGATAGGCGGATTTTCCCATCAGGGCGGTGACATTGCGCGGCGTCAAGGGATCGAAGTAGGGCTCCATCCACTTGGGGTGGGTGTAAGATTCGGTAAGAGTGGTGGGTGAAAGCATCGCAGCCTGGCCAGCAGTGGGTGTGGTGGTCAGCAGGTCGTCCAGCAAGTTGTAGCCCTTGAAGGGTTCATGCACACCGCCATTAGCCATGTCTGCAAAGGGAGAATGAGAAAAGTAAGAAGGGAATTTCGGTGGGAGAAAGTCAAAAGCTAAAAATATAGTAATAAATGTATGTAAACGTGAACCTTTTCTTTTTGAAATTATGAAAAGCTCAAAATATAGCTAAGATTTGTGTAGCCTCTAACACACACAAAACTTTCTGGGTGCTGTTTTCGTTGAGGTTTAGTTATCTTTAATTTACCTCCCTAACTTTGCTCATTAAAGGGCTGTGCGGTCGAAGGAGAGTCTTCTGAGGTGAGTCCAAGTGGCTCAAGCCAGTGGTAAAAGGCAGTCCTTTATTATCGATTAGAACAATGGCCGAGTTATGGTCGAATGTATTTTTATTTGCGATAGGGGAGAGTTGGGTAAAGCGGGCCGGCGGGTAAAGCGGGCTACCTTCGATATTTCAATTACTAGTGATGCCACCTATCAACCGAGCTAATTAACTCTTCATTAATAACCCATGAGTGTTATTATGGACGGACACATTTTGTTTTTCACGTTTATTATCAAGTAAATCCCTGACATGGTTTTGGTGAAGTGTAATTGAAAATTGACATATTTTGCCTTACTTTTTCTGCCAAGTAAGTAACTTTTCTATTACTCCAGTGTCTTACGCGTATTTTAAGTGCTTAACCTCAGAAAAAGGTTATGTAGTTATCGAAAAATATGAGTTAAATAAATAACGTCCGAGTTGGGTAAAGTGGGCTAGTTCTCGGTCGGGTAAAGCGGGCTACTTTTAATTCAACGTTTTTCAGTGTTTTCGACGTAGAAATTCAACATCCAAATTACAAATCAATATCCATTTCTTGAATACATGTTTATGTTTACTCTGGGCAGAAAATATTTCAATGGCAATGGCAAAAAGACAAAAACAAATCGAGACACTTTCGAAGAAATCGAAAACCTCTTTGAAAACATCCAAAACGCGTGCTAAAAAACTTAAAGGATAGTAATGGATATCGCCGACAAAAATAAAACGTTTTGTATGTATTTGTAATTAGAATTCACTAAAAAACCAGAATTAGTAGACATGTTCCGCAACAAATACGTTTCCGTACGATTTAGGACAGGTAGCCCGCTTTACCCGACCAATATATGTAATTATAACTATAATTATACTTAGAAAAATTTTTGACCAAAGCGTTTCAGTATTATGTTCCCAGGCTTCATTTTAAAAGTCGAAAAAAATTCACTATAATTATTTTTTACCAAACAGTTAGGTAGCCCGCTTTACCCGACTTTCCCCTACTCGAAGAGTAAGCAAACACCGCAAACGTTGAAAATGTCTGTACGTCCCTGCGAACAAACGTCGAGATCTCGGGAACTATAAGAGCCACCTAGAGCTACCAAAATTTGCACACAGACTTCTATATACCCCACGCAGATCAAGTTAACGCACACAAGCCGCGAAACTATGTGGTGCCCACATTTTTAATGCTAAAGAGAAGTGAACTTTATAAATGTTGTTTGCATTGAAAATATCTACACAGATATTTGGGTAGATATTTTCAAAACAAAAATTTTGAAAATCTGACCAGTTTCAAGAAATTGTGTATACAAGTGCGTCTAAAAGCAGGCTACATTTTTGTTTTAGTACTCTATCGTTTTTGCTTGATTTGTTTTTTTAAAGAGGCCGATTAGTATCGCAAAATTTACAATCGGGAAACCCGACTTTAGGGTCCTCTCTTGTTATTCATGTTTTCTAGAGCTACAGCCACTGTGTCTGCAACTGGGGTGTGTGAATCCCGTTCTTCGTCACGACATGGGGAAAATCTCGGGGGAAACGGGGACAATCTTCAAGCGAGTGAAGTGTTTGCGGTTGGCAAGTACAAGTGCACACACACACACACATATCAATTTGCAGCGGAACTGTGTCACTGCTCTCACACACGCACACACAGTCAAAAAGCGCAGGCACCCCTTCTTTTTCTGTTAAAAACCCTTTTCACTGTCGAGCTCATGGTTATTCGAAATATTTGCACTCAAACCATATTTCAACGATTAAAATCTGCATTTATTCGAAAACTTTTTTTCCACATGCACGCGCTCAACGCAGACTCACACAACTGCACAAAAATAATGCTAAATGATATAAAGGCAACGTTTAATTCAAGAAATCGTAATTCTTAACATTTTTGCGTACATAATCAAAATATTACAGATAAAATTACAATTATTTTAAAACTTATTATATTAATGCCTACATAATACAAACATTTTTGAATGAAACTTTTCTGATGCTTAAGAACAATAAGGGAAATTTTTATAAAAACAAAGAAAAAAAATTTTGTTTATAGTACGGACTGTTTTTTTATAAATATATCTATTTTATTTAAAGACCTCAGCTTTATTTTTTGCAACTTGCAGGACCTGTGTTTCTGTCTCTGCTCAGATTAGTGGTTTGCTAACTGCACTCATGTTAATATAGATTTTGTTCTGAAAACGCAGCTTTTAGGCCTTGGTAGTTGTTAACAGCTTTGGGGGAGTTATTATCCTCTTTGGGAATGGAAATAATTACTTAATGCTTGCTGCCATAGTTATATGAATTTCAAACTAGGAACTGCATTAAACACTTGTTGATTGCATTAAGACTTTGAATATTATTAACATGTAATTGTTGGAACTACATTTTTAGGGGACTTTAGATGTGGGACAATAAAGGCAATTCCTGATAATTCTTCAGGCGTGAGAGGAACTTCATTAGGAGTTCACAATGAATTTTATATTTTTGCGGCTTACACTTTGAAAACAAATAAGAGAAAGAAAAAAAAGGGATCCTTGGTCCTAGAAGTCAGCGGAAATGATGCGTAATGTGCAACACTATACCCCGTTGACTCAATAAATTTATTTGGTAAAGTTAAGCGCATTTTACGTTCTATAATTACCTTCTTATGTTTGGTTGCGTAATTTAGAAAAATGGGGATCCTGGCGCCTTTAATGGTGCTTGATGGCATTGAATTTAATGGTTAATAAGTATCGTAATGTTTCGTTGCCTTTGCGGTAATTAAAAGTTTCTCGTAGTTCTCCTTCTCTTTTAAATATTTATGTCTTCTAATAACCAGTTTCTTTATAGCTGATTGTAGTCGGTATCTAGGGTACATTGTACTAAGTTGATTTTCAGAAACTATGATTAATTTATTCCAGGATTGTCAACCATTTTGTTTTTCTATACAATTTTTTTTAATAAAGGCCTTAAACTTTAAATTTAAAATGTTAGGTGTACGGGGTTTAGTACGGGGTATTTCATAGTCGATATCCTGTTTTATAGACTTTTTTTTGTTCTGTCTATAAACTGCTATATCGCAACTTTCCTTTTTGGATGACGAAGGCACCTAAACAGAGCTCAAACAAGGGCTCCTTGGGTAATGATGCTTTTTGGCATTGTCTTAGCGATTTAATTCGTGGGTTGGCTGGAAATAAAATGGGCATTGAGCTGTCGGCCCACGAACATGCACGCGGCCACCACTCAACCACTCAAGCCCCAACATCTTCACCACCAAGCCACTCCACCTCCCAATCTCACTCATTTATTTATGTTGAGAAAGGTGCATTGGGAGACTTTTGCGGCTGTTGGTGTTCGCTGCTCTTTTTTTCATCATCGCCTGTGGCTAGCACTTCTTAATTAAGCTTAAATGATGCTGCAATATTTATTTCCTTTCGCACTGGGATCGAAATCGCTGGCAGGGAGATATGGTGAAGCATCTTCTATACGCCTGCCTCGCATATAAATTATCCACGCAAATTACATGGCATAAATATTGAAATAGTGTATGGGGATGTGTGGTTGGTGTGGCAGCCTGCTGCTTTTTTAATTCATACATAATCATTTTTAATGCTCTTCATTAAATATCGTCAATCGAGAGAAGTTCGATTGCTCGCAGAATTAACTCTGAAGAAATAAAAACACAAAATGGAAATACAATAATAGGATAAGACACAGCTTTCAGCCAGAGGGGATTATATTCTGCGTAGAAGTTGGGCCTTAAAATTGGGATTAAATGATTATTGAGCGCACTATTTCCTGGTCATTAATTAATTTGTTTTTTTAATTAAAATACATTTTTTGTTGTCTAATTAATTAATTATCCAGCTCTTTTAACCCAACTCGGACTGAAGGTTATAAAAAAATGTCTAGCCTTACAAATAAATATATATTTATTTCTACACTTAGAGGAGGGGTCGAGCCAAACGTTTTTTTATTTTCTTTTAAGTTAAATTCTTTTTTGGCGTAATTAAAAACTATGTAACGTAGTTTTAACTTAAGAAACACTAAGAAAATATAAATTTGGTATGCATTCACACATATCCTTTAAAAAACTGCTTTGATCGGCGGCTGATTAGACCAAAGGTTTGGACTCACGCATACGGATCCAAAAGTCAGGAACTCGAACCCCAGTGGAGTCAAATTGAATGTAAGTTTTTAAAGTGATTTTTAATGTTAATAATGTATATTTATTTTTTTGCATATGTCCATTTAACAAGGCTGTTCCAAGAAATTAATATGAAAAATGAGGAGAGTCATAATAAATATTTTTCAAAACCATATTTGGTCTAGATTTAAGGCTAATATAGCCTTTATTTTTATAAAATTAAAATAAGTCCTTGATTCCTAACTGCAAAAAATAGTTTATATTACCATGTTTTAAGTCCATACTCCGATATTTTCGCACATATTTTTTTCAGGGTGTATACAAAATTAAATACCTGCACCCTCAAAAGGAAATAGTTTGTGCATGAAGAATTTGTTGGTTCCACCTAATTTGTTTTGGGATAAACTGGTGCACACACACACATGAATCCATAATCAAGACACATTTTCCGGCTGTCTAAGGCAATTTAAGAGCTTAACATCCTGTTTGCTGGCTTTGTCTCCTGTAATCTTCAGCCTTGATTGACAACATTTTTGTGCAGCTTGTTTTTCTTTGCATATCCATTTCGTATGACAAAACATGCGATACGACATGACAACAAGAACAGGCAACAACTCGCTCCTGTGTGGGATATACTCACTCGGCTAAAACACAAGCATAATTCTTGTTATGAAATATTTGGAAAATTCATACATATAAAGTACAAGCAAAACTATAAGGAGTGTGTTGTTGTTCGTATAGGGGGTTTCCTTTGTTGAGAGCGTGCTTGTTTCAGACATTGAAGGCCAAAAGCATGAAGTAAAGCCCAAACAAGAAGTTTGCTTTGCTTCTGGTAGTCCTGAAAATCTTAGCTGTCGCTCCGGCTCTGGTTTCTGGGTCAAGTTCTGGAGCTGGCAAGGCTTATCACTCTAGAAGTGGGTTGAAGCTTACATAAATGCCTTGTTTGCCACTCAAGTTTGGTTTGCGCGTACTTGTATGTTGTTTTGTGTTGCATAATTTCCATACAAATTTATACTACAATCATTTATGCCTTGATAAAATATGACTCATTGCAGTTTTTAATTTTTAATTTTTTGGTACGTGACATTTGCTTTATTTTACTGATGATCACTATACTTTTTGCAATCAGAATATGGAATTTTCTGTCCCAACGAGCAAGCCCCTTTAGTTCCTTTTCCCGCCTCTTTTTTCGGGTGTGTGAAAGAAATTTATTCAATGATTTGGAAAAGGGTCTGCATGTCCTTAGGACCGAAAGCCGGCTGAAGGCCAGCCTATTGTACAATTTAAGTTGGGTGTGTTTCTTTTTGTGTTCATTCGTTCAATTTCCACTTATGTAGTGATTTTCCAGGTGTAGTGCGGCCTTTGCAATAATTAAGGAACTTAATCAATCAGCTGCTGCGAATTTCGATGAATGGTTTTGAGCGTTTTTGGGCATTTTGCGTCAGACCGGAAACCGCAATGTAAACATTTTAATTGAAGACCCGCAAGTGACATGTCATAAAATGTCGAGTGGAGAAACGGGGACTGCGTATTTACAGCTGGACAAACCGCAAAAATCAAACTCGATTGCAATTGCCCAGCAGGCTGCAACAATAAAATATTAAATTCCAATGAATACACACACAAACAATAGATTTGATCAGACCTGGATTTTGAATTCAGCTCTTGAAATATTCAGCAGAACAGTGGAACTCTGTTTGTTTCTTGTTATAAGTCATTTTCTGTTCAATTTATCCCACTGCAAGCAGGACACAGCAGATGCTGCTGGCAACCGCATTGCATAGTGCAAACAAACATATAATAAATCATTTTTAAACAATTCACAATCTGGCCAAAATGCAAGCGAGCAAACACAACTCTGCATCAATGTGCAACTAAAAAATGAAAAAACATAAACATAGCTTAAATGTCGCTTTTATGGTCTTTGAGCTTAGCACAAGCTTCACTTTTGACTGATGGTCGTGATGTGAAATCTATGGGAGATCTGCAAATGTGCTGCCATAGCTTAGTAGAATGAAGTTTTAGGAACTGGTCTAGTCTCTGTTTTTTTTCTCTTTCAACCATTCCATATGCATGTGGCTAAAAGGGCAAAAACTGAGAGTGTTTGCTGAACGCGTTTTACCTGCAAGTTTCTTTTGCAGCTTCGAGTTTGATTGAGTGCCCCTTCGGTTGATGGACGCATTTGGAATCGATTAAAAACAAATGATCTTAAAGTGCCAACCATGTCGTGCTTTGACATGTCTTTTCCTCTTGTAAGTCCTCCTGTTTGTCCGTCTGCCCATCTTCATCATACACGACGGACAGTGCTGCTTATTAACACTGAGACTAGCCCGGACTCAAAGGACTAGCTAACAGAGTTTAAAATAAGTAAATGAATAAATGAAAATGAATGAATGCTGAGTAAAACTCGCTCAAGTGGGCCACTTAAAATCGAAGGTCAGTATCAGTAGCAAAAAATAGTCACATTTTAATGAAAAACAAGAAAGAACGCTATAGTCGGGGTTCCCGACTATAAGATTTGCGATACTCATTTTCCCTTTTTAAAAAAACAAAACGAAAAAAAAACGATAGAGTCGCCACCTATGGGGCTAAAAAACAAAACGAAAAAAAACGATAGAGTCGCCACCTATGGGGCTACATTAACTACATATGTATAAGGCATAGCAAAATGTTCTATAACTTCTTTATTATTTATTAGAGCACAAAATGGTTTGGAGTGTAGTAAGACAGTGCACATATCATTATATTTCTTTTTAAAACGTAACGATTGCATAAAAAATGAGGGCGCCACAGATTTTCGCGGTTTGTGGGCGGTAAAAGGGGCGTGGTCAAGTTTTGAAACAAACTTGATCTGCGCTTTGTTTCTAGAAGTCTGTGCCCAAAATTTGGTGGTTCTAGCTCTTATAGTTCCCGAGATCTCGACGTTTGTACGGACGGACGGACAGACGGACGGACGGACAGACGGACAGACAGACATTTGATCGTTTACAGTATTTGCTTACTCTTCGAGTATCGCAAATAAAAACATTTAACTCAATAAGCATTACTGATGACATGCAATCATGACAGGGTGAAGAATGATGTTTTGGGATCTGTGCAATGACAATTATTCCCTTAAATAAAGGCACTTAGTTGTAGATCAATGGACGGGCAAGGTAGAACGTTGCGTCAGACACGTTTTTAATCAAAGAAATTTTTCAGAAACATTCGATTTAACCAGCAGAGTCATTTTTCAAGCTCCACACTCTCTTTTATCATTCGTCTCTTTGAGTTAGTTTGTGTCCAGCAATTTGTTATCCGTTGAGTGGGTTATACTTCAAACAACACAAAAACGGGCACAAATGAGCGGCTTTCCCCTGTTTCCCCAAAAACTTTCCCACAACTTTCGTTTTGCTGGCTTCACATGGAATAGTGCTCGAAACTCACTTTTTCACAGAACTTAACCATTTGATGAGTTTCCGTAGGCCGTGCTCATTCTCGTTCGCAGCAAACAGAATAGCTTGAATAATTTATGTTGAATTTTATTTGGTTTTGTGTTATATACGATTTTTAGAGAATACCTTCACAAACACGTTGCAAATTGATTTGTGCTGATGAAGATGTATGTGTAGGGAAAAAAAAAAATCTTGACAGGTGTTTGAAAAAATAGCGGTTAAGAGTTCCCAGCATCAATATATAAGGACCAGTCTGAAAATATTTTAACAGCAATTCAATTGACTTCACTTGTAGCAGGATTCCAGACCGAACTTTATATGATTGAGACAACGAAAAAGTCCAATGCAGTGGTAAATAGATTTTAAAAACCGGAATCCAGAACCAATAAACAGAAGTTTTAAGGTGATGTCGGGAGCGTGGAACAAGGAACTTGTGTGTGCATTCCCAGTGAACGTTGGCTGCCTGGCCAAATTCACAATAGTCATATAGCGAGCATAAGCCGTATTCATAGTCAGTTCCCCGACGACTTTCCATTTAACAGACAACCTGGACGAACTGAGCTGAATGAAATACATTTTTTGCCATTGGCTTTGCTTTGTTTTTCTCGCTGCTCGTTCACATTTTTCCCTGTTTTTCCCTGTTTCCCCATTTCTCCTTGCCGAAGTGTGTTATAACTTTCAAAGGTAAACATACGTGCTTACGTACGCGTTTTTCTGTTTTTCCGGTCCTGGCTGCAGTTTCTGGTCCTGAATTTGCGGTTGAGGGGCAACTAAAACCGCAGTAAAAAATGTGTTAATCCATTTACGTTTACGCTGTGCAACCTACAGTTTCACATGAGCTGCCCAAAAGAGCGCAGCAGACATGCACAGTAAACTAGCAAACTTTCGCAACCGCTCGCAGTTCTTTAATAAATTTATCGCGTGTTGGTGCCACGTTTCACATAAGCCTCGCGGTTCAGGCAGCAGTTAGGCATGTGGCGAGTACAAGGACACGCAGCAACTACTCTGCATCCTGGTGCTGCTTGCGGCTATAAGCTTTTAATGTTTACCTCCCGGTTAGGCAAGTAGGTGTCTGTGTGTCGGGTCCGACAGATGCCATTACCATGCCCTGGAAACGTGGCTATAGATGCGGATGGTGATGATGTTGGTGCCCCTTTGAACCTGCCATGTAAAACATTAAAATTTGACAGCTTTTGATGGCATGAAAGATAGAGGAGGTGGGTAAAACTGGAAACAGCTGGAGGAATACTTCACCGCTCCCCTACTGATGACGGCCTTTAATCTCTGCCTGCATTACTGATTTCTGGGCGACCAGCTGCCTGCAGCTGCGCGCATCGTGCCTCGGAAGTAAATCATCATGCAGCTAGAAATACTACTTTGCAAGCACCGAAAAAGGGAATGAGGTTCTGGTCCTTTGGCAGGCGAATAAATAAATGTCAGTTACACTCGAGGTGTCAATAAATAACAAGGTCAGCGTCCAACATAGCTAAAAAGTCCATGACAGTCACTGCAATATGTTTTGTACACTTGACCAAACCGGGAACTGCGGCTGCTACTTCTGCTTTTGCTGTCATCTGAAATAAACGACATGACTACCAGGGGCTGAGCCCAAAGGACTGGCATGCCACTTTCTGCCTGCCATCCCAAATACCCCTTATCAGAAAATATGTGTGAAGCCTTTCGCAGTAAAGCATTGTGCGTAAGTCCTGATCATATGGATGCTGCTGCATATGTAAATGCAATTTGCAACATTTTTGCTCAGTTTAATGAATTCACATGGTGCGTGTGTTCACTTACACGACCGACTGTACCAAGAAGTTGTTTGCACTTACTTACTTTACACCCATATTCTTTATCTCCTTTTCCCTAATCATTAATGCATTCTCCGATTTTTGACTTTTTGGCTTTGATTAGTTTGGGTCCGTCTCCTCGTTGCAAATGAATCTGCATTTGTAATTGCAATGTCGTTTGGTCAAGAGTCAGTGTTCGCTTGGATTCGGATTTGGTTTACGTGCAAACAAAGCGAAGCAGGGATTTCCTCGAACATTTCCGACTTAAATTATCACCAAATACTTATGAGACGGGAGCTGGAAATTTTTGGTGCTGTGCTAACTTTTGTGAAAAATGTGTGGAAAATGGGCAAAAGAGAAATTCAGCACGTAGCCACAGTAGTTGCATATAAGAATTTTGTTAAGCTTCGTTTGGTATCGTTGTCCTCTGGCTTGAAGCACGAGAAGTTTTTATTAACGACGACCTCGAAGACCGCTAACACGTCAGAAACACGCTGCGCATGCACAACGCTACACTTATTATTATCCGCAAGCGAAATCACTAATGACACGAAACATCGGTACTTCCAAAAGTACTACAAGTTTATACCTTGAAACATTTATTATTGCAGGCAGTGTTTTTTTTTTGTGTAGTCTGCAACTTATTTTACAAAATTTAATTCACCGACCTCCGTGGTTTAGATACGGCCATAAAGCACAAAAAATATAACCTACTTTAGTCAAGCACTGTTTTTAATGCTTGCATAAATGCTTTTGTGCTTTCTTTTTAAAATCATGTTCAAAAAGGAACAAATGTGCAAAAAAAATAAATGTTAACATGTTTTCAGTTAAGCTAATAAAATTATTTTTCAGAATGTTCAGTTTTATGAAGAAAATAATTTTTGAGGGGGGCTTGAACCCCCAAAACCACCCCCTGGATCCACGCCTGCTTTCGGCTAAAAGCGTTAGTTATATGCACATCAATTTGCCTTAGCAGCAACCAATAGCATTCTTCTGCCACACTAATGGTTTGGACAGGATGCCCTCCAATTGAAAATTTCACCAAAATGAAGAAAGTCTACAAAATTTAATTCGTTTAATATACTCCTTTTAATCTTTAAGATGTGTTTCACAAATCTGTATGCATTTTAGGGTGTTTGTGTAGTTTAACATCTCCCGTTTAAAGTTAAACTTTATTTTAATTTTTTTAGTCTACATGTTCTTTCAAATATTTCAAATAAATCATTTTATTTCACACCAAAACTATTAAACTCAAACTACAAACTGAGGAATTTTGGTGTTATTCGTGACATATCCTGGTTATCCCAAAACCATGGTTATTGTGTTTGAACATTTAAGCAAAAAGTACCTACTTATAAATCTTTTTGTTTTATCAATTTTTTGTAAATTATTAAGATTACTAAAAATAAGTTTAAAACGGTTATGATGAAATACGGTGTACATTTTTTTTTTAATTTGAACATAACTTCGTGTTTTGGGGTGGCAAAAACAAAGGTTTTGAAACTAAAATGGTAAAAACATTCGAGTAAAATTTAAAGAAAGAATTTTCCGTTCTCTCTGTTCTCTGTGTAAAAAAAATGCTGGGGTGGCGCTGTGTGAATGTCGTCATTCCTGTCGCTAGTACGCACTCGCAAAATGGTGCTAATAAATTAAAAGCGAAAACTAATTTCTGTAATTGCTCACACGACGACTCAACAGAGCTACATAGCCAGTAAACAGTAAGTAAACAAGCTCCCTGGTTCGCTGGAAAAATAGTCCTTTCGCTTTAGCTCTTGCTCCTTTTAATGACGGCAAAATGTCAAAGTTAATTTGGGTTAGGCTGCTACTTAAGGTTCCAAGACATGGAGCACTTTTCACCGTCCTACTCACAACTCCCTTTAAGTTGTGGTTTCGTCAGTAATTAAAGTGTAGCTTCTGAATAGTTGGATGGCTGTAAGTAACTCACACCTAAATAGCTGAAACGATTCCCGCTTCTCCTTGTGGATTTATTTCTTCAAAGACCCCAAATACCCCACTACCAAAAAATTGAAAATAAAGAAACTTGAACAGAACGCGCTCGAGTTTGTGTGTAATACTTTGTAAAACAAATATAAAAGTTTGATTTTATTAATTAAACTTCAACTGCGTAGTTATCGAGCTCTGACTTGTCAAAATAGCTGCATAAAAGATAAATTTTCTTCACCTCATATTTTCCTTTAAATGAAAGCGTACACAGACAAAATTTAATTGTCTCCCTTTTGATAATTAAAAAAAAACTAAAGTTCAGAAAAGCAAACATTTCGGGGAATTTCGGGAAGACGGTAACACAATGCACTGGCACACGCCAAGGAATAAATCTAGGGGGCCAACTAACCCCATTGAAAAAGTTCCAACTAGCCCCGTTGCTTTTTCCAAGCTATATTGTACCATAACTAATATTAGAATTAACGGACAAATTAAAGAGTTGGCTATTTTTATAGCTTACAGATACACGTAATAATGGTGAATTTACCTTTGAGAAAAAACAACATAAAATGGTGGAAAAAACACAAACTTAGAGATGTCTAATAGTACAAATTTACTATAAAAACAGAAAATCTTTTATACTCGTCGAAGTAACAGTACCATTTCAATGAAACTTTGTGTGTGGGTTGGTATTCACAGTGCACATACACTATAAAAAGATGGCAGCTCTAGAGTAATTTAAAGTATTTAAAAATGCATTTTTTCTACTTGCCCCAGGGACTTACTAGCCCCGGTCTCCCCTACCTATTTAAACAAATTATTTTAAATTGTTTAATAATTTTGTTGTGCCTTAATACAAACATCTGACCTAATGTTGTTCTCAATATATACAAACAAAATTTAAACCAGTTCAAAATAATTTAAAAACTTTCCAATACATTTTTTATTTTAATTTTTATTGAATCTTGTGACATTAAATGTGATTTAAAAAATGTGATACAAAAAATATGTAATATGTAATGAAAACTCAAACAATTATTTTTCTTTTTTTTTCTTCATTTTTTTAATCGCTTAAAAAAGTCTACAAAAAATTGTTAAACTCAACGACTTAGGTGCTCCTGCAATTCATAATTTGGTTGTGATATAAGATATAACAGATACTGCCCTAGGACAAAATACTTTTGTTGTTCATCAAAGTTTACCGAAATGAGTATTACCTTAAAAAGGCATTCTTATTTAGCTTCACCGAGTACTCAATTCCACTTAAGTCCAGTATACACTGCATACTTGTAATGAAAACATGAACAGCGATGAACAGCCACTAAAAACGGAGAGAATGCTCGCATGCTCGAATTGCCATTCAAAAATGAAACATAACGTGCATTCGCCCACCCACATAAACTCACACGTGGGCTCTCTGCATGAATGTCAGTTATTGTTGAAAGCAATTGCATGTCAACGCGTCCGCAATCCTTTCCCTGCCATCAACTTTCCACACACATTCCATCCACAGGCCCAATCCTATGTCATATAGGGGAAAGTAGGGTAAGATGGGACGGTGGGTAAGATGGGACGCTGTATGTTTAAATAGGAAAACATGCTGCCATCTATGTTATATTTTAGTTCTCAGTTGGTATTGTCATTTTAAAGAAATATTTGGTCACATTCACCATGTATTTGCATTTTCTATAATTTTACAACGAATCGTTGAAAGTTTTTCGCTCTCCAGTCGTCGACTTTTTGAGCGTAAACATCAGCCTGGCATTTCGTGTTCTTCGTGAATATAAAAAAATGCAAGTACCTAGTCTTTTCCGTAATCTGTAAAGACGTAATAAAGGTTGCGTTGTGACAAAACAATGTCAATGCTGAGGTTATGTCATTATCGAACTATTGATTTGTAAGTTAAAACAGTCGACGTGCCAAGGTAAGATGGGACAAGGTGTCGAAATAATAACGGTAAATAAGGGTAGCAAATTACTGAAGATTTTGACAAGCGAAGAAAATTAGATGCAATCGAAAGAAATTTTTAGAGAGAAAAAACGTTAAAATAATGAATCACAGACTTGAAATTTCGGTAGCCGTTTTAACAGAATGTAAAAAATAAATTTTTTGAAGTTTTGCAAATCATATTGAATTTATTCCAAATTATATCACATTATATCGGCTCCATTTAAGCATCTTGAATGCAAATAATTGTTCAAATATAATCGGATTTATTTATCGCTTATTTTCCTGTTGCCTAAGACATCATATTCTTCCCCAAAAGGACAATATTGACAATGTCAGAGTACCGATTCAATTATCTAGACCTTCACATAACACAGTCCACTTGACATTGCTTGAGGAGTATCAAAGGCTTTCACCCACACAGAGACATATTTGCATAAGGGTCACGATGACAATTTTGCAGAAAGCATTTAACAAGAGTGGCAAACAAAAGAAACATGGAAGGACAACAAATGTTGTAGACAAATCTAAACCTTATCAAGTTCACAGGCAGTTTTCTGTTCCATTTGGTATTTTTCCTTTAAATTCTTGTTCTTTAAGTTGAGAAGGGATATCGACGGATAAGTCTGCAAAGACTCTTAAACCTATTCGGTTTCTAGATGTTGGGCCTCAATCGACAGACTGAGTACAGGGTACCAGCCAGTCTAATCCCCGGCTCAGTTTGTCATTTCACTTGGTCTCTTTTTCATGTCGGAACACTGTGGAGGCCTTAATTTCAAAGTACTTCTTGTAGAAGTACTCTTATAGTCATTCACTCACCTATTTGTTCTATATGAGACATTTTCCTAGCATTTCGTTTTTTTTCTTTGTTTGGTTTCGCTTTTGGGATATTTAAAGCCCATTGTCTGTCGCCCAGCTGAAAGCACACAATGCCTTGCAAGACTTCAAAGCGAAACACTGGGGGCGGAGTTGAGGTAGACTCATCATTGAGTAAAACGCTTTTCTTCGTTTCATCCTTTTGTGCAATGTTGCATATTGTATTATTCTGGATGTTTTTCTCTGCTCGAAAAATTATTTCTAGTGCACCTTCTGGATAACGAGATTTGAATTGATGCAATTGTTGTGCAAGGACGAAGGTTTCCATCCTGCTAATCGGATTGCGATTGCTCTGAGCAGGATAACAACCTCCGCAAGGACAAAGTTTGGGGAAACTTTAAACTTTGCTCCAGTATTTTTTATTTTCTAGTGCTCTTTTGGCAGTAAGCGAAATCAGTCGCCACCGCGTCTGGCTGTGAGACATTTTTAAATTTATGGTTCATTGAATCCGCATGAAAACCAGCCAGACAGAGTCTGAATGGAAAGAACCAAAAATGAAAATGGAATTGGTTTGCGCGTTCGCGACAACAACAGAGGCATACGTCACGGACATTCCTGGTGTTTTTCAAGATATTCCAAAAACCAAATCACAAGAAGCTGCAAACAAAAACGAATTGAAAATAACAAGTAAAAATCATCAGCAAGGACTTTTTACCATAAATATATCTAGAGCCACTAAGGGGACTGCAAGGACATTTGCTGCGAAAACGGAAAACCTCTGTTTCGTCCTTGATGACCGCAGCGGAAAATCATCAAATAAATCGTCAAAGAAAAACAAATGCAATTAAGTAAAACAAGGGACAACAAAAGCGCAAAATTCAAATGCAAACTGCAACAAGTGAAAGAGATGGAAGGACAAAATGAAATCAAATCTGAAGTAAAAGCTTAACCAGCGGACAATCAAATATATAAAAAAATGTAGATAGACGTAGGAATGTTTAAAGATGTGATTGCTGGCAGAATTTACTTGGCAGACCAAATAACACGCTTGCATAGATTCAACAAAATAAAAGTAAATTTAAATAATCAAAATAGAAAAGGTTTTATTTTTGAGTGCCTTTTTTGCTCACAATATTAATAATAATTCTTTCAGCGATTAAATAAAACTCATAGAGTAACAATAACAAGGGAAATAAACTTATAAAAATGAATTTATAATGATTACAGTCTCTAAAAACAGTATAAATTCGTTTCACGAGGCTTTTACTTATTTAATTCATTAAAATACATTAAAATTTGGAATCCGGAAAATGCATTAAAAAAATGCATTGTCTGCATTTGGGGTTTTGTTAAAAAGGCTCCAACCTGTAAGAAAAAAATGCAGTTGTATTCCGTACTGTATGCTTCTCTTGACTTGCCAGCATTTTCCCGTCGCCAAGTTAAAGAAGTGTTTTTCTATCAATTTGAAAGGACTTTGCTATAAATAACTCAAACGAAGCAGTAGCTCAAAAAGTTTAGTTGACTCTTAATGGTTTTCACTTTTGGGACATTTCATTTGATTGCCTTTATTTTATTTTTTTATTTATTTTCAAACTCGTTCTGAATGAC
This sequence comes from Drosophila oshimai, assembly GCA_018150695.1. Classification (NCBI taxonomy): domain Eukaryota; kingdom Metazoa; phylum Arthropoda; class Insecta; order Diptera; family Drosophilidae; genus Drosophila; species Drosophila oshimai. The sequence goes on from JAECWM010000262.1 coordinate 909,355, forward strand.
TCGCTTTATGAAACTCAACTTATTCAAGGACTTAACGAGAAAGCTGAGCTACCATTTTCCTGCTGCTGCTTCAGGTGCTGCCAACCAGCGAAAACGGAAGAAATTTCATTAAATTTGAACAAATTTTTCGCATTGAAACAGGGGCAAAAGTCGGCCCTAAAGAAAAACAACAAACCAAATATGAACTTCTGAGCAATGACTGTCTGTCTCAATTGGCATTGCTAAGTGCGCGTGGAATTCGTTAGATGGAAAAGTGGAAAGGACACGATATGGACACCAGTGCAAAAGTGGCCTTCTAATTAAATTCCTAAATATAAAAATATCAAGTTGAGAAACTCAATTGAAATTGCTGCGGGCATCAAAAGTAAAAATATATTTTTTATTTAAGTGTCTGCTCATGTCTGTATTTTTCCGGTTTTTATATTATTTGGCTTCTGTGTGTATAACATTTCCTGCGCCGCTTACTTTTACGGCAAAGTAGAGCTGCAAAACCATCGATGGTCAGACCATCGATTATCGTAAATTATTTAGCGATAATTGAAAACAATTGCACTATTTTTTTTTTTATTTTAGTTTATTTAAAATAAAACAATATTTTCTCCTCTTCATACTCCCAAATAGAGGAACGACCAATTTGAAACTAAACTAATTGAAAACTTATAAATTAACACAATATATAAACATATTTTTTTACAAAACACTTACAACTTTTTAGCGCGTCAGTCTCGAAGAGATGGTACAACGATATATCGATGGTGAAATAAAACCATCGATATATCGCCAAAAACTAAACCATCGACAATATTGTAACGACCCTGTTTCGGGTTGCACGGGATATCTCGTCGTGTCCGGGGTTCGTGACAGAAATTTCTATCTTCGGGCCCTCTCTACTATATTTCCGAATCCCCCGCCCAGACAGAAAACGCTAATAGGATTAAAGTGAGTAAATTATGTTTATTTGTATTCTCTTTAAAAGCTCCTGCGTGGATTCCGTTGCTCGTGTGGTCTTCGGATGGCTGTGCTGGATATTCTGTGGGGTCCGGGATCTTCGTGGTTCAGAAGAAGAAAAGGTGGCGCTGTTGTTGATGTAGTGCTACCCTGTAATCGATGGCGATGTCAGTGATCGCGCTGTGTCTCTGTTGTCTTGGTTAGGTAAAGGTGACGTCGGTGGTCATGCTGTGATACCCTGTAATCTGTCCCTAAATCTCGTCGATGTCTGTTATCGCGCTCTGTCTCTGTTGTCTTGGTTAGGTAAAGGTGACGCCGTTGGTCATGCTGTGATACCCTGTACTCGATGTTAGTAATCGCGCTCTGTCTCTGTTGTCTTGGTTATGCGTCAAGGTGACGCCGTTGGTCATGCTGTCGATATCCACTGTGTTACTAATTACTACCGGTTGTTGTGTCGACTGATCATGCTTGGATGCGTCATGCTCTTGGTTAGTCAGAGGAGGTCGAATAGACTCCGGCTCGGGTACCCTCTAATATGGTTATTGGGTTCGACTGAATGAGCCAAGCCCTGCTACAGGTAGTCAGAGGAGATCGAATAGACCCGGCTCTGGTACCCTCTAATATGGTTATTGGGTTCGACTGAATAAGCCAAGCCCTGCTACAGGTAGTCAGAGGAGATCGAATAGACCCGGCTCTGGTACCCTCTAATATAGTTATTGGGTTCGACTGAATAAGCCAAGCCCTGCTACAGGTAGTCAGAGGAGATCGAATAGACCCGGCTCTGGTACCCTCTACTATGGTAGTCAGAGTCGACTGAATAAGCCAAGCTCTGCTATGCTACTTCTATCTAAGATCAAGGCTATATGGGCGTCACTTACCACTGGTCCGGTCGGTTCGGCTGCTCGGCAACAAGTGACCGGACCACTGGATCTGACCGCCTTTTATATCCGTGGATCTCGCTGTTCAATATTCGATAATAATCGTACCATTCTTATCGATACGGCCCAGTGTTGATTCTTGTCTATCGGCCCTTGCCGATAGTTAGTGATGAGTCTTTTCCCAGGGCTGCTTGCTGTAGGGTTGGAGAGTGAGGCGCGCTATTTGAATTGCGCGCCCTGTTTATTTAATTCAAAATTCCCGCACTTCGTGTGCCTCCCTTATATAATACAAAGGATAATAATGTAATAACAAATTAATAATGTGGCTTCAGTTTGCCTTACCTAATAATATAGTAACAAATTAATAATATGACTTCATGTTTTCTTACAAGCTATTCCTATTAAGTCTATGATTATTTGTGTGATTAATTCTAAGTGGTTATTGATATTGATATGTTTGCGACGCGGGGCGTCGCAATATCGTTTTAGCCATCGATGGTTTTGCAGCTCTACAGCAAAGGTGTATCACGTTTTATTTTAACGCCAATCTTATTAATTCAATTAAAAATTGAGTATGCAATGGGTGAGTTTTACAAATAAATTTGTCTTTGTAACTTTTGTGCTTTATTGCACATAACATAACATAATTTATTTTACAAAAACAAGTACACTTTTTATTTGCGATACCGAAGAGAAAGCAAAAACTATATAAAAAAAAAAATTTCTCTCTCCCCCCCCCCCCCCCCCCCCCCCCCCCCCCCCCCCCCTCTATCTCAACCAAAAAAAAAAAAACACCCCCCAAAATTTAAAACCAAAAAACCCCCCCCCACCAAAAAAATTTTTTTTATTTCCACCCCCCCCCCCCCCCCCCCCACCCCCCAAACACCAAAACCCCCCCCTTTTCCCAAAATTATTATTACTTTTTTTTATTAAAAAAAAAAAAAAAAAAAATTCCCACCCCCCTAACCCCCCCAAAACTTTTTTTTAAAAAAAAAAAAAAAAAAAAAATATAAAAAAATTTAATAAAAATTATAAAAATAAATAAAATAAACCCAAAAAATTTTAAATTTTTTTTTTTTTTTTTTTTTTTTTTTTTTTAAAAAAAAAAAAAAAAAAAAAAAAAAAAAAAATTTTAATTATAAACCAAATTAATGAAAAGTTCGCTACATTTTTTAGCTTTTGTGTGAGCGGAAGAAACATTTATGTTCCATTTTAATTTATCGGGCCGAAAGACATCAATCCGAAATTATCTGACAGCTCGTCTTTAACGATTATAAACCAGTTAACAATTTTTTAGATAAACTTGGTAAACTTGGATTTTATTAAGACAAATTTTTTTGAACTACGACATTTTTGTAGCATTAGTTTGAACCGCGCTTATCTTAAAAACCTTTGGTCAGAAAAATTTAAATTTTGTAATAAAGTCTACACTAAAAAAATGTTTTACCTGGAAAAAATTTGCAGGTGAGATTAAGTACGTAAAACTCGCAAACTAGTCCAAAAGTTTTAATATAAGGAACACTACAATATAAATCTAAAAACAAAAATAGAACCTATTAAAGCGTTCTAGTTTTTCAAAAATAAGATCTTAACAATTTATGTTGATTTACATTTAAAATTATGGATTTGTTTTTAATATAAAACATCTCAAAAGTAATGGCACAAAAATATGTCTACCGCTCAACTACGTATACAAAATCTTCCGCTCACAAAAGACTTAAACGAAGTTTCAAAAAGAAACTGAAATCATACCCAAGATGACGAAGACTTTGCATAGATTGACAATCACTCCTTTTGGTAATAAGAAATGAAAAATCAATCCTTTAACCTTCACTTTTCCTGATAATGAGTTCTATTACCAAAAATTCTGACATTTTGACCATTGAGCTGTGCTACGTTGTTAGGTGGTGGCACAATGCTTAGCAAAACGCGGTCTCACGGACTTCAAGTACCTGATGATATTAAGCAAAGCACCCAGAGGACGCTGCGTTGAGTGGTTTACATTTTCCCGTACCCAAACCCGTAATCTCAACCGCAGCCGTAGCTTCCAGCCATTGTGGCACCAGTTCGCGCCCGCCAATGATAAAATTCCGACTTAAACAAACTAATCGCAGCCACTTTAGATGCCAGCAACATTGCAGGTGGGCGGGCAAATAAAAAGTAAAAAATAAAATTCTTTCTCAACTAAGTTGATAATGTGCTTAAAAATATAACGACATTTTTTGACCTCAAAATGTTCTAAATGTGATTGAAATGAAATTATTTATTTTGGTCTCAAAGCATGGTTTTGTCAAAAATGTTCTCAAAACTAGAACGATCAGCTATTTGGTTCTTAACCTGATACCGATTTGTTCTTAAACTTGGTCTACCTGTTTAAGTTGTGGAAAACTTATCGTCCGTCCGAAAGTCACGAGTTCAAACCCTGTCGGGGCGAGTTGTAAAGTGAAATAATTTTATTTTGGTCAAAAATATGTACTTGTGCTTTAGGAGCGGCGCGTTACAAGCTCATATGGTCTGGGGGCTAAGGCGTCTCCTCCTAGTGGTGTTGGGTTGAAACATGTCGAGGTAAGTGTTTTTCGTGATGTTATTTATAAGTTTACTAAAAGTTTTTGAGTGTACATATTTAGTGTTAAACTATGGCCAACACTAAAAATAAAAATATATTAAGTGTTAATTTAAAACTAAATATTGAGTTAACTTTCATCTCAAAATGAGTGCGAAATGCTCTTGATTTGATACCAAATAAACTTAGTTTGAGAACAGATCGAACTCAAAAAGGTCCGGTGGTAAGACCAAAATGTTCTTGATTTAAGGACAAAGCAACTTCATTTTTTAAAAATTTGATTTAAATATGTTCTTGATTTAAGAGTAATATGTTCTGAAAAATGTAGACGGAATAAACTTGATTTGAGTAGTTTTGTTTTTGCTTTTTCCGTGAATTTTCGTGCTTGCACGGTTTTCAAGCACGAATGTTCTCAGTTTGAGTGCAATGTTCTTGGTTTTTTTTCTCTGTGTGTGTAATCAGTTCTCATGAAATCTGTAAAGATCACTTTCCAACCTTGATGTCTAATTGCTAAACATACTAATAGACGCTATCAAGCCGTTTACGTTATTTATGTTTGCCGGTGTTTTCTGTATCCGTTGTGTTTTTTAAAATCTATAAACGGGATACATAAAAAGAGCTCTTAAAATTAGAAAAGCAACACAGACTTGTGGAACAAACCCTGGTGCAGTCATTGAGGCCGGTCTTTGTTCCACTCTCCGGATAATCAATACCCGAAACACCCCAAATGAGAGCAACATCAGAATATATATATGTACATATGTATTCTTATATAGAAATATGCAAAAGAACGGGCAAGTGAGTTGTTCAGCAGGCGACATAACAATAGCACATTCGCTGAAATTGCTTTTAGGCCTTGGAGTTTACCCACCACCAACTCCTCCAGAAGTGCGTATGTCCACGTCAACGTATTGTAATCAAATGGAACTTGACGTTGGAATTGCGCAAATTGCGCTTCTATGTAGCCTGTCGATTCCTTCTTCTTGCTTCTTCTTACTAGGCTCTACAGTGGAGCATTTTTAAGTGAACAGCTGTTTAGGAATTTTCTTTATAACAGTCGGGTTTCCCGACTATCAGATTTGCGATACTCATTGCCCTCTTTAAAAAAAGAAAACAAAAAAAAACGCTAAATTCGATAGCCCTCTTAAAAAAAAGTGTAGCCTTATTTCGAGCGAAATAAATTTTTAACCCCCTTTTCAAAAAAAGCTTAGCCTACTTTCGACCGCAATAAAAATTTGTAACGCACTTGTATACACAATTTCTTGAAAATGGCCAGATTTTCAAAATTTTTAGATATTTTGTAGATATTTTCAATACAAACAACATTTATAAGCATTAAAAATATGGACACCACAAAGTCTCGCGGTTTGTGGGCGTAAAAAGGGGCGTGGTCAGGTTTTGAAACAAACTTGATCTGCGCTTTGCTTATAATGTGGTTCTAGCTCTTATAGTTCCCGAGATCTCGATTTTTGTACGGACGGACGGACGGACAGACAGACATTTGCTCGTTTACAGTATTTGCTTACTATTCTAAACACAAAAAAAACCATTATTAAATTATAAGACACATTAAATAATATTATTTTTAATCACTTTAACTTATAAATCTTTATGGTAAATTTTTACAAATTTCCTAGGTTAAAAAAAAATACACAGACTTAAAAATAAATGTAAAATGGTAAAATGTAATTTAAAATAAACTTGATGCAAAAATATAGATCATAGCTATAAATAGTTATTTTTGAAAGCTTTGTATTCGTTTAGTATTACAAAAATCGAAGTAAGCTGAAGAAGTGCCCAAATATTTTTTTTTATAAATTAAAGTTTGCACTATGGTCCAAAAGTCGATTTTTTGGCATAAACTCTAAAAATTTACTAAGGCTAAAACTTTGCACAAAATTTTGTTTTTTAAGTGTGCAATAAAAATTTTGAGTCTGTGCGACACGCCCTCTTAAGCCTCCCATACAAAATCATTCCTAGTATTATTCTTCGAAATTAGGTTTGACTCTGAATTCAGACAAGTTACTTAAATTTATATATATGTAATCAATTTTAATTAGATCATTTAGATCATTAAAATCGGATAAAGATAACTCAAAATCCGGCCGTAATTTTATATACAAGTGTATACAAATATGCATAGAAACATTATTTAGGAGCTAAATAGCAAAGTCTTGATTACCAACTACCTCCGTATCTCAGGTAATCTTCATCCGATTTTAATGATCTAAATGTCACAAGAACAGGCATTTAGTCAGCAATCAAAGATGTAAAAAGTTTTACAAAATTTAAGATTTGGTATAAAAACTTTAAAAATGTTACATAACCTCAAAAACCACCGAAGTAATTGAGGATTTTGCTGCATTCGTCTTTACTTGAACACTTTTTAGTGCTTAAAATCGTCAAAAATGATAATATTGATTAAGAACAAAGTTAAAGTTAACAAAGTTGTTAAGTTTTGAACTCAAAAATCAATTTTTTCTACGAATCGCTTCCAGCAAACCAGCAGGAGTTGTGTCAGCGAATCCTGAACGAGGGGAAAGCAATCCCAAAATGTATATTAGAGAATATTTGGTAGAAAGTATGCCAGATTGAATTAAAATTGTAGTTGGAAATAATAGTCTTTGAACAAAGTATTAAAAATTGACTTTTGCTAAAAGTTCGAAATGAGCATAACTTAGTACAGGCGAGTTTATTTTGATTTTATTTTTGTACAAGAAGATTGTAATGATTTTGTTATGTTTTGTATGTGAATTTGTTAATAAAAAATCCCAGAATATACAAAAAAAAATTTTGGGTTCATTTGCTTCTAATGACTTTTTATGCGGCCCAACAGTCGACAGTTGCAAACATGTACTCACACTTGCACGCCACTGTATTGACATTTTGAAGTTTCTCTTTATAAAGGAGTCAAAGAACTTATTTTTTATTTATGACAGCTCTTTTTCATCTTCTATTGGTATTTGCTCCGTTTTTCGTAAATCCAATCAGAAACAAAAGATATTTTGCGATTGTTGCTGCGCCAAATATCGAAGAGATCGCTATGGCGAAACTCAAACGTCCCTGAATATTGTGGAATTGCAAGAAAAGGGGGACGAACGGGGAAAATGTGTTAATTGGCGCTGAAAAAGGACATTTATGTGATCACACTGACGTTGTTAGTTTTTGTGGGCAGACGTGGGCCGGTTTTTTGTATTCTACGAAACACAGGGGACGCCTGTTAATTTTCTACAAAAATACACATAAATTGGACATTAAACACAACTTGAAGACTAAAACAACACATAAATGTACAATATACAGTGAATACTACACACCTTGATCTTCAATTTCCATTATTCACTTGAGTTTGTTCGACAGATAATTTTTATTTCCACGCACAAACGTAAACAAAATAATTTGGCAATTTCTTAACCCGAAGCAACTGATCATTGCGTTCTGTTGAAAGCCTAAAAAGCTTCAGTGAAGCTTTTTTTTATTTAAGTTTTTATATGTATGATGTATTAACTTTAAGAATTTAAAAACAAAAATAAAAACATTAACATATAAATTTCGACTTTATGCCAAAAATCGGCCTCTTGGACCATAGTGCATTGGAAGGACTTCCTTTAAGCTAATCTTCACTGTACCACAGGCTGTGCTTCTCCGCCAAAAATAGAGCCTAGCCTCTTGAATTAAAAACGTGATCCATGCGGTTCACTTTGCCCGTATTTCTTTCAGGATGGGTGATGGGTGGTTTTAAGATGGGTCTACGACCTTCCAAGCCCCACTCCTTGAGACCTGCAGGTGTTTCGTATATTAAATGGGCTGCTACCGACGATTGCATGCACAGGCATTTGATTTAATTTATACATTACAGCAGTCGCCATCACGCACGAGTTGACGTCATGATAATGTGTCGAATTCATTTTCCAGTTACTTTGCTTGCCAATATCTAGAGAAGCACAACCTGCAGCGTTTTGTTTGGCAAATATTACAAAATGCTCTTGCCACATTCCCCATTCACACACAATTACCTACGTGGACTATACTGTACAAGCAAAAAAAAACCTAGAGTCCTGCAGTCCTGAAAAGTTGACACAGCTTCGTGGTTCGCTTCACTTGGCTTCTCACCATTTTTTGTTCAGCTTTTGCCAGTGTGTTTGAGTTTCTGGCCAGGCCAACTACGTTAAATGAGTTGGCCCGAGCCGAAAGTTGTCTGCAAATATTTGACCAGTGAACAGGTTTCATTCTGAGCTGTTGCAATTATTTATTTGATTTCATTTTACGTTTGCCAAAAAATCAACACAAATATGCAATTTCTATGCACATGAGACCTTAAAAATGCTCATGTTAAAATTACTTCTATAAGGTGCGGCAACTCATAAATTTGACTTTGTGTAAGTTACAGAGCAGAGAATAGAATTGCAATCGAGAATCGCAAACGGAATTTGGGGGGGGAAAAAAATAAAAAAAAAAATTTTAAGACCACCCCTTTCCCAAAAAAAAAAAAAAAATAAAAATAAAAAAAAAATAAATAAAAAAAAAAAAAACCAAAAAAAAAAAAAAAAAAAAAAAAAAAAGAAAAAAAAAAAAAAAAATCAATAACTGCCGGGTGGAAAATTCTGTTTTTCTTTAAAAAAGTAAAATTAACTTAGTGCAAATTGATTGATTGATTGGCGGATAGATTGATCACAGCTAGTTAAAACAAAATAAAAAAAAAGCTTTTCTGGCTTCCGCTGTTTCTGTGGCATTTAATGATGGTTCCCCAAATATATCCAGGCAGTATTTGAACTCTTTCGACAAATTATTGTAATTTAATTAAAAATGTTTTGCATGTCGGATGCAGGAACCAGTGCAAAATTGTAAAATTTGTTATCCATAGAACTGGAAAAAAGGGTTTAATTGTTAGCACTCTTACTATTATTTCGCCCACCTCAACTGGTCACACCCTAAACGGATATTGCAAAGTGTCGCCGTCGCTGTCGCCAGTTTTTATTTGCGATACTCGAAGAGTAAGCAAATACTGTAAACGATCAAATGTATGTCTGTCCGTCCGTCTGTCCGTCCGTACAAACGTCGAGATCTCGGGAACTATAGGAGCTAGAGCCACCAAATTTTGCACACAGACTTCTATAAGCAAGGCGCAGATCAAGTTTGTTTCAAACCCTGACCCACTTTTACGCCCACAAACCGGAAAAACTCTGTGGTGTCCACATTTTTAGTGCTAAGAAAAGTGGCCCCTACAAATGTTGTTCGTATTAAAAATATCTACCCAAATATCTAAAAAATTTCTAAAATCTGACCATTTTCAAGAAATTGTGTATACAAATGCGTTGAAAATTTTTATTGCGCTCAAAAGTATGCAAACCTTTTTTAAAGAGGGCGCTTAAAACTGATTGCGCATGAAAGTAGGCTACACACTATTGAAGAGGGCTAGCTAGCTGTTTTCAAAGAGGGCATAGTATAGTCGGGAAACCCGACTATAGCGTTCTTTCTTGTTTTTTTTTAATTTAAATGAAATTTGAAAAATGTCCACGACCGGTGCTTTTTTTGTTCGATTTATTTGCTTTTCGTTTTATTATTGTAATGCCTGTTTTTTTACCTCCAAAAATTCAATTAATTCTTACATTCTTTAATAGATTCAATGATCCTTTAACAATCCTTTTCCATGTGAAATATTTGTTGCCATTGCAATGAACTGCTGCACTAAATTTCGAACCAAAAATACATTAATGCACTTAAGGCTTCGTTTTGTCATAAAAAAATGCTAATTTAATCGGCTCTCAGTTTTGGGAATTAAAATTGATTTCATTCACTTTTAATTTGTGTTTATTAAGCGATTAAAACATTGGTGGCACGTCTCGTAACCTACTTTATTTGTTTCACTTAACCAGTTTCATGACAACTTGCTGGTGCATTTTTAACAAATTGATATAAGACAATCTGTTGAAAGTTTTTAAAGATTAAAACCTGGAGATGTTTCCAGGTTTTCGAAGTGAAAAGCCTAAACTAAAAACTTGGCAAGCACAGTAAAAGCCGATTAAACTTTCTTCAGCACTTTCTGCAATTCTTGTAATTTTTCCACATTTGCGAGCACACTTTTGTTCGTTTCATTTAAATGATTTGTCAAGGCCCTCCATGCCTATACTTAATATTGTTGCATTTGATGGAGTGTGCCTGGAGTATTTGTGCAGCAGTTGGCCAACTAATTGATAATTGAAACAAAAGTCCTAACCTAAATCTAAAAATGAAAGACCAAAAAAAAATAGGAAGAGCCGCCAAACAAATGACAACAATTAACTACGGCAAAAAAGGGGTTCAAAAGCGAGACCCCGAGGGCTAAAACGATAAATTGGGTTAAAGAGAGTGGAATGCTACACTAGGTTTCGTTTACTTTTTTAACATAATTCTTTACTTATGAAAAGGGGGTTCTTGTGGTGTTAGTCAAAGTCATACATTATGTCCCCTTAATAATCTCATTTTAAACAAGAATTTAGGAACAGTATACTTTTTTCTTATACAATGATTCTTAAATCGTGTTCAAAAAAGTATTTCTTTATTAAAATTATATTTCTTGAACTAAGTAAATAATTTAGTTCAAAGTTTTTGGTTTTTTTTTAGAGTGTACTTACCGCTTATCACAATCACAAAGAAAAGTAGCAGCCACGCTACGCAAAGCTGCAGGGTGTGGTCAGTTGGCATAGTGACTCCAACTCCTTCTGTGGAAACTGACAGCCACAGAAACCGGATACGGAAATGCAGTAAGTCCGTAAGTCAGGACGAAGACCGGGGACGATGTAGCTCCAGGCCTTGTTGTTGTCTGTTTCTGTCCCCTATACTCTGTCTCTAGGCCTTCAGCAATTACCAAGTTAGCAGCCTCATCATCAGAATGGTCGGCAGCAGCTTCTGGAGCTGCATCAACGTCATCATTGGGCCTCCCGGGTCTCTTTCAAATTAGCCAATTGCCAAGCAAGTTAGCTGCCAATTGACTTTTTGGCCGCTCCTTTTTTACGCCATCGTACACGAAAGTTGGCCTGTAAAAAGCAGAGCGGAGAAGAGCATTACAATCTATTGGATGGTGTGATGTAAAAGTTATTGCAACTGAATAAGCTGGCTAAATGGTGGATGGTTAAGAGAAGTGGTACAAGAAACTGCTACTATCAACTTAAATTCACTTGTCGTCAGACTTTTTTTTGCTCCTGCTGCCACTGAAAGAAATTCGAAAACGACAACGGAAATAAGCAAAACGTATTTAAGAACACACATGAAATTATAAAAAAATTTAATAAAAATGTTGGCGGTATTTTTAGCCAAGGAGAAGTAAGAAGCAACAAGAAGACGCTCTAGACAACGAACACGATAAAGAAGATGAAATGACGAGAAGATGAAAAGCAGAGAAGATCCACAATAGACGCGTTCCACAGCAAGACGAGCTGGTGGAAACACAAACGAAGATCATTACGACGGAAGACGCGATCCACAGATAGATGAGCTGAAGGAGACGACAATCAAGACGACGAAAAGATGACCAGAAGCGAAGGCAAGAGGCGCAGAGCTAAGAAGAAGAGAGAGAGTTGAGGAACGACGCCCGACTGAGCAATACGTGCTCAATCAAACGACGCGACGAAGATTTAAAATACTAATCCGAAGAACATTTGAAACTAAACTATTTTATATTTTATATTAAGGGGGGAGTACACTTTGATTTTTCAAAAAAATTCTTTTATTTTTGTTGGGTTTAAAATGTTTCTTGAGATGTATACTTTAATTTAGAAAAGACTCCAAGTCCGCCAGAATATTCCTTACCGCTTTACGAAGCGATTTCCTAAAACATGTACCGTACATGTACATATAGCTGCGGTCATAATAATAGGCACATCTTAGGGAACAATTAAAATGATAGTTAAATAGTATTAAGTATTTAAGAGTTAACATTTTAATAAGTGCACTAAAGTTATGTCCAATGTGTGTTTTAAAAAAATAATATTTAAAGCCTACAAGTACAAATTCTCCAAACTATTTCCAAAGTTATAAAAGCAGAATTACCCACTTAAATTTTTGACCGGGCCAATCTCTTAATTTCTTTCAGCAACTGGGAAATTAAATATGCCTATTAAGATTTTGATTTTTCCCGACTTACTAGGATGGAAAGTTTAAGCAGTAATTAATTTAGTTGGCTGCTGCCAGACAGCTCATACAAATTGGGAGTGGGGATGATCGATGCATAGACATTAATGCCATGGCGGAAGGCACATTTATTACGCATACGCCGTGTGCACCATCCGTAAAAAGCGAGGAAAATGTACATTTTTGTGCGTTTATCTACTAAAATTGTTTCAGGATTTTTTGATTTTATTCGTAAGGAGGGGAAGCAGAAGTGATTCATAATGCCGATGCATTGATATTTCGTTCCATGCACATGCAAATTAAGGCTTCAACGAACAGTTTTATAGGGTGCTTAATCATCCGGCCTACTTCTAATTTAGTCCCTTTTTTCCGAATTTATTGTATGGAAAAGGAATAAAAACAACAAAACAAAAAAATAATTGGTTTTTTCTTTTCAAGTTATTGGTTGTGCAGAGAAAAAAAAAGTCACAATGTTGTAAGATAAATTTCATTTATGTATGTTTATTTGTAATTCATAAAATGTATAACAGGGTATACCCTAAATTTTAAATTCACTTATCGCTTTTACCAGGTACATTTCAAAATATATCTTATAGCTAGACATCGGATTTTAGGCTATAACTAGACATCGGATTTTAGGTTTTTTGCATATTACGATTGCGTTGTCCTCAAAAAATTTTCGTTTGCAGACAAATGCGTTTCAGATAAAAAGAAATTTTTTGGCACCTAGTTTTTTTGCATATTCGACCTTTTTACATATTTTGAACCTAAAAAGATATTTTCGTTGAATATGTCAACCTTTTTCTACCTTTTTTACCTATTTCTACTGGAAAATATGCTCCTTAGTAGGCGTGTTCGATCCAAACTGTTTATGTCTAAAAACATTTCTCAGTCGTGCGCTGTGTTTTCTCAAGTGATTTTTAAAATGGCGAAAGCAAACAAAAGGGACCATCGCATGAAGTGGCTGGAGGAGTTTAAAAGTGAGCCAATAAAACTTGTAGAAGAAAAAATTTTTTGCGCAGCATGCAACACATATGTAAGTAAATATTCTAATATGCGTTTTTTGTCTATCAGTTAATAAATCAATGTAATTTTTTTCTTAAGATGATTGTAAACAAAAAGTCACAGCTGCTGCTGCATATTATAACTAACATGCACATAAACAACAAGCAAAAACAACATCCAGAAGGTAACACAGGAAGAGGAGATGATTTTAATTTAGATTTGTCCCAAGCAATGATAGCAGCCAATATACCATTCAACACTTTAAACAACCCAACATTCAACAACTTTTTGGAAAAATACACTACCCACAATATTCCCAGCGAAAGCACAATACGAAAAAACTATTTGGATAACTGCTTCTTGCATAAAATTAATGAAATCAAGGAAGCCATTGGAAAACACTGCATATGGATATCAATAGACGAAACAGCAGACAGGACAGGAAAGTTTATTGCAAATTTTATTGTTGGAACACTGGAGGAAAACACCAAAACTACGCCATACCTAATAGCTTGTAAGGAAATTGAGAAAGTGGACAGTGCTGCAATAAGTCGTTTTGTGAACAGTACACTTAATAGTATTTGGCCAAACGAAATGGAGAACAAAGTGTTGCTTTTATTGACAGATGCTGCGGCTTACATGATAAAGGCAGGACAGCAACTCAAAATATTTTACCCAAACATAATACACATAACATGTCTGGCACACGCTCTACACCGGATCGCGGAAACCGTTCGGTCAGCTTTCCCAGACGTAAATCAATATGTGTCCAGCGTAAAAAAGGTTTTTTTGAAGTCCCCGATCCGAGCTAAAAAGTACAAAGAGTGCCTGAACATTATGTTGCCACCAGAACCTATATTAACAAGATGGGGAACCTGGATTAAAGCGGTAACCTTTCATGCCGAAAACTTCTCAGGCATAAAAACTGTATGTATTTAACATCTTAAAATATTAAGTTAAAAGCCTATTTTTAAATAACTGCAGGTTCTGGAGTCCTTTAATCCAGAAGATGCTGACTCAATAAAATTAGCGCGGGAGTGTTTGAAAAAATCAAGCCTTCAATCAAATCTTATATTTATCAAAAAATATTTTGAAACACTGCCACACTACATCACTTCTTTGGAAAAATCAGGGATGACGTTGAAGGATACGATGCAAACATTTGAAAAGGCCGACACTTTAATAAAGAGCGTACCAGGAAAAATCGAAAAGCTACTATTTTTATTAATCTATTTCCAAAATTTCACGATTTTTAGATCGCAAACCTCCAAGAAACCTAAAAAACCTAAACAAAACCTTTTTTGACCTATTTTGACCTAAAATAAAATGAATAGTTTAAAAAAAAAAAAAAAAAACGCTTTAGAGTAAATCCAACCAAAAAGTAAAAAAATAATGTTTAAAATGTTTAACGATAAAATTGATAGATTCCCTGTCGGAACAACGGGCCGGCAGATTTGATGGTGTTTAAAGCGTTGGGATGCAATAAATCTGCGTGCTGGAATATAATTATAATATATACTATATTATACTATACACTATATTGATGCACTAAATCTCCATGATGGAATACAACTCCCACCATATAGATACACTAAATTTACATGCAGGTTTATAATTTGTACTATGTCAATGCACTAAATCTGCATTTTAGAGTACACGTAGCAAGAAATTATCTTCATTTGGCATCCCAACGCTTTAAACACCATCAAATCTGCCGGCCCGTTGTTCCGACAGGGAATCTATCAATTTTATCGTTAAACATTTTAAACATTATTTTTTTACTTTTTGGTTGGATTTACTCTAAAGCGTTTTTTTTAGTTTTTTTAAACTATTCATTTTATTTTTAGTTTTTTAAACTATTCATATTATTTAATTATTTTTGGAACTATCCGATAGCCTTTTCCTTTTTTTGCATCTGAAAATTATGTAGAACTGTTGTAAAATGCATGTACAAACCATGTAGAATTGATGTAGAAACCATGTAGAATTGATGTAGAAACAATGTAGAATTCATGTAGAAACCATGTAGAATTCATGTAAAAACCATGTAGAATTGATGTAGTAACCATTTAGAATTCATGTAGAAACCATGTAGAATTCATGTAAAAAGCACTTAGAATTCATGTAAAAAACATGTATAATTCATGTAAAAACCATGTAGAATTCATGTAGAAACCATGTAAAATTCATGTAGACTTTATGTAGAATTCATGTAGAAATCATGTTAAAACCATGTAGAAACCATGTCAAATTCATGTCGAATTTATTTAGCAACAATGTATAATTTATGTGCATTTCACGTATAAGCCGTGTAAAATTCTCTTTGAAAGTGTTGCGCAGCCAGATAGCCAGATAGCCACAAGTGAAACTAATATAAAGCGTTTAATAAATAGTTGAATTTCTGATTCCGGTTTAAAAGAGCGCGCTCTTCTATAGATATCGATAAATTATCGGTAAAAAAAAAAACAAGTTGGCAGGCCTGCATGCAAACCAAAAAGTGTTAAGCAGCCAGCCAACAGAAACATCTAGAAAAACTTTCAAGAAGGATCTACAAAATACTATGCGAACGCACAAAGGGACATGTTCTAGAATTTTATTAAGCGTTCTAAAAATTTCTAGAGTGTTCTACAGTGTTCTATATATCGTATGCTTAGTGGTGTTACGCAGCCAGATAGCCACAAGTGAAACTAATATAAAGCGTTTAAAAAATACAATTTGTTATTTTTCTAAATCTTTAAACTTTAGTTATATTTAAAATAGTTTATTTTAAAAATGTGATGTCGTGTTATCAATAGCGGACATTGCTGAAACTACACACGTTGCTGTCGCCATCTATCTTTGGCTGCGAAAGCTTTCAAGAGCTTAGTGGAGTTACGCAGCCAGATAGCCAGATAGCCAGCCAGCCAGCCAGCCACAAGTGAAACTTATATAAAGCGTTTAAAAATAGGTCAAAATATGCTGAGCATATTCCTTAACCTTTTTTGACCTAAAAATTAGCATATTTATGATATGCCGATATATTCTGAAACCTACTATTTTTATTAGTCTATTTCCAAAATTTCACTTTTTTTGGACCGCAAACAAAAAAAAACCTAAAATCCGATGTCTAGCTATAACCTATATTTTTTCTCTCTGTTCTACAGACATGCCAGGCTTCTGACTTTGGAAAGCAATTCGCCACGCACTGCCAGTGAAGTTGAACGCAGTGGAACATTTCCAATTTTCAGCTACGAAAATAAAAAATCTCTGAGCAACCAAAAAGCGAGCTGCCAAAATACACATAAAAACACATATTCATACAAATAATCGTTCGCAGGACAAAATTCACAGATGCGCAATATAAACTGAATCGAAAAAAGGATTGTCTTTATCCACTTTCATAATCATTAAAAAATGCTAATGTTGCGAATATTCATGCATTAAAATAACAATTGCAAGTGAAAACAAATTGATCAGTCGATCAATTATATGCCTTAATAGGAACATATTCAGTACTCTTAGCTACACAAACTATTTAAATATTTCGTTTTTCTTTCCGTTTTACTTATCACTACTCTCAAGCCGGCGAGCCACCGGCTTGTGTGAGTCCCTGGGCCTGGGCTAAACAAAAATAGAGCCATGAGAGAATTGGGCCAAATTTCAGACGGCAAAAAAAGCGCTCGCCGAGATTGACAAATTAAGTAAATTTAATTTACCACAGTAAATAAAATGTTTGACTCGGATACTACTGCTTTATGTTTCATTTATGACAAATGTTTCATTATGTTTATGTTTCATTTCGACAACAATGTTCCCAGGGATACTTTGTCGACCCAATGGGCTCTCATTTATTGTCATCATTTATTTAACAGAAAAGGAAAACCTTGGGATGGGGGGCTGTGAAAAAGTCATTCTGTCTTCCTGTTGTGTCTACTGGAAAAGGCAAGACACCATGTGACAATTGATGGTTGTGCCACTAAACTTTGTTCTATGCCTCGTACCAGAGAAAATCAAAGGTGAACTGGTCAAGAAAGTCTATGTAAATAGCTCAATCGACCATTTGGAAGCCGATTCTACAGTCCATTTGTCAAAGCATCCTTAGAAACTTTAGGATTGCCGGAAGTTCCTTTATATTTAAAGATCTGTTGCAAATTGATGATTAAAGCATTAGGAATATGGCTAAGGAGAATGGAAATGCCGGCAAAGGACAAAATAGGACAAAAAAGAGCACTTAACATTCAATAACAAACTCTTGGCTTGCTTTAATTAATATAGGCATGTTTTTCTAAAAAAAATGAAAGCCTGAAATGAAAAGAAAAAAAAACAAATGATTTTATTTCCAAGAATCATCTTTAACATATGTATATAAGCAGTGCAGAAACGTAAAAAAGAGATTTCATTTTGAGATAAGTGAAGTCCTATTTTGCAAGCTTGAAGATTCAAAAAAAAATCAATAGAATTAAAGCCTAGTTAAACTGCGACAATTTTCACTCGACTGCTTCGTTATCCCTCGCACATAGGGAAATTTTAAGCATTTAAGGCGACAAAATTATTTTATTGTTTATTATGGTAGTAAGCCCGATATAATATGCATATTCGATACTTTAATTATTCTGACTCAAGATTTGCAAGCGTATTGGTTCATAGAAAGTAAGACACCAATATCTCGAAAACTAGAGCCAATCTTAACAAACGGATTTCAGATTTGAGATCATTGCACCAATGTACTTTACGAACTGTTCTCCTCTTTACCTTTTTCATCGCGAAAGAAGCTTTTCGCCTATTAACATATTACAGAAATAATACTTTACTTACTTGCTCACACAACTTTTGCATTTGATTTTCTCGCAAAGTGGAGCAAGGTGGACCTTGATTTTTTTTACAGCTAGCTGGGTTTATTATTAATCGATTGTCATACAAAGAATTGCTTAGACGAACTTGGAAAGGTATTATTTTCACTAATGAAGTAGAAAAAATAAAGGAAAAATTGGGTGTATCTTTGACAGCCTTTAGCTGGTCGAAATGTAGACATTGAAGGTAGTTTTCTTAAAATACTATAAAACAAAAGCCTGTATTTTCAAAATCCATCACTTTCATTAATTTTTTTTAACTTAAAAGACCAAATAACACCACTTTAAATAGTTGTATTTTTAAATTTGTCTATATCGATTACTCGTAGATCAAGTTTCGGCTGGCTCGCAGGAACGCACGGGCGCACTTTTAAAAAATTAAATTAGTACCTATTGTTCGTTTGGGTGTCTATTATTTTTTGAAGTGATTAGTTTCCTCATTGGTCAACTTAAAAAAAAATGACTTTTGTCGCCCTAAATGCTCAAAATTTCCCTATGTGCCTCGCTTTAAAATTATGCAAATGAGGTACAGCTCTTAATTGAAATCGACAACAATGACCCTTGCTCAGAGTCATCAGTCAAACCATTGCAACTGACAAGCAGGCAAAGACTCCCCCAAGTTCTAACAACAACAAATACTAAAATCAAAACAAAACAAGAAAGAACGCTATAGTCGGGTTTCCCGTCTATAAAATTTGCGATACTCATTGCCCTCTTTAAAAACAGTTAGCTAGCCCTCTTCAATAATGTGTAGCCTACTTTCATGCGCAATCAGTTTTAAGCGGCCTCTCTTAAAAAAAAAATTGTTTTGCATACTTTTGAGCGCAATAAAAATTTTCAACGCAGTTGTATACACAATTTCTTGAAAATGGTCAGATTTTAAAATTTTTTAGATATTTGGGTAGATATTTTCAACACGAACAACATTTGTAAGGGCCACTTTTCTCTAGCACTAAAAATGTGGACACCACAGAGCTTTTTCCGGTTTGTGGGCGTAAAAAGGGGCGTGGTCAGGTTTTGAAACAAACTTGATCTGCGCCTTGCTCATAGAAGTCTGTGTGCAAAATTTGGTGGTTCTAGCTCTAATAGTTCCCGAGATCTCGATGTTTGTGCGGACAGACAGACAGACGGACGGACGGACGGACGGACGGACGGACGGACAGACAGACATTTGATCGTTTACAGTATTTGCTTACTCTTCGAGTATCGCAAATAAATACAATATAACAAAATTTTTTTGTTTTGTTTGTGTGGCACTGAGCAGTAAAAGCCTTGCGTTTCATGGCATGTTAAACCAAATGAATAAATTAAAATTGCAAATAGGCAATTTCCTACACTTCCTTCCTTTTGCGGCGGCCGTTAACTTGTTGGGTGGAATCTTTAGTGTAAATAACGTCTAATTAGCATTTTGTTGAATTGTTTGTGGTTAAGGATTTGACATGATGCCCACTCAACCTCCACAATATTCGGCGATGGCTTGCGGTTAGAGCGTAACTGATTGTTTGAGTTTAGTATTGTTTGAGGTTTCTAGTTTGGGTGAACGCAATAATGCGACTGTGTTTTTATTCTGTGTTATTTTTAGAATTTAAGAATTGTTTAATTAATTTTTATTGTAATTAGGTTACATATTAATTTATTACTTATCTAGAAAAAATAAACGTTTAAGCATTACAGCTGTTTTTTTAACCTTTCTTTGGATTTTACCCTACCTTAAACCTTACCCTTTGATTGGGTAAAATTCACTAAAAAAACTTGTAATTATTTCTCAATAAAATTAAGCTTTAAGAACAAAATGTATAATAATTCACATAAATTTAATAGGATCAGTTCTTTTAAATCGTAATAGGGGAAGCCGTTGTTCTAAATTTGGGTCAAAGTCTCCCACGAGCGTTTAAATGCCAATTTTCCCTTCATTCACTTTCCCAGTTTCCCTTTTCACCCAAAATCTTCTTTCAAATTAGCTGTGTGAGTGCCTTTGCACTTAGTTTTGTGTGTGTACTTTTCAAAATTGGCTCTTCCAAGCCATTTGCTTTTAATTGCCGAGTTGCCAGAAGCTGGAATGACAAGCGCGTTTGCCTAAAAATGCGTCTACAGTGCACTATGGGGAAAATTACCACTTTATTTGGCATTTGCATGTTTTTTAAAAGTTTTCTAATTACGACAATTTTACTTTTAACGCATTAAGAAAACATCAGACTGTTATGGCCCAAACTCAAAATGTTAAATTTAACAGTCCCCTGTTAGAAAAACGGCTGTTAAGTCAGCTGTTGCAATCGAAAGCACGTGCGGCTAAGTTGTGTGAATTTGTACACTCAGTTTTGATTTTAATATTTAATGATGGAACAACAATTAGAGAAAAACCAAAACATGAATGCTGATCTTGCAGGTTTGCACTGTGTGTTAAATGTAATAAATCGTTAAAATTGTGCGTGTGTATACAATATTTTGCAGTTTTCTAAGAGCTTCCTTAGCTGAATTTTTAGAAACAAATTTCAACTTTGGAAAGGATTATGTAAGAGAGTTTAGAATTGTTTAAGTGTCTTTGTTGTAGCGTTGTCAATTCTGAGTTTAGAGGTATTGGTCCTAATGTCATATTTTTCCATATTTTGCTGCAATTTGCATTTTTGTTAGGTAACTTCAATTTTCGAACGCAGATTTCTTTGCTGTGTGTAATAGCGAGAGGGGCCGGAACAAACGAGGAAAGGCAGTTAAAAGGAATTTTGAACTGCACACATGCAATAATGTTAATAAAAACATTTTAAAATTAAAAAACCATACATTTTTGGAATAACTTTCATAATAATTGGCTAAAATGTAAAAGCACTTACATGAACTTTGAATGAAGACATTTGCAATGGTTAAACGGTACAACAACTTTGCCTTTAAAAAAAGTAAAAGACTGGTTGGATGGACACTTCATTTATTTGGATCGAAAGGCAAAAGAGTTAAAAGACTGGATGCAGCGGAACAACCAAACTCCCAAGGTGATAGGGTTTTCTTGCTAGTTCAAGCAGCAATAGGAAAAAAAAAAATTTTGTTTTATAATTTTGGGGGCGGAAAGGGGCGTGGCGAAACTAGTTTATGTGTATGTGGGACCACATTTGAAAAGTTTACTTCTAAAAATGCTGGTAAAATGCTATTTTTTTTTTATTTCTTGGGCGGAAGGGGCGTTGACACGCCCATTTTTCTAAAATAGGTTATTATGGTCTATAACAACATAATAAAAAAAACCGCAGTGAAAAATCTCTTTTGGTTCACTCACAATAATAAATGCCAGATAAAGTGGTCATTTTCCCCATAGTGCAGTGAGAGAGGGGATTCATTTGCCAAATCAAATATCAATTTTAATACCATTTTGACTATTTGCTGTTGCTCAAATTTTCAGTCCCCATTCGATAAGAACATAATTGGCATTAAAGTTTTAGTCATTCACGGCAGTGCGACTATAAAGACATTTAAGCCGTCCTTTATCTTCCTTAAATTCATCTTTACAGCGTTTAATGTCAATAAAGCCCATTTAAATAAAACAATAAATTCGACGAAGAAAATATTGCAGAAAAAGCCATCTAAATGTCTCTATGCGACACATTCTGTATGTACTTTCTAGATTGAATTGGAAAGTCACCATATTCCCATTCCCTCCCGTACTTCAAAACCACTTCAATTGGAAACTGTCTGCGTGGCAAAAGTGAAATAATTCAGAAATGAGATCTGGTGATTTTAGATTCCTTAACTCAATACCATCGTTGTTTTCCCGCGCACTCGAGTGTGTTTTCTTAAGTAATGGAACTTACTAATGTTTTATTGTGAGGGCGCTTGAAATTCTGAGGAGAAAAGGGAGGTACACGGGCCCTTTTGGTGCTCACTTTAAGCTATGTAATTTATTGTTTTACTTCATTCTTTCTTTTGAGGTTTTTTTTCATGTCAACAAAATTGGTGACTGATTTCGTAGTTTTTCCCGATACTTTTTTATTTTGGGTTTCATAACAATTTGAATATTAAAAATGGAGTCCTGTTGTATTACAAATAATAAAAAAATTTTAATAGATACTAAAAGTTACCATCTTTGAAAAGTCTTAATGGTACTCTATTTGGAAAACTGAAATACCCAATTTTTAATAAAAAGACAATGAACGATACTTAGGTTTTATTTAATAAAATTATATTCAAAGAAAATTGAGATCAATTTTAAACTCATATACGGTAGTTTTACTTCATTTTTAAATATTGTTTTGCATTTCAATCGAAAGCGACAACTCAGAGTTTTCATCAAAGTGATTGCCCCAGCTTGGCCAAAATATATATTAACGTATTAGGTACTTACACAGGAAGAGTGTTTACGGCTGATTTGCCTTAAACTTTTTCAGGACATTGATGCAAAACACAATGCAGAAATCGAAAGTTTAGCTCTATGCAATGAACTCGAACAAAAGGAAGTGTCTCCATTGAGTTGGCCAAGTTCTTCTACTCTTCTGCAATTTTATCCTTTCAATCTCGGTTCCTCGTTCAATCAAATGGAAAAGGTAAAAATTGCTTATTTTTTGCTGTTTGCTGTAGCAGACACTTTTCAAAAAACTACGATGGGTATCCACACCCAAAAAAAAATCTCTAAGTGTATGTTCGCGCCAAACGGCGCTTCCAGTTTGCCTTTAAACGGCCCTCTCAGTTCCCTTCCAAGCGGCCCTGGAGTCTTAGCAGTCGAGAGAGCAGTTTCTTCCAGATCGCTCGCATCTCGCTCTCTCGCTCTGTTAAGGGTCTCCACTCCGCTCTCCAAACCGCTCTGGAAGCATCCACCCCCGTATTACTATGTTAATTCTAAGAAACCTATGTAACAGACCAGTACAAAGTGCACAGAATAAAAGTGAAAACTGAAGTGCCAGAAAAACCTTCGTCGCCTTCTTTTCTGCCTACACCACCCGAGGGAAATTTCTACGGCCGATCCAGCACCCCGCTGATCAGCCCCCCAGCACCTGATTTATCCACACTCCGCCCCACTCCATTTCAAAACGCCACTAGCCCTAGTTTCAACTTTCTAGTGTCAACTTGACACTAAGTCAGTGTCAATCGGTCAAGAAAAAGTGTTAAGAATGCATTTTGACCCTAAATAGTATCAACCTGTCAACATCCAGTGTCGTTTAGACACCAAAAATCGAAGTTTCGATTTTCGAAATTCGAAGTACAGATATCGCACACACATCATATGTCGCGTGGCTATCGTTCTATCGATTTGGACTCCGTTTTTTTTACTGTGTTAAGTGGTCGCGCTTGCGCGTAAATTATTGGACAAATAGTATTTGTCTCCTTATTACAAGCATCAGGTGAGTAAAATCCTAAGTTTGTGAACAAATAGATATTAATACAAGCGTAAATTTCTGTGAAAAAAATTGAGCGCTATAAAAAAAACTCACAATAAGAAAATTACATACATATGTATGTGTATGTATGCATGAACATATGTATAAACACGTGTATCTATTTATGTGTCCGCAAATTTATGAACACATACATATGTATGTACATTTGTATAAGAAATTACGCTTTATTTACAATGTTTTTATATTTACAGATTACGGACGACAAGAAAGAAGAAGAAATTTATCTGTTTGCTGCCGGAAAAATAGTAGTTATTATAAAAAAAATTTATAGTTTTGTAATTAAAAAATAATAAAATAAAAAATGTATACTAATTGTGTGTATTTTTGAGCGCATTTTATTTTAATTCTTATTTACTATTTTTTTTTATTTTCAGCTTAATTTTGAAATAAAAAAAATTCGTGTCAGTTTAATAAGAAATAGTGGCAAAGTGACACTAAAATTCTATGAAATTCTCATCAGTTTAACATGAATTATTGTCAAAGTGACACTAAAATTGCATCAGTCCAATAGGAACTAGTGTCAAAATGACAGCAATATACTGACGAAAAGTGCCATATTGATACTGCTTAGGGGCATATTGACAATTTCGAAAGTATCAATTTGTCATGTTCGAAAGTAACAAGTTGATAAGCATCATATTAGAGAATTTTTGCCAAGCAATAGTGTCACATTGATGTCTAATTAGGGGCATATTGATGACGATTTTTTTTTCGGTGTATGAAATGCAATAAAACCAACGCCTCAGAGCATAAGTTCGAATGTGTTCCTCGACTGGGCCACAACCCACAAAGCCAAGCTCCAAAGGTAACAACTAGCCAAATGTTCACTCGGGTTGGTGAGGATATGCCAAGTGAGAATGCCTCTTAATGGACCACATTAGAGGCAAAATACGAGCTCATTTGCGGCATTCACATTAAGATCAACTAACGCCTACACAGATGCCCAGCCACAGAAGTGTGCAATTTATAGACAATAAATGCCAACAAGACCAACACAGAGCTGTCGTCCTATCGATACTTTGTAGTTCTTAGTATTATATATATATTCAGGATCCGGGTCTGGCTATGTTTATGTGTGAATTCAATATTCATTTGCATGACAAGGCCTTTGCTCAACAGTTTACTTAAGATTTTTGGTATAATTCACTGGGGATGGGTATTTTGCTTTTGCATCAAGTTGACTATGACTTTTGCCTTAAAACTTGGTAAAACTTCATCTCCCTTGCAAATTTGATTATTTAAATACGAAAACAGAGTTTAACTGGCTAATAGGAGGATCGCTTTGATGAGATAGCATCTTCTTAGCTCAATTTACTAAACTCTAATTTAAATCAAACCTAAACCAGATTTTAAAAATAAATTCAACATTTATATATTATATGTATGCTAAAAAAATGCTTAATTTATTCTTATTCATTCCATTATACCAAATAAAATAAGAACTTATAGTGAAATTTGTAATGCGCAATAAAACATCTGATTAAGTCGCAAAAGCATTTATCCCTTCAGAGAAAATACCTTAATTTAATTTAATTTTATTTGTGCAGCCTACTTTTGTGGGCCAAAGGGGGAATCAATCAATCAAGCTCAGGCATCCGTGCAATTTGCGAATGGTTTATTTATATTTATAATTTAACAGTTTAAATTCGTTTCTGTTCGCTAACCGCAGCTGCCTTTTTCATGCATATATTTGTTTTATGACCTGAATGCGTCGCCTTTGCATGAATTCAAGGCAATTTAAAATGTCCGGTAGTTATACAAAATTAAACGCAAAGGCACAAGATTCAACACCTAAGTTTTCATAGAGTCAGCTTACCAAGGTCGATGAGTGTTTCTTATTGCAAACGCGCTCCGGAAAATTACATTTACTGCATAAGTAAAAAGAAACGCATCGAGACGCGCTTCCAGGATAATTAAGGCCACTTATTCCTGGAGAAAAGTGAAAGCTGAAAGGATGTCGTCCGCGAGCCGTCCACAACAAAAATTGTCAAACGCCGTTCTCCCAACTCATGGGTAGAGGACGAAAGACAGCGGACTTTAGACCTCGGGATGCCTGAGGCCATGAGATAACTTGGGCCCAATTTTAATCGCAAATTTGATAAGTTTTGGAGGCCAATGCCGAGTGGCGACATAAATCAGTCCAAAGATTTATGGCGATAAAAACCCGAAAAACGACCTGATCCGGAAACGATTGTAGCTCTTCGGTTGACACCGCCAGCATTTTTCCTAACATAAAACCACTCAGCTGGTTTGTAAACTCATGAGTTCCATGCAGTTTGAATAAACATATTTTTGATGAAGATAACCTTGTTTTTAAGAGATACATTTTGTAGCTCGAATTCAAGTAAGTTTTGAATATGAAATTAATTTTAAAACACGATTTAATGTAAGGTTTCAAAAACTGAAGTTTTAATGAATGATTGAAATCAGTTGGCTTCAGATCTTAAAACTTTGCCCCTGCTATTCCAGTTTTACCTTTTTTTTTTTATTTAAATATTATTATTTTTTATATTGGATAATCACCAGAAAACAAACACAATGCCCCGAAACACATTTTCCAAAATTCTAGATTAATGAACATAAATAAATATCATATTTGATTTGTAACCATAAACCACCCTTCTTTATGATTTACAGGAAAACCAGCTAACTCACATAGCGGCAATAAGGAGACTTAAAATAATCAAGGGACTTGACCGCCCATCCGGTGTTTTCCCCTTGGGGATTATCACACTGAGACATACAAAAAGAGCAAATTGAAAAGGTTAAAATTGTCCACTTCATAGAATAAGTGATAGGATGACTGACTATTGGTTAACCAGGGACTTCACAAATTCATTCTTGTCGAATTTACATTTCGAACACATTTTCAATAGCGCTGTTAATTTAATACCCATCACTGCCATTTTATTTAATTTAAAAATAAAATCTCAGGGAAAGTCTTAATATTGAGTCGGTCTCGATGGTATTCTCATCTCACGTTCAACTTCGCGGATAATATTACATTTTAGAAACTACCATTCTTTTATTATTCTCGGGGCAGTTGTAGCTGTGGTTTTCGTCTTGCTTCTCTTTTACTTTGCTGTCCGTTCAACAGCCCACGGAGCGTATGAGCAATGAGATTCAACCACAAAATGCTGGAAAACAGAGGAGCTGTATCCTGCAAAGGTCAAACCACATTCATAACTTTCCTCTAAGAACAACATAATGCGGATATGTGTCACATTATCCTATTTATGCTGAGGAGAAGCCAGAGGCTTTTGCGGACTTATTCTTACACGGAGCCGAGGATAACTTGGTACAATGAAAATCATGATAAACATACTTTAGGCACACAAAAGGCATTCATTGCACGTATTCCTGATAAAGTGAGTGGGTGGTTTCGAGTCCTTCCAAACAAGCAAAGAAATGAGCACAGCCAAAAACAACATTGATATGTTTTTACTGATTAAATTATAAATATAAATTAATGAAACAGGTAGGCGCGAAAGGCGAGATCTCCCTTTTCTTTCTCCTTTTGTTTAACTTTCATTATGTATTTCAATGGAGCCAAAGTTTTTCCCATTGAATAAAATATCAAAGCAACACGTGTCCCAACACAAACACAGGTAGCAAATCATCAATAGGCCTGAATTAATTACACCAAAATGTTTCCACATTTCGCTAAGAATGTAATTTAAATTTTTCATATAACATTACACAGGTTTTGGTTCGATTGAATGCGCTCTCCTATTTGCTCATTACAATTTAAGTTTTTGCCCGGAACATTGTTTATTTATATAACCTTGAATTTAATTTAATTTATGAAATCAACAAGAAGCAAAACCTCTGCAGGCTGGAGCAGAACCAATTTGTGGAAAGTAGACTGCATTAACCAATATTTTCCGCCAAGCAAATCTGTTTCCTGATTTTTTTATTGTTTTTATAGCTTTGCGCCTTTTTCGGGTTGCCCTAGCTCTAATTTTTCTCACTTTACCTTGTTGCCTTCATTTGGGCAATGAGCCAAAGACAAAGGAATTCCAATTTAAATTCTCTTGAAAAGCTTAGCCAATGCCAAATTGTGTTTGTAAGTATATGTGTTAAATTATTTCATAACTTGAAATAAAAGTTAGGACATGTGTATGTGAAATATGTTTACCGGTCGGCTAGCAATCATGTATTTTATAATTATAAATACTTTATTATATTAATCTGAAAAATATGTTTTGTTTTAAAATTAAAACAAACTGTTACTGCAGGAGGTTGTTAAATTTCGATGATAACATTTTTTACTGCATAACTTAATTAATGACAAAATAAAACCTATTGAAGCGTTGATTTAGTGTCAATTCTCTGTCATAGAGGACTATTTATTTATTGTAATTTTATCACCTCTGTTGTCATGAGTCTTGCTTTTCAAGCAATATTTGGAACACAAATATATTTTCAAGCAGCTTAAAAAGTATAACAGCAATCGCATTTTTTAATTTTCCTCCCGGTTTTTTCTTTCCCAAACACGCGCTCAATTAGAACATAATTCATGGTCAAGAGCAACTTAGTGCTCTTTAAGCCCCAATGGCTCCCCAGTGAGCGATTGTAAGTGCCCAACAATAAATGGGTCAGAAATAAAAAGCAGTAGGATTAGAGGGAGGCAGAGAAATCCCAAAAGATAGAGTCGGCGACGAGGTAAGCAATGGCAAGTCGAATTTAATTTGTTTTTCGTGTGAACTCGCCGGCTGAGCTGCACATTTGTGGGTAAACAAATATTAAAACTGTATGGAGCATATACATATATGGGAAACATTGGTGCGCATTGAAACGTAACTGGGTAAAAATGTAAACATTTTTTTCAGAGCATGGCACATGTGTGGCTTTTTATGAAGCCCTGCAAAAGCCACAAAGCAGGCCAATGGTCAGTGGCAGTGGCCAAATAAATGGCCCAATTCGGAACGGACTCCGGCAGACAAATGCACTTGGGTGCCACAAACAGACAGGCAGACGGAATGACCCACTGGCTGTGTGAATCGGAATAACGAGGGCTTAAATAATTAATATTACTCATACGAAGCGTTGGATGGTGCCATGAGATTGCTCTTGGCGTAAAGCATAAATCATACAACCTGCACTCAGAGCGCATATTAAATCTTTTTGGCTAATGAACACTGAAACTGTTTGTTGAAGCCGAGACAATAGAATCCACTTCGCCAGGAATGAACCTGTTTCATTGTTCCTGTTGTTGAAACTTCAATTAATAACGAAGAGCGAAAAGAAATTTGTTGAGCAAAAAAAAAGTTCCTTTTGACTCAACTAATGCAGCAACTTTAATCTGAAATTTCCGTTTCACGTTTGCTCACTTTGCCGTTCACGGAAACCCTATAGAAAAAATCCTAGAAATCGTCTCCAAAAAGGACCAACAATCGTTTCTGTTCGCGCACTCAAAGTTGCTTTGCAGTGGCTTATCCAGTGAAGCTTAAATTTGAGGGGACAGCATAACCTCAAGCTCACACAAAATGAAATGACACTTTTATTTATTTTAAAAAGCGATGATTAAAATGGTCAAAAAAGTTTGCGTTCATACTTATTACTTATTCCGTATATAGTTATTATACCAGATGGGAGACCACGACCTCTTTTAATTTTATGGAGCTTTCTTTCTGACATACAATTCACGCCAGCTGCTAATTTAAGCGCTAAAATTAACGAATCGAGGATAAATTTCTATGAATTTAGCCGGGGGGGTCAAAGGGACCTTGTTAATTTCCTGCTAAAACGCGAACCGGATATGGTCAAAAGTCGGGTGGAGCCAAGTGGGGAATTAGCTTAATTCAGTCATAAAAACCAAAATAAATGAAAGCCTGCGAGCGCTGCCATTGGTTTCATTGCGTCACTGGGTTTAAATATGGTTTAAATAATTTTATTAATAATGGTTGAGATTGCCCGGAATTCCTTTATCAGTAGCCCCTAACTTTGATAAGTTTATTGAATAAAAGTGTGTTTTTTCTTTACTAAGAAGGGTTTTATCTATTAACCAAAAAAAGCTCAGGTAATTAAAAGCAATTGAGACAACCAGAAAAAAAAACAAAAGAACAACATAAAATATTGTATACAATTCCTTGTCAGTATAGGGTAGAATGGGGTTAAACAACCACTTTTGTGTCTGGCACTCTGTAAAAACTTTGTTTATAATGATAATTTGAAAATTTCAACTTTCCCTTGTTCGTTAATCAATTGGCTACAAAATTCGTAGCAAAAATTTTTTTTTTTTGTTTTGCATTGTTTTCCCGGTATTTGAGCTTAAACAAAAAGTGTCATTTGGTTTTTTTAGGTTTTGCTCATCGTCATGTGTTTCATTATTATATGAAATCTCCTCTTCCTCCTCCAATGCTTCCGGTTCAGGCCCATTTGAACTATTAGTCACCTCCTTCTAGATAATAAAGATTAAGATGAAAATTGGTACAGCCGCGTGTCCTTTTTATCAAGAGTGTAATACACTGCAGCTACGTTTTCAAAATTGGTTGTTTTACCCCAGTTGTTAACTGGTTATTTAACCCCACGTTCTGTTTTTTTTTTAAGCGCATAACTTTTAAACAAATTAAAATTTTGTAAAACCAATAACAGAGTTAACCCCATTCTACCCTACTTTTAAAGCTTTTTTCATTTGATTTGGTAGAATCTAAGTATTTGATTTATTTGTGTTATTCCCAACAAAGCAATATTACAAACTATATTAAAAAGTTAACTAACTCCTTTTCTCCTTTTTTGTGTCCAAACGATTTTTGAGCAAAGTTTTCACGAACTGATTTCAACCATTTTTGTCCCCAACATAATAAAACCACTTTAGTAAAATATTATTTCATTTTCCTTTAAGCCTTATTTTGGTGCCCAAGTTTTAATAACTTAGCCTTCGAGCCAAAAACTTTACAATGCCGCACAATATTTAAGCTTTCGCAAACTATAAGTTTAATTATAAGTCCCAAACTCCGAATTTTTGTCAGTTTAATTTTGGCCAAAACATTTGCTTAACTTATTGGTAAAATAAAGGAGGAACCCAAAAACAAACTGGTAAATTTTCATCCATCCCTCTGTTTGGCAACTGTGTTTATTTCTTCTGTCTCTTATTCCTCACTTTTTGTCTAGCGTAACTTCGAAGATTGCTTAGTAAAACTTTTTAAGCTGGTGCGCTAACTCTTATAAATACATTACATTAACTCTGGGTTATGGTTTAATTAAATCAGAAACGCACAAACTGCATTAAAAAGTTATTAAAAAATGTAGGAACAAAAAAACTGTGTAAAAATGTTAAATTCTTGTGATGTATAATAGTTTATTTTTTTAGAAGATTGTTGTAGAGCAATAAATATAAACGCAACTAATATGCAAATGTGCTAAATTTGTGCTAAAAAAATTCAATTAAAAACTTTTGGCGATGGCAATCAAATATATGGTTATCTGACTGCCGCGGGATGCGTTATTTACAAAGTCGCCTGAACACACACACGGAATCACAACCCACACAATGCTTAGTTCGTGAACTTGTTTTGTTGACCTGGTGTTGCATAAATTATGGCGCCCGCAATGCATCGCATTTGACATTTGAGCGGCTCGACCGCCACAAAATTGGTTACTGTCACCCGCAGATGGTCTCGCAATTTACCATTTTACCAGTTTTCCGCTTTCAGTTTGGCGTTCCATTCATCGTCGCTTTTTAATTCGTGCCTAAATGAATTTTGGCACTGCAGTTGACGCCTGCACACATCACGCATTCGCTATGTTCAAAGTTTGCTCCGCAATTTTTTCCTGCTTTACTTTATGAGTAAACTTTTACTTTTTAGACACAATTTTTCACATTGCTCATTAAAACCTTCTACATTAATTGCCAATTAAAGTTTAAGAAGGCGGTTTTTTTCAAGTTAAGGTATCTAGATTCCATTAGTATGGGCCATTCTTAAAAACTAATTAAGAAGAAATAATAAACATCTTAAATGATTTTTCGCCTGGTACGTGCATACCTATATGTAACAGAAAACCGTTGTTCAGTTTTTGGGCTAAGCTTTTAATAATTTATTGAAACTACGTATAATTTAATTTTTATTTTTAAATTGTAATTTTTATCCAGACTAATTTAACTTTTTTTAATCGGTTTCGGGGTATTAAAGCCTCTACACATAGCTGAAATATATTTTATAAACTAATTTCCAGTTGTCTATTGTGACCAGAAATTTTAAATAAATTTAATTATTAAAACACATTCATTTTTTTTAAAATTCCTAGCGGTAATGCAGTCAGTTCTAGCTGTCAATAAAGCTTTTATTGAATAAACACAACATCTGCATCAGAAATAAGCGTGACCTTAAAATGTGACAAAGTTTAAGGCTCGATGGGGTCTTTGTTGGCTAACTTGGCCTTCGAGATTCGGAACAGAAAGGTACGAAGTCAGGTGGTAGGCGGAAGTTTGCTCAGACTACCCGAAAACCCGGTGGCAAATAGGGGTTAAGGCCTTTGCTAAACCCTTCTGCTAAGAGTAGGACCTCTGTTGAGCCCACACGTTTAATTAACACCATTTTTCCATTTTCTATTTCATAATTTTTTCACAGCAGACGCTTTGATTGTAATGGAATGTAATGTAATGCGCTTGATATTTCGCCCGATAGCAGTTGTTATAGGTCACCTTTTTTTGGCTCAGCCTGGGTCCGTCCATTAACCGAAATGAGTGGAATTCAAGATAATATGAAAGTTCACAACTGGGATGACACTTTGGCAAGAAACATTCCTCCCAGCAGGACATTTGCCGCTGATTGCTTTGCCAGTATTCTGATTGGCACCGGTGATTTTGGT
The DNA here is from genome assembly GCA_018150695.1 of Drosophila oshimai. NCBI lineage: Eukaryota > Metazoa > Arthropoda > Insecta > Diptera > Drosophilidae > Drosophila > Drosophila oshimai. Next base: position 941,876 of record JAECWM010000262.1, read on the forward strand.
GCTCCGATTGGGATTCGTTTATCGAGAGCTTTCCGTGGCCAAAAATCAAAAATCTCCTCAATATTTTGGCTCAACTTTGGACGGCAAGTTTACTCACTCGAATCTCTTAGGAAAAATATTTAAATTAAAATTATTTTCCACTTTCTTTCCCGCTTGAGGGAGCAGCATTCGAAAATCATATATGAAGGAGCATAACATCTACGATGCCCGCAGGAGGTTCAGGAAAACATGGCGGAAGCGGAAAATAAATAAATGCCATTAAACGAATAATAAATTAACAGCGTTTGTTTATAGTTGTGGCTCCTATTGCCCAGCTAAGGAAGAACATGAATTGAAACAAAGTAGACAGTAATTGGGTATACAGCCTTCCCCGAAAAAGTAACTTAATGAAGGTTACTTAATACATTAAAGGAAGGAGAGACCTTTGTGTCATTTATAAACAACGGTCTGGAAATACTGTTTTTCATTTAAAAAAGTAGGTATAGCATCAAGACATTTTTTCTATTACGCTTTTTATAACCCTGCAAGAAATTTATTTTAGTCCGATTTATTTCAAATATGTGGCTTTTTTATGTGGACTTGCCGAAGTAAGCATTCCTTTAAATTCAAACTAATAACAAAATATGGGAAGTTTATTTTTGTTGATCATTCTTTTACCAATCCAATTGACTAACCGTAAAGTTTTTTGAGAATTCCTTATTCCGGAGTCTGTTTTGGCTACAAGTATTCAATTTTTCAAAGAACCGGTGGTCACGCGAACGACTCATCTACTGACAAATAGCCAGGGAGCTGCCGGTTTTGATATATTTGTAATTTATTAAATTTTTTCTTATTTTTCAGAGCACTGAGCACAGAACATTAAAGTTTTCCGCTTTCCTCGCGCATTGGCCTAGATTGTATACGGTTATTGATGTTTTTCAGGCATAGTTTGCAGTTACTTAGCTCTTGTCTACTGCTTTTGTCTGCTTTTCTTGTGCTTTTATTTTCTTTATTTTTGCCAGACGGGCGACGCTATTGCGAATACGTCTTTGCTGTGTGTGTGTGCGTGAGTGCTGTTGAACACGAACTTTTGACCCCGTTTCGACAACAGGAGAACAGCAATGGCAGTGCTTTTGTTTTCCGGCTTTTCGAACCGCTGACCGGCTTTTAGACCTTTTAACATTGTCTTTTGGGGCTATAACAAATTTATCACATTTAAACTTCTTTTGAGCTGGATGTTAATACCCAGATATCACTTTCACTTAAAATATTTCCATTTTTCACTTTCTTAAAAGAGAAGATTTACCGTTGAAATTTTAACACTTTTCAAATAATTTTAATTTTACTTTATAACACTTTTCTTCACAGTAATTGTAAAATGCCGCTTTATCCAAATGAATTGTATTAGTATAGCTATTCATTTCACTCAAACACTTCCATTCTCTCTTCCTTATTGAAAAAGCCAATTCACCGTTAAAGTTTTAGAACTTTTGGTTAAAATAGCTTTTACACTCAAATTATTGATTTAGATGTGCACAAAAAAATTTAAATACTGGGGTTTCCAACCAGCTGCCACTTTCGCTTTAAACACGCATTTTGCCGTTTTCTTGATGTAGCTCGATTTTAGTTTTGCCTCGTTGTACTTAGTTAGCCGAAAACTAAGAAAACACCCGTGAACACGTCCTTTTTGCTTAGCCAGCGCGTCGCACACTGAAGTTTGCTCTTTTACTCCGAAAATATACTACGAAAAACAAGCATCTCAGCGTCCGGTACTTTCTCTCTCCACGGAAATATACCGTTCCTCACATGGCTCGCAAACAGCTGTTAACGCAGCTGTTCTGCTGAAGGAAGGGAGCTTGATTTTATGTTTAGGAATATCTGGGAAAAAGAAATCATAAAAAGTAGCTTATGCTGGAACAGTTTTCTAACTGAAACCCAATAGTTGGTGCGAAGGTCACCACTTAACAAACATGCTACAGAAATAATGGCATCTTTGGGCACAGCAAACTTTTGATATTACAAAAGGGCCAAGTTTTTAGGAGCATTTTTCTTAAAAAATAGCCGTCGAAAAATAAGTATGTAATTAAAAAAATTCCACCCAAGAACACAATGTACTGGGTTAGTTAAAAACATATGTAGGTCACAAGAGTATGTTTTTTTGTTATGCGAAAAATTTGTTGTTCCCAAAGTTGTCCAAGCCAAAAAATGGCTTTATTTCTCTTTTAAGAACATATGATTTACATATTAAGACTAACTGTTGTTTTTCGAGGCAATTTTTGGGTTCTACTTTGGTGTGTTCCTGAGTTGTACATATGTATGTTGATGAAAACTGTTCCTGCATAAGCTATTTTCCAATATTATGGAGACTTAAAATTTCCACAGAGAGCTCATCTTGCGCATGTCCAGTAAAACAGCTGTGATAAAAGCTGTTCGCTAGCGACTTCAAGAGCGGTAAATTTCCGAATGTTGCTAAAGAGAGAAAGCGAAAGAGAGAAAGTACTAAAAAAAACAACTGAGCTAAGATGCTGAATTTAATTAGTGCGAATTTAAAATTAAAGAGAGATATTTTTTGAAACTGCTAAATGTTGTTATAATTATTCATCACTAAATCAAAAAATATATTAATAATTTTTTTTAAGTGCGTCATATTTGCAAAAATAACTCTAAAAGTAGAAATGATCTAAGCAAAATATAAAAACAAAAGGCGTAAAAGGCTAAGGTGTAACACAAGTTACACAACACATTATAATAAAAAAAAAACAGTTTTTTGGAAAAATTGTTACTGTATGCAGAATAAACCAAATATTCTTGCAAAGAGTCGTTCACGAACTAGATATAATACTATGCCTACTAATGAACATTTTTTGGTTTTTTGATTTCGGTTAACCTGCTGGACTTCCATCGTGGCCACCGCAAGCCTCTATAAAAAAAAGGGTTCCGAGAGAATTGCCATAACTTTGTAAATTATTTATATTTTTTCAAGAACAAACGCTTGTTGTTTTAATAAATACATGTACTATCAATAAATAATAACTTTAGTCCCATAAAATAATTGCTACACACTTGAAAAAAAATCCAAAGTTCCCTCAATTTTTTCGCTCAAAAAGGTATATAACCCCTGAAGCGCATTTTAGTCCATACCAACATATTCCATCTGCACAACTTAAAAAGGCAACTTCGCTAAATAAACAGATTATGTCAAATGCTGGTCTTCAACACCATCACCTTTCCCAACTACAACCCCAATATAACCATCGTCGTCATCATTGCAATGATGCAATGCATTGTCTTTGTCACTGTCAAAGCGACTTGCAACTGTCAGAAGCAGAAATTGCATCTGCCCCTTCCCATTTTATTTCAAAATGCTTCTTCTCGTGGGGTTCGAATCAGCAAACCCTTGCTGTTGCTCCGGTCTTTGGTTCGTATTGTTTTTGCACAAAATATGCACATACCCAGTTTCTTCTGACAAAACTGGTTCTGAATAAGAAAACTTTTTTTTAATACGATTTTTTTTTTGAAGTTGAGTTGATTTTTATTTTGCACTTATTTATTTTTACTTAAAACTTACAAATGCAATGTCTAAAAAACATCAATCTTATAGTATTAAAGTTATCAGATTCACAAGCCGCAACATTCATTCGTTGTCATATGTTTAAACTATGGGTCAAGCCTCGAAGTAAGCTTGTAACTTTCCCGCCAGTGCACCTGTGTGTGCGATTTGCAAAAGCGACAGGCGCAGCTGTCAAAATGGCTTACACCGTTTCCGCCACTGTTTCCGTTTCCGCTTGCCCTCTCACACTCGCGTAAGCGAGCAGAGGTGATTGATGGTCGCACTAGAACTTTTAATTAAAGTTATTTGTGTAGCTGTGGTTCAGTTTTATTTCAACTGGGGCAGATGTTTTCTAATGTGTTCAGGGATTGTATTTCCGCCTTTATCTTTAGATTTCAAAAAAAAAAAAAGTTTACCCTTGTTTCTTGAAAACGATAAAGGTCCTCAGATTTTTTGATAACCCAACAAAAGAAACATCATCGGGGGTGCCACAGAAACCGTTCCGCCCAAATTCCAACCGAATGTCCAACATCTTCTCTATGTAAATTCCAACCCTCTTTGGGCGGAACGGTTTCTGTGGCACCCCCGCATATATATTTTTAACACGCGATAAATGCTTTAACAACCAACATTTTTTAAGGAAATCATTTAAGCAACAACAGTTAATGTAAAACCAATACTTCCATTTGTAAATATATTAATTTTTTTAATCTGTATTTTTATTTGTAAATATATTTATTTGGTTAAAAACAAAAACTTTATTGGGAGATTTTCGAAAGCGAAATTAAAGTTGAACTAAAAACTTTTTTAATACTTTTTTAAACAATAAAATTAAAATTAAAATTAAGTAGATAATGGGAAAATTTTTAAGGGAACTTATTTATTTTTTGATCCTGCTATTTATTCTGAACTTCCTGCGGCCAGCGCAGATTTTGTTCCCCATTATGCAACACATATTTGGCAGACATGGATGTTTTCAATAAAATGTTTATCTGCCTTCTATTCAAAAAAATGTCTCGTGGCAATTGAGTGTAAAACTTTTTTGGGGCCAGACAAAAGTTTTCTGGCTAAATTTGATCAATGAAATTAGGAAGATTTGAGATTTTTTGCTGACTTAAGTTCTTAAAGGAAGGAAGTTCCAAACGAAGCCCCAAAACTTAAGGTGCAATTCAGAATCTTAACGAAACAATCAGCGCCGAATGTCCTGCCGAGAAGAAAAGTTTTTGGCCAAAGCGTCGTCCCAGTTGGGCTCTTGGATTTTATTTTGAATTGCACAAATAACAGGCGAACCCATGTTGATATCGGCGACTTTAACAATCAAAGGGTCTACTGTAAAAAATTTCAAAACACAAACCCCTTACTTTTGAAGTAATTATAACGATTTGTGATTATAGTACCCTACAAGAAGCTGCAGGACTTTAACCGTGGCACCATGTTTCGCTCGCAGAGGGTCACTGAATTCGCCATTTTGAAGCCGCCTTTTTAAAGTGCACCCTTTACTTAAATTTTTATAATCTGCAATAACAAATCCATCCAATTACCAAATCGTAAGTTTGTACGGCATTTAATTCTCCTACAACAAAAATACAAACTTTGCCTTATTTTTGCCCAAAATCAGGGGAGCGTTCCTTTAAAGTGATGTCTAAATAGTGGGGCCAAATGTAAGTGTCTAAAAGAATTCATTTTTGACAATGGTCCTATTTCTGGTAGGAGGTTTAACAAAGACTTTGACCCGACTATACTTCACGGATTTTCTAATAGTTTGAGCCAACTTCCCATTTTGACCAAAACTTCGGACCTCATTTAAACTTTGTCCCGTTAATTGATGATGCCGATGCTGTGCCAAAGCCACTGCTCCAATACACATGAAGAGGGACTGCGCCTCTTGCTTTAATTGCACGTTTTGGTCGTCTTAAACCTTTTTACTTAATTTAAACAGGCAGAAAAGGTGGCACTTCCCTAGGCAGGAAAGGAGCGATCTGCCAGATGTTTATTTAATGCCCTCCCAACCCTTAAGTACTTCGGGATTGCTAGGCCCGCCCATAAATACAATTGACTTTAAGATACAAAAAAACAAACACGTAACTCTCTCGGTGCTTTTGGGTTAAGCCAAAAAAGCAAGACTGCGGTTATCTCAGGTGTCACAGTTAAGAGAAGCTGCACTGAGAAAAAACTTGAAAAATGCATACCACAGCAACTTAGGGCTTAAATGTAAATATTTGTATACTATTCTTAACACATTTTCTTGTTTTGAATGGGTACAGTAATTTTTTTTTTTATATTTTGAAAAAAAGAAAATATTGTTCGTCTTAAAAATGACTAGGTATGTCGAAAGTAAAATTTAGTTTTTATAAGTACACAAAAAGCTCTGAAAAGAAGTGTTCAATGGACGTAAATAAAGATATTTTCTTAATTAGGGAATTTCTAAGATGTGTTCGGTTCACCCATGCAGGTGGGCTTAGTCTTCAGGTGACGTTATCTTCAACTATACATACAGTGAGTGGTGGATTTTCTCGCTGTGCATTACATGACCCTCATCGCATCCCATCGAGCAACGGGCGTAGTTTGCCTTTTGGCAAGAAAAAATTGTCCTGCAAAAATGTAAGCAACAAGGTGTCACATTGAAAACTTTTTTGACCCTTTTTCATTCAGCTTCAGCCACGCTTCTTTCCCTGCTGTCCACTTCCTACTCTTCAATTCATTAGTCGATTGCTCTCGAGGTGATTGCCTGCTGTCAAAGGCAGTTGGCGGCCACGTTTGCCAGTCGAATGCTCTATTGCTCATGCCACGCGTTGCCGTCCACTAAAAAGTAAAACCAAAAAATCACTGGAAAATCGCGGCTTGAGATGAGTAATCCGCAGCTCTCGCTGGTCTAAAGTAAAATGATCTGAAATTAAATCTGAACACCGCGACTGTGTGTCTTCAGCACCTCAAGTATGCTTTAAAAAAAAAAAAATAAGACAGGCCTAAATTAAATGTAAAAACTACCAAAAATTAATTTAATAAAAATTATGTGTGCAGTATATGCTTATTAAAAATGAGTTTAATAAGTCTGGTAAGCCTTAGGTTTAAATTGAAAATAAAAATAAGAATATCTAAAAGTCGAGCACTGGCAAAGAGGTACAAACAATTATGCGAGCTGGTTTAAGTTATTATTTTTTTGACTTTTTTATCTGCTTTATGCTAATGTCCTGCTGGCCTTTCGCTGCAGGCGCTACCTTAAAATGTTCTAATACCCCGAAGAAGGGGAGCGGCAGGGGGCTTTGGCGACCGAGTCTTTGTAACTTTGCATTTAAAAAAAACATTTTGTTTAAATCAGCCTCTGGCCACAGACGGCCTCCTAAAGAGCAAAGAGGAAAAACCGAAAATTCTAGGAAAAGCGCGAAAAAGCGGAAGAGGAATGATGTGCAATTAGATTTCCACTAAAGCGGATTTCACGACATCACGTGACTTGGGCCACCCAACAAGTCACAGTCTGATACACTTAGAGAAACGCTGAAACAATGAACCGAAATAAATTATTGAAAAAACTATTTTTAGGTTTTAAAAATTAATTTTAAATTGATTTTTGCTAAGGATGTCTAAGATTTCTGAAAATAAATGTTGAGCTTTGAAACTCCTAAAGTATTTAAAAATAAAAAAAATTCCTTTTTTCGGATTAGTAGGTTTAAACTGATGGTTTCATTTGATGAAATTGTTTTTTTTTTTAATATTGTTCAATTACATTCTTAGATTTTAAATGGTAGTAAATAAAAATGGAATGAAACCAAAATAAAAACAGTGCGTCCTTCAAAGTTAAAATTTGTAAAATGAGAGAGTTTTGTAATAAAGGCTTACAACTATAAAAACGTATTTTTAACACAAAACTCAGTAAACAAACAATTTTAGTTTAGGTTGAACATTTTCATATGTAATTTAAACAACTTGGAATTTTATTTGCGTGTATAACTGTAAATATGTACAAAACAGCAGCAGCTTTAGTATATTTGCTGCTGGATTTTATTTCATCACTGCGCAAAATTGTACAAAATGATAAAGGCAGCTGGTGAGGCTCTTAGAGGGTGGTGAATAGGGCCATTGCAAGAGGAAAGGGAAGGCACATGTTGGACGAAGGCTGGAACCAGAATGGCAATAACAATGACAGCTACGTCGACAATAGGAAATGACGACATGAATAACAAGAGAAATTGTCGAGGGGAGGAGACATAAAGGGGAGAAGTTTTAGGGGGTGTCAGCTGGGTGGAGGGGGGCTAAAAACTAAACACCACAATAGGCCCATAGGCGACATCGGAAAACATGGGCTTAATACGGGGATGTTAAAAAATGTATGCTCCTCTAAAAGTGGGCCAAAAAGATTGCTGAATAAAAACATAGCTTTAGAAAATCTTATTGGGCGAACCGGACTTTTTCCCTTTTTTTCTTAATCTCTAATTAAATAAAATTTAAATATAAATATTATTCTTTATTTTAAATTGTTAACATTTGTTACTAAAACAAAAATAAAAGCAGATCTGAAACCGAATATATTTCTTTAATCTCGAATGTCTTCAATGAAGACTTAAATTAAACATTTTTTCTAGGTTTTTGGTTAGTTTTTTTTTTTTATTTTAGTACTCAGTGAGTTTAGGAAGTCTGTGGCGAGAAACCGGAGCAAACACTAAAGCTCCTTTTGTCTTAGCCAAGTCGGTGAGCGTGCCCTCCTTATTTTGCCTTGTTGCTGCCTGAAAGCATCGAAACTTGAATTGAGATGAGCAAAACAAACATAGGAGCATTGTCGAAGATACTGACACCCAATACCACTTGCACAATGACCGTAAGCCAGTCAGCGTGTGCCCCATTTAGATAAGTTTTTATAAATATAATGGCGAACGATGCTTTCCCCGCCCCCTTCCAACAAAATATATGTATAAGCCAGGCCACGCTGAAAATTGTTCGTCTAATCTTTCATTCTGATGGATCACTCATATAAAAACATTAAAATATGAGTGTGCTTCTGATTAATTTAATTTTATAAGTAAATCAAAAATTAGTTATCTGATTTAAAAAAGCGCCAGTTGTCGACAGCGTAATATATAACGATCCATTGCCTTATGGACCATTCATCGCTCTACGTATTTAAAAGACCCGCGTTTAACCCCGCCAGTTGAACACTGCGTATGCGTAATGTTTGCAATTGCAGTGTTATAGTTCACTAAGAATAAGGTTAAAACGCGCCTAAAAATACCAACTGGACCGAAAAGCGGAAAACTGCACACGTGGTGAATGGAAAAACCATCTGCGGATGGCAGTTGCCAATTTTTTGGAGAAAACATTGCTGGCGCCTTATTTCATGCAACACCAGGTCAGCAGCACTATTCATAAATATGCCATGGTGTGTAAGTGTGTGTACCCGTGCACGGGTACAGGGCCCTGTAGGGTCGTGTGGCAAGTGTACGTGTATGTGTGTTCAAGGGACTCTGTAAATAACGTGTTTTACGGCAATCGCCAGTGAACAATATTTTTGTATGCCATTGCCGAAAGTAAGTTGCTGAATATTATTAGCAAGAACTTAATTTGAACTTAATTTGCGTTCCATTGGAAATTGAGTAACAGTATTGAAGAAAATCAAATTTGGTGTTTACAAATTTGTCCATAACTTTTTTAATGTAGTTTGTACACGGTTTGATTTAATCATCCTCTAGCCCAGAAGAATAGAGGCTATATAAATTTATATTGTTCTTTTGAGCGCGCCAATTTCAAAAGTTTTACAGAGCAAACGTCAAAATTACTGTGGACAAAAAGGAGGAATAAGAGGAAGAAGCCCGGGGTTCTTTGTCCGTATCAAATTGGCCATGTTCAGGGCGGGTGCTAAAATAAAAATTCGTTTCTGGTTTGTTTTTTTATGTTACTGTAAAGTAGTGAAAATGTATTGACCGAAATTAAACTGTTCTTGTTGTCGGCACAAACGAAAGGACAGCAAACTTATAATTGAGGAAAATTTAAGTACTGCGCGGCAATTGAAACTTGGAAACTTAGTAAGGCTTGATGGAAATAAAATTTATTTTTCTAAAACGCTTTTAATTTCGGGAAAAAGTGCATAATTTAAGCCCTTCTAAAGTTGTCAAAAAATGAAGGAAAAATATAAGTTTGCTTTTCACTATAATTTGTGTAAATATTCCAGTTAAAATCAAATACTCCAGAGACTATCAAATCAATTGAAAATTAAAAAAGAAGGAGGATTGGTTTTTCTTTGGGTTTTCCGCGGAATGCAAGATGGACAAACATAAAACCGAACCATTCAGTATTGAGTTGCTGTCTTTGCTGGTGGGCGGGTGATTTTAAGAAATAATAAGCAATTTTTTGCTAACTAAGTTTCTATGAAATTAACAAGAGTTAAGTTTCTATGAAATTAACAAGAGTTAAGTTTCTATGAAATTAACAAGGTACAAAAACATATTGGTAACGGGCCAAAATGTTAATTATAATCAAAGGGAGTAGAATCCCCGGAAAGATCAAAGGCTCTGCGGGGTGGGTATTATATTTAATTACGACCGCTAAACGTGGTCACAATACGAACAAGAGCCAAAACGAGTATCTCCTGTATATATCTGTATCTCTTTGGAATACTCTACCTCTCTCTTATCCTGCGTCCTTTTATTTCTGGCCCAGTTATTGTTGGGCTGTTTCAATCGCTCACTGGGAGGCCATGGGACACAAAGAGCACTATTTTACTCGTAGCCATAAATTATGTTTTTATTCGGCGCTTATTTGAGAAACTAAAAACGGGGTGATAATTAAAAATGCGACTGCTGTTATACTTTTCAAGCTTTTTTAAAATATACTTGTGTTCCAAATATTGTTTGTTTAGCAAGAATCAACACAACAGAGGTGATAAAATTACATTTATCAAATCCTCTATTGCAGAAAATTTACACTAAATCATAATTTAAATAAGCTTTATTTTGTGATTAACTAAGTTATGCTTCAAAATTAGTTGTAAAGACTGTAACCACCAATATTTAACAAAGGTTGTTTAAATTAAATATTAAAATATATACTGAAATAGTAGTTTTTCTTAGGACAACAAATATACAACTTTTCACCGTTCAAAACACAATTTGGCATTGGCAAAGTAATTCGAATGAATTGAAATTGGAATTTCTCTGTCTTTGGGTCAAACCTTTTTGGGTTTTGCAGAGGTATTCGGATGAATGCATCAAGGTGAAGTGTGAAAAATTAGAGTTGGGGGAACCGAACAAGGCGAAAAGCAGGATATGTAATGAAAAAATCAGGAAACAGATTAGCATGGAAGGAAATATTGGTAAATTAAGTTTACTTTCCACTGATTGGTTCTGTTCCAGCCTGCAAAATTTTCGCTTCTTGTTGATTTTTTTACCCGCAATATACAAATTGTTGGAAAGCCTCCCGAGAGGAGCAGTCTACATCAAATCAAACATTGATTTTAGCCAGACAAAGTGCAATTGTCTTTTGAATATATTTATTTTAGTATATTGTAAAAATTTTTTTATTAAGTTCGTGGCCATTAGCTTTTATTAACAAATGTGTTTTTCAAATGAGTAAACATTAAATTACACAAAAAAATATATTTATTAATAAATTGCTTTAATATTAAAAAACCAAAACTCTGTAGTGCAATGTGAAAAATTTAAGTTACATTCTTAACCAAATGTGGAAACATCTTGGTCTAATTAAATCAGTCCTTTGATCAGCCTGTGTTTGTGTTGGGCCACGTGTTGTTTTGGTATTCGATTCAAAGGGAAAAGCTTTGGCTCCATTAAAAAACTTTATGGAAGTCAATCAAAAATAAAGTTTCAGCAGGTCATATCATTGACTTTGGTGTATGTACACAAAGAAAAAAAATCAAGAACATTACACTCGAACTGAGAACATTGTGCTTGAAAACCGTGTGAGCACGAAAATTCTCAGATTCAGTTGAATGTTTTTTAATTTTTATTTATTTATTTCAAAATTAGCAAATATCTGCCAATATAAAGGAGTTATTAGGAGTTATTTTTTAAAGATATCAAATGTTACCAATAACAGAACAAAAATGTAAAAACAAAAAAATTAAATCTTGTTAATTCCGTAACATTTTTAAGAACATTTTACTCTTAAATTAAGAACATATTTAAATCAAGTTTTAAAAAAATTAAGTTGTTTTTTCCTTGAATCAAAAAAATTGTCGTCTTAACACCTGACCTTTTTGAGTTCGACCTGTTTGTCAACTTAAGTCTATTTGGGCTCAAATCAAGAACATTTTTAAATTAAACAGATTAATAAATTTATAGTTTTAATGTTGGCCATAGTTTAACACTAAATGCCACAAATGAAAAAAATATGTTAAAAACCACACCTAAAAAGTTAGCTTAGGGGTCTAGCTTTACACAGATACCCAAGTAATATGTACTAGGTCGATAGTTATAAGCCGAAAACAAAACTATGCCCACAACCCCCACATTTCCCCTACCAATCAATGCCCGCTTGGTGATAATCCCTCTCCGCGTCTATAAAAATTTTCAAAATAATGAGTGCCCACGACCCCCAATTTGTATGTCCACAACCTACTTTAGCCGACATTTTAAGAAGTGACTAAAATAGTTTTGTGCATTACACTTACCTTTCTAATCGAATCACTTTGATTGATACACTTTTGAACTCTAAAAATTTCGTTATATTTTTAAGCACATTTTCAACTCAGATGATATCGTCAGAATTCTCTCTGTGTAGCTTTTCTTGGGCCCTGAGGAATCAATAACAGTAATTTATTTGACTGAAAGCCGAGCCAAAATTAATTAAGTCGTCTAGGGGCTAATGCACACGGTTCATTTGCATAAATATCAGCTTTCTTTTGCCCATTATGTGCATATTTTAAAATGTTTTAATAAATCTCCAGCGAGGTCGTGTCTTGTTTATTCTTAATGAAACACATTATTATGGCAGACAAGCAGGACATTGAATGGGGACGCTGGGGACACCTCGCCGCTGCACTATGGGTAAAAAGCCTGAAATTTTGGCATTAATACAATATTTTCGTATTTTAACATATTAAGTAGGTATTTTTTTTTGTTTCCTTAATAATAAGATAGAAGAAAAATAAGTTTAGAACATTTTTTCGGAGTACCCTTAAAATTTGACACGCGCTCAAAGTCAGCTGATTTTCGATAGCTTTTATTTGTAAAAATAGGCGGATAATATTGCTGAACTTGAAGCCTGTCTGTTAACTCGATCCCACAAGAAAATAAAAAGTGTAAATATGGAAGCAGCCGGAAAAAGTATGTAGATTAAATGCTAATACGTGTTTTTCAATAGTTATGGGTTGTTTTTGAGTTGCCGAACGTGTTGTTCGTGTGTATTTTTAGGCTTATACCAACAATTGTCCTTATGTTCTGTGGAGCATAACTTCTGTATAGCACAGCGAATCACGAAAGTTCAAGTTCAGGTTATTACCAAAAGTTTGAATTATCTGTTGGTGTTAATGCTTTTTGCCCATTTTTCCCCCTTTTCCGGAAAATCCTACTTGTTTGCAGGTGTTTTTTGAGTTCACGCGTGCAGTGCTGCTAGAGTTGTGACAAAAAAAATTTTAATTTTATTAAATTTTAATTTAATTTTTATTTTAAAATAACTTTAATTTAATAATTTGCCCTTAGTGCGCTGTCAGCATTATTAAATTATATTGTTGACTTTTCTCAGTGGCGGCATGACAATGCTGTTGTTGGCCGTGTTCCTGTTATTGTTTTTGTGGGAGGACTGGAAACCACCCACTCACCTTATCAGGAACAAGTGTAATGATAGCTTAAACTGTCATTATTACCTTCTGTTCGCCCATTGTATGTTTTTTGGCAGTCATATCTGCAAACACAGTACCAAGAAATCCACTGCTTTTATCGAGATTTATAACAGTGCTGGTATAAGTCCTCGAAAGCTCCCTTTCACTGAATGTTGTACTTCTTTTGCAGGATGCAGCACTTCCAGAAGAATTCGTGATTCTTCTTTATTTAATGTTTTCATGCTTAAGGTGGTGGAGTTTCCTTGTCTGTTTGGGCTAAAGACAACAACACTAACAGCATTTTTATTTATAATTATGCTCAGGCTGAGCTTTTATAGCAATACCGACAACTACAACCGCTGCGAGAATAACAACAGTAAAAAATTTATAAGTTTAAAAATGTAAAGAAACACATATATTTTGTATATTAACCTATGTTTTAGTGACTTTTAACTATTGTTGAATATTTAAAAAACACAACTTAGCATATAACAATTATAAAAAAAACATAAAGATAAGATCAATGGTTTGTGGTAGGCGTTCTAACTTAATTTTTAGTACATCAAATATAAATATAGACAACAAAATCTTAAAATTGTAAAAAAAATATTAATGGTTTTAAAAATTCAATCTTTATTTGTTTAAAAAAAATTGATTTTGTATTTGTCGTTTTATTCTTTAATAAAAATGCTAGCGGTATTAGTAAGTAAGAGCAAGAATATTTTTATGCTACTGCACGCTGTCGTCGCTTTAAGAGCGCAGTAGGTCATAAAAAAAGAAAAAAAATTTAAATGGATCTTAACTTTCACTTTAGTTAAGCTTGCCTTAACTTTTATGATGCCATCCGGAAATGGGGAAAGTGCGGTTTTAAAGCCAGAATATCGGCGGAAAGAAGGAATGGTGTCGAGTGGGCACATAAATATGTTAAGATGGCGACTATAAGTGACGGACTTTTTTTTAATACTGGCCATGAAGACAAACGCGAGAAGATGCTTGCATGTTAAGAACTCGCATTTTCCTTACTTGGACTTAATAATTTTTCAACTAGATGAAATGGGAAAGAACGGGCATTGTCTTCACAGCGCCAATGAAAAAATTATTGAAATTTAATTTGAGACATTTGCTAGGCTTTGGGGCACCTTTACAATATTCTGGGCACAGTTGACTCAAATCCACATCCAAGTCCATAAGCCATAGTTGGCCATTTTATCACTCTATCTGTATCTGTGGATGGAGTTTGACTGGACGTAAGAGGAGTGAACATTTTTACCCCCTTCAAATTGCTGATATCGTGGAATAAAAGTCGCAGCGTGAGTATCACACAGAATGCGGAAACCGAAAGTGGAGGCGGACACTGGGTGAACTGGCAAGTCCCTTTTTAACTTTGTGCTTCCTTTGTGGTACTGACTGATCAAGGTGATAAGGAAGGATTTTTTTGGGTGGGAACAAAAAATTGTAATTAAAAAATTGTCTGTGTTTTGGTGATAAGGATTTTAGTCGAACTTTTACTCATTATGAACTCTACTCGTGATGGCGGTGTCAGTCGAAGAGCAACAATCGTTTCCGGATCAGGTCGCCTTAGCAGTATTTTTGGGTTTTTTGCCACAAATCTCTGGGATGATTTATGTCGCCACTCGGCATTGGCCTCCAAAATTTATCGGAGCTGCGTTGACAGTTGGGCCTAAGTTTTCCCAAGGCCAGTGGCATCCCGAAATCTAAAGTCCGCTGTCCTCTGTCCTTCGTCCTCTGTCCAATCTCCTTGAGTTGGATGACAATTTCTGGTGTGAATGGCTCGCGGCCGACATCCTTTCTGCTATCTCACTTCTCCAGGAATGGGTGGTTTTCTTGAAGGCAAACAGCCAGTCAGTCGTTAGGCCAGGATAAGGGATCTGTTTGTGTGTGCGAGTGTGTGGGCTTAATTGTCCTGGAAGCGCCTCGATGCCTGTCTGTGTGATTTCTGTAGGAAATTAAATTCCTCGCGGCATGTTGGTATGTGTGTACAGTGTACAGACACTCAGTGCCCATTGTTTGCCTACTGTAAGTGTCTGTGCAAAGTCAGATTCTCTTTGCTGCGTATTTGCGTTTAATTTAATATGAACAATCGTTGTGGTTTTCCGACATGTTAAATTAAAGCCATTGGGGCCACTGTTAAAACGCATTCAGGCCATTACACAATCGGATGCTCGAAGTGTGAGCACGAAAATTCTCAGATTCAGTTGAATGTTTTTTTAATTTTTATTTATTTATTTCAAAATTAGCAAATATCTGCCAATATAAAGGAGTTATTAGGAGTTATTTTTTAAAGATATCAAATGTTACCAATAACAGAACAAAAATGTAAAAACAAAAAAAATTAAATCTTGTTAATTCCGTAACATTTTTAAGAACATTTTACTCTTAAATTAAGAACATATTTAAATCAAGTTTTAAAAAAAATTAAGTTGTTTTTTCCTTGAATCAAAAAAAATTGTCGTCTTAACACCTGACCTTTTTGAGTTCGACCTGTTTGTCAACTTAAGTCTATTTGGGCTCAAATCAAGAACATTTTTAAATTAAACAGATTAATAAATTTATAGTTTTAATGTTGGCCATAGTTTAACACTAAATGCCACAAATTTAATTAAGTTTAATAGATTATATTTATATTTTTAATGTTGGCCATAGTTTAACACTAAATGCCACAAATGAAAAAAATATGTTAAAAACCACACCTAAAAAGTTAGCTTAGGGGTCTAGCTTTACACAGATACCCAAGTAATATGTACTAGGTCGATAGTTATAAGCCGAAAACAAAACTATGCCCACAACCCCCACATTTCCCCTACCAATCAATGCCCGCTTGGTGATAATCCCTCTCCGCGTCTATAAAAATTTTCAAAATAATGAGTGCCCACGACCCCCCAATTTGTATGTCCACAACCTACTTTAGCCGACATTTTAAGAAGTGACTAAAATAGTTTTGTGCATTACACTTACCTTTCTAATCGAATCACTTTGATTGATACACTTTTGAACTCTAAAAATTTCGTTATATTTTTAAGCACATTTTCAACTCAGATGATATCGTCAGAATTCTCTCTGTGTAGCTTTTCTTGGGCCCTGAGGAATCAATAACAGTAATTTATTTGACTGAAAGCCGAGCCAAAATTAATTAAGTCGTCTAGGGGCTAATGCACACGGTTCATTTGCATAAATATCAGCTTTCTTTTGCCCATTATGTGCATATTTTAAAATGTTTTAATAAATCTCCAGCGAGGTCGTGTCTTGTTTATTCTTAATGAAACACATTATTATGGCAGACAAGCAGGACATTGAATGGGGACGCTGGGGACACCTCGCCGCTGCACTATGGGTAAAAAGCCTGAAATTTTGGCATTAATACAATATTTTCGTATTTTAACATATTAAGTAGGTATTTTTTTTTTTGTTTCCTTAATAATAAGATAGAAGAAAAATAAGTTTAGAACATTTTTTCGGAGTACCCTTAAAATTTGACACGCGCTCAAAGTCAGCTGATTTTCGATAGCTTTTATTTGTAAAAATAGGCGGATAATATTGCTGAACTTGGAGCCTGTCTGTTAACTCGATCCCACAAGAAAATAAAAAGTGTAAATATGGAAGCAGCCGGAAAAAGTATGTAGATTAAATGCTAATACGTGTTTTTCAATAGTTATGGGTTGTTTTTGAGTTGCCGAACGTGTTGTTCGTGTGTATTTTTAGGCTTATACCAACAATTGTCCTTATGTTCTGTGGAGCATAACTTCTGTATAGCACAGCGAATCACGAAAGTTCAAGTTCAGGTTATTACCAAAAGTTTGAATTATCTGTTGGTGTTAATGCTTTTTGCCCATTTTTCCCCCTTTTCCGGAAAATCCTACTTGTTTGCAGGTGTTTTTGAGTTCACGCGTGCAGTGCTGCTAGAGTTGTGACAAAAAAAATTTTAATTTTATTAAATTTTAATTTAATTTTTATTTTAAAATAACTTTAATTTAATAATTTGCCCTTAGTGCGCTGTCAGCATTATTAAATTATATTGTTGACTTTTCTCAGTGGCGGCATGACAATGCTGTTGTTGGCCGTGTTCCTGTTATTGTTTTTGTGGGAGGACTGGAAACCACCCACTCACCTTATCAGGAACAAGTGTAATGATAGCTTAAACTGTCATTATTACCTTCTGTTCGCCCATTGTATGTTTTTTGGCAGTCATATCTGCAAACACAGTACCAAGAAATCCACTGCTTTTATCGAGATTTATAACAGTGCTGGTATAAGTCCTCGAAAGCTCCCTTTCACTGAATGTTGTACTTCTTTTGCAGGATGCAGCACTTCCAGAAGAATTCGTGATTCTTCTTTATTTAATGTTTTCATGCTTAAGGTGGTGGAGTTTCCTTGTCTGTTTGGGCTAAAGACAACAACACTAACAGCATTTTTATTTATAATTATGCTCAGGCTGAGCTTTTATAGCAATACCGACAACTACAACCGCTGCGAGAATAACAACAGTAAAAAAATTTATAAGTTTAAAAATGTAAAGAAACACATATATTTTGTATATTAACCTATGTTTTAGTGACTTTTAACTATTGTTGAATATTTAAAAAACACAACTTAGCATATAACAATTATAAAAAAAACATAAAGATAAGATCAATGGTTTGTGGTAGGCGTTCTAACTTAATTTTTAGTACATCAAATATAAATATAGACAACAAAATCTTAAAATTGTAAAAAAATATTAATGGTTTTAAAAATTCAATCTTTATTTGTTTAAAAAAATTGATTTTGTATTTGTCGTTTTATTCTTTAATAAAAATGCTAGCGGTATTAGTAAGTAAGAGCAAGAATATTTTTATGCTACTGCACGCTGTCGTCGCTTTAAGAGCGCAGTAGGTCATAAAAAAAGAAAAAAAATTTAAATGGATCTTAACTTTCACTTTAGTTAAGCTTGCCTTAACTTTTATGATGCCATCCGGAAATGGGGAAAGTGCGGTTTTAAAGCCAGAATATCGGCGGAAAGAAGGAATGGTGTCGAGTGGGCACATAAATATGTTAAGATGGCGACTATAAGTGACGGACTTTTTTTTTAATACTGGCCATGAAGACAAACGCGAGAAGATGCTTGCATGTTAAGAACTCGCATTTTCCTTACTTGGACTTAATCATTTTTCAACTAGATGAAATGGGAAAGAACGGGCATTGTCTTCACAGCGCCAATGAAAAAATTATTGAAATTTAATTTGAGACATTTGCTAGGCTTTGGGGCACCTTTACAATATTCTGGGCACAGTTGACTCAAATCCACATCCAAGTCCATAAGCCATAGTTGGCCATTTTATCACTCTATCTGTATCTGTGGATGGAGTTTGACTGGACGTAAGAGGAGTGAACATTTTTACCCCCTTCAAATTGCTGATATCGTGGAATAAAAGTCGCAGCGTGAGTATCACACAGAATGCGGAAACCGAAAGTGGAGGCGGACACTGGGTGAACTGGCAAGTCCCTTTTTAACTTTGTGCTTCCTTTGTGGTACTGACTGATCAAGGTGATAAGGAAGGATTTTTTTGGGTGGGAACAAAAAATTGTAATTAAAAAATTGTCTGTGTTTTGGTGATAAGGATTTTAGTCGAACTTTTACTCATTATGAACTCTACTCGTGATGGCGGTGTCAGTCGAAGAGCAACAATCGTTTCCGGATCAGGTCGCCTTAGCAGTATTTTTGGGTTTTTTGCCACAAATCTCTGGGATGATTTATGTCGCCACTCGGCATTGGCCTCCAAAATTTATCGGAGCTGCGTTGACAGTTGGGCCTAAGTTTTCCCAAGGCCAGTGGCATCCCGAAATCTAAAGTCCGCTGTCCTCTGTCCTTCGTCCTCTGTCCAATCTCCTTGAGTTGGATGACAATTTCTGGTGTGAATGGCTCGCGGCCGACATCCTTTCTGCTATCTCACTTCTCCAGGAATGGGTGGTTTTCTTGAAGGCAAACAGCCAGTCAGTCGTTAGGCCAGGATAAGGGATCTGTTTGTGTGTGCGAGTGTGTGGGCTTAATTGTCCTGGAAGCGCCTCGATGCCTGTCTGTGTGATTTCTGTAGGAAATTAAATTCCTCGCGGCATGTTGGTATGTGTGTACAGTGTACAGACACTCAGTGCCCATTGTTTGCCTACTGTAAGTGTCTGTGCAAAGTCAGATTCTCTTTGCTGCGTATTTGCGTTTAATTTAATATGAACAATCGTTGTGGTTTTCCGACATGTTAAATTAAAGCCATTGGGGCCACTGTTAAAACGCATTCAGGCCATTACACAATCGGATGCTCGAAGTAGCCAGTTGCGGTTAGCAAACAGATACAAATGTTACTCGTGCAAGTTTAAACATGAATTAGTTATTCGCAAATTGCACGGATGCCTGAGCTTGATTGATTTAAATGGGCGAAGCACTTTCTTGTGTGACCCAAAAAATTAAATTAAATCAAATGAAGCTATTTCCTCTGAAAGGTTAATACCAGGAAAAAATAATCAGGAGATTTAATGCACGTTAAAAAGTAAGTTTTATTTTAAATTAATAAGCATTTATAAATAAATTAAAAGAAATTGCTTAACTTTCAAATTTACAGGTTTTGCTTAAGACGTTCGCATTATAACGAATTTTCTTAAAAGAATTGAAACTTGTTGTTTACGTTGGAGTTCAGTTAATTGAGAGAGAAACTTATGAGATTTTTCAACAGTTCTTTACTGATGATGACGATGATGAATGAAATTTACTTCTTTGTTTGTTTGAGTTAAAAATATCATAAATTCTATCTTCGTAAAAGCCAGCTTAGCTTGATTTTCATAATTAAATTAACACATTTTCTAGGGATATAAAGCTGCTCCGTTATCTACTTTCAGGCATTAACCAGAATCAATTTGATGCAGAAACAAAAGACAAATTCCAAAAATCTAAAGTCCAATTTAATTTAACTCTCCAGCAAATTAAAAAAAAAACATAGAGTCCACACGTAAACATATTCAACTCCGTATATATGTTTATTAAACTAGAGTTTTAGGATTTCGTTATACAACAACCATCCAAGTATCAACTACACGACAGCTGTGTTGCTCATATTGGCAATTATTGTCCATAAATTGCAAATTTATGAGTGTGGGCATATTTTTGGGTAAATGTTTACCTTTGTGTGAAAATCACAAATTTGCTCGTATTTTGCTTCTAATGTGTTCAAACAGACCAATTTGGAATTTCCTTTTTTCCATATTTGGCCAACAGTTAATCACTAACTCAGGCGCTTGTGGACCTGTCGGAGAACCCCGCAAACTGATTCGCCTTCAGGGTCGGAGTCGTTGAGTCAAAGGGCTTAATCTATTTGGGGCAAACATTCTCCTGGGCGGAGTGAAAAAAAGCATGAATACGATTTTCAACACATTTTTCACATTAACTGCCAGTTGCTCGGATGTTGACAGCGTCGTCTTCTATTTTGTATGCACAGTCTGCTGGCAGGACAACAAAAAACCATCTCCCCAACATTTAAGTGGGCTATTCTGGTGGGTGGTGGATCCCTATCCCTGCACCACTCCAGTCACACATAAATAAGTCAACGCCCTCAAATGCAATTGCAGTTTTGATCGGCAAGTGATTGTCAGAGTTAAGCGAGAAAGATTGCCAAATGGGTAATTTGAAACTTAAAGCCTTTAAACTAAATTAGAACCACTTAATCGTTAAAGCCATTCATTGGGATTGTATTGTGGTAAAGTGAAATGAATTAGTAATTAGTATTGGTTAAAAGGTGCTGTATAAGTGGTTAGGTGGGTTTCGAAAAAAAAAATCGATTTTTTTTTATTGTCTCCTTCTTAGCTGGAGCTCAACTTTCAATTTTGTGTGTTTCTGTTTTGCTCGCAATCCTGCGGAGGAGGAAATTTGAAGTTCAAAACAAGTTGCAGTCTCCTTTATTGCATTTTTTCCTCTATCCTTTACTGGATTGCACTGTTTTTTTTACCATTTTTTATTTATGTACCTGTTTTTTTTTTTATTATTTTTTTATTGCTTAGAAGCTGCGCTGATTTCTGAAATCCAATCAGTTTTACCATACATCACTGTCTTTTCTTTTTCGCTCGACTGCCTTTCGTTACAAAAGAAGTGGGAGACTTTGACCCGAGCTAAGAGCAAGAAGTCGCCCCATTACTTTTTGGAAGAATTGTGTCTATTAAAACATATTACTTAAACAGAGAAATAGATATTTTTAGGCTTCATTTAGGTATAGATAAATTAGTTATTGTTTTTATTGCAAGTTTTTACATAAGTTATGGCTTCAATTAGGTACGTTTAAAACTTTCAAGGTGTTTGTGTTTTAAAAATGTATTTAAAATATATGTGATCATCATTGAATATACTGCCACCCAATGTTTGTAACTACCCTGAGAATAAACTTACAAGGATTGCAATATTCAGCTGCATTCAATCAGATAAACTTGCAAGTAGATAATTCTTTAATGAATTGAAAGCCTACAAGGTCTATAATGTACGACTTAGGTCCATGATATCAGTAAGTTATCCCATTCAGAAATAAACAATAGCCATTTCTTGCCCTACCAACAATTTGAGCCTGAGATCCTTTGTCAATTCGTCCGAAATTTTTTGCTCAAAATGCGACCAGTGCTTTTATTTATTTCCGTTGACCCCAACTCAAAACCTTAAATTACACAAAGCACAAACAGCCAGTTACGATCCAACCGCACGCATCGTAAAAACTTGTGGAGATGAAGCGGTCAGGGGCATTATGTCAAAATTCAAAGCCACGAATAATTAAACAAATTTTCAAATTAGCATTATTTAACTGAAAAATTTCACCCGAAAAGTGGACAGCCCTTTCAAAACTTAACCCACTGGCCACGTCCCATTTGAGGGGTTTTTTTTTGTGCAAAGTGAAATGTTAAAAGGAAGTTTGTAGGAGATAATTGCTTATTTGCAATTGTAATTTATTCATTTTTGTCCAATATGCAGTATAACGTAGGGCTTCACAAGCTAAACAAAAATATTCTCATGTTATTTAGGATAATTGCCAGCTTGTCAATGACTAATGACTCGGTCATGACAAGGATATGTCATTGATGCTCATTGCTTTTAATTTCAATTGGGAGATTAAGTAACGCTAAGCTTGAAAAAAGAAAAATATACTAGGCTCTGATATTTTTTTATCTGGTGGATGGATGTTTTACTCTTGAAGCACAAAAATAAGGTCTTGAAAAAAAAAACCTTTCGTGATTTGCTGAAGTTTTTGCGTAGATTACGGTTGTTAAAGTTTAAAAGAACTTTGGTAAAATATTAAACTGGACTTAAAAAATGTATGTTATTATAAAGTTATTTAAAAGAATATTAAAGAAAAACAAATTTCATAGCATCAAAGAAGATAAATTAAGTATTTTACCAACACTGTATACGACTTTTTTTATTTAATTGTTTGGTTCTTATATTTTTAAATCCAAAGCGTTTTTAAGATTTAACTATTTGTCATAGAAGTTGATTTAAAAACGATTTCAATGTTTCAAGATCTTGGAAAATAGAAAAATTTCAATCTAACCAAAAGTTTCTTTTAGCAGGAGATTGTTGTTGGTCCATGAAGCTATTTAAACAAATTTTCCTGGATTGCTCACTTTGGTTTTCTCAGAATTGGGTCATATGTTGCAGTTTTATGTCACTACATTCAAATAAATAGCTGCCTATTTAAAACAGTTAAAAGGTAATCGCTGCCGCCAGATAAAACCACACGATGTCCTGACAAGAGGCAGCTGCTAGGCAGAATGAGTTTTCCGCATCGCCCTTCTTTTTTCACGGATGACAATAAATGAGCGCCCATTTGCGTATGATTAAGAGGAAGAGAAAACAGGAAAAGTGAGGACTACGAAATTGTTTGTTTGTTAAATTGCGTAGACACTGCAATTAATGAAAAATATAGCAATCATAAATACTGTGGCAAATTTGTCAATCTCGTCTAGCGTTTTTTTGCGGGCTTAACTTCTGACCAGTTTTCTCAAGGTTTTATTTTTTTTTGGTCCAGACGCCGCCCTTTGTTGGCCTGCTTACTTTGTTTGTTTACAGTCTGGAATTCCTTTCTTTTTTTTCCGATAAGAGTTGGAAGATGGAAGATTTTCTGCGTTGGCGACAAGCTCAACATATTAATTATTAATTTCGATTTTGGTTTGCAAGCTGCGGGATACCAATAAAACCAGCGAGGACGACGGCCTGGTTCTGTGGCTGTTCGTGATTTATAAACACGCGCGTCGCTTTGGGTGATTTACTGCAAATTGTCTTAAAATGTTAACCACATTTTGTAGCCGATTATGTTGCTTTTCGGTAGCTCGCATGCTTGGGAGTTATTATTATGAAAACGGAAAGAAAAGTAACGCACGATTTGGTGGGATTTGTTATGTTATACAGCAGATTAGATTCACAATTCTTTAGCTGCAGCTAGCGTTGTGAACAACCAGAATTTGAAATATTTCTACTTAGGAAACAGGGAAAAAATCTGTGGTTTTGTGCTTAAAAACTGGAACAAGCTCCTTCATAATTGGTAAGCTACGGGTACTAAAGTTTAAAAGTATTTCAAATGATAATAAAAATCAATATTAAAAGAAGTATACGAATCGGACATTGGTCTAATGGTCACATCCAATTTGTAATTTAATTTTAAGTAGAGCCTACATTCTTACAACAAGAAAATAATTAAAAAAAAAGCTAGTCAAGTTAAACACAAATTTCATTTTAGATTATTAAAAATATAAAGTTTTTGACATGTTTTGATTCAGTATGCGGGCGGCACTTCAGAATTTTGTTCTGCCATTTAGTGCATTTGAGTTGGGGAAAGCAGTTTCTTGTTCCACCCTCAAGCATCCACTATTTAGCCATCTTTAGTCAGTTTCTATATCTTTTCCATTGCTCAAAACAAAAGATCGTAATGCTCAACTCTGCTCTGCTCTTTACAGGCCAAAGTTCGTGTACGACGGCATAAAGCGGCTAATAGAAAAGGTAAGTAACTGCTAAGTTGCTTTTGCGTCTCTTTTGGACTGGGCCTGGCAATTGGTCAAATTAACAGAGAGACGTAATGCACAATGATGATGTTTTCACAGCTGCAAGAGCTACTGCCGCCCATGCTGATGATAAGGCTGAAAACTTCGTTGTTCCTGCCAGTTTAAAGGCAGAGGATAGGGGACCAGACCAAAACCTGGACCGAGACAGACAATGAGAGCAAGGCTTAAAGCTGCATTTCCGCATCTGGTTTCTGTCGGTGTCCTTGTCATAGCCATTTCCACAGAATGAGCTGGTATCAACATGCCCACTGCCCTTCACTTTGCGAATTGCGTGGTCAGGCTGCTTCTGCTCGTTGTGTACCCTTTTAACCCTCGGATATCTGCGTTCTTCAATTTTGTTGCCGCAAATAATTTTATTCATCCTTGGAACAGTTCAAAAGATTCTACTTTGGTACAGAAAAATATAACAAGAGTCTTGTTACAAGACCAAATACAAAAGTCGATTGTGGACATATTTAAAATTCAATTAAAAAACAAAAAAACAGCTGCAGCGATAGGTAGACTTTGCCATTTCTGCTTGGCCAAAAGAGGCAGGCGTAATAATAATTAAAGTGCCAAAGAATAAATATTGAAATTTAATTACGAAAATACATCGAAAGAGTTCAAATACTGCCGGAAAATATTTGGGAAACTACCATTTAGTGCCACAGAAATAGAAGTGATCAATTTATCCGCCAATCAATCACTCAATTTGCTCTAAGTAAATTTCCCCTCTCGAACATTCCAGAATATTCCACCCGGTAGCTAATGATTTTAACAATCTTTTCATTCCATTCCCCAATGTTCTCTAGTATATTATATGGGCTAATCCTGCGTTGCGGACGTTACATTTGTAAACAAAATTGATTGTTAGAGTTGACACAGCTGTCGTTGCCGTGGGTATATTTTCATGAAATTTTTGCCATATGCAGTTTCTTGAGTGCACTTTTAAACTAATTTAAAAACAAGAGGCTAACTGTTTTTGAAAGAAAGTTATGCTTGCTCAAAGTTCCGTTGCGGACGTTACCAAAAATGGAAGTAAAATTTGAGGTGTGTATTTTCACATTTATTAGCGAATTAAGAATAGTTAACCAAAAAAGTAAGCTAACTAAAAATGAAGTGGAATGAATGACCATATCAATGCAGCTTAAAAAAGAAAGATAACTAGTTCCGTTAATAAAAATAATCTTAATTTAAATTTGTTGCGGACGTTACGTTGCGGACGTTACACTTCATTTATCAAGCTATAATAGACGTTTATCTATACTTTTAGGCACGATTTGATAGTTTTTTTGAATTGAGAAAATAGTTTAACATGTAAACGACACTTTGTGAACAAAAATTCTAATAGGAGAATATGACAAATGAAAACAGGTCTAAAAAACAGAAAAAAATACCAAAAAAAAAATACTTTTTGCTAATATTAACTAGTTGAACCAAAAAAATATTAAATTTTTTTGTTTATTTCTTAGACAAGTTTAGTTCCTATGATTTTGTTAGAAAACCATATAGAAATATATTTTTATTTGCTTTTTTCGTTTTTCGGGCTGGTTTCCAAATTCTCGGATTAGCCCATATCTGGTCGCTTTGACGCGTTTTCTAACAAAAACATTTTAGCAATTTAAATATTGATTATGATTGATTTAGCGGAAAAGGTCGCCACTAAATATTGTTGATTAGCGTTTTCCACACTCGAATTCAGTTAGCGAGTCTCGATTGCACTTCTATTCTCTGCTCTGTAAATAATACAAAGTAGAGTTTACGAGTTGCCGCAATTCATAAAAGTAATTTTAATATAAACATTTTTAGGGTCTCAAGTGCATAGAAATTGCATATTTGTGTTGAACTTTTTTTGAACGTAAAAAAACCAAATAAATACTGGCAATGGCCCAGGATGAAACCTGTTTACTGGTCAAACATTTGCAGAAAACTTTCGGCCCAAATCGTTGAACGTTGTTAGCCTTGCCAGAAACTCAAACACACTGGCAAAAGCTGGCCAAAAATTGGAGAGAAGCCAAGTAAAGAGTATTGAACCAAACCACGTGGCCTCGCAAACTCTTCAGGACCCAAGGATTTTTTTACGCTCGAGAGTAGAGTCCACGTACATAGGTAATTGAGTATGAATAAGGAATGTGGCAGGATCGTTTTGTAATGTTTGCCAAATAAAACGCTGCTAGCTGTGTTTTTTTCAGACATTGCACAATGGGGAAAATTACCACTTTATCTGGCATTTGCATGTTTTTTAGAATTTTTTTATAAGTACAAATTTATTATTAACTTATCAAGAAAACTTTAGACTTTTATGTCCCAAACTCAAAATGTTACATTTTACAGTCCCATGTGATAATAACAGCTGTTAAGTTAGCGGTTGCAATCAAAAGCACGTGCACAAAGTTTTGTACATTTTTGCATTGAGTTTTGTTATTAATTTTTTGTATTGGGAAAACAATAAGAAGAAATTCAAGTCATGAACATTGATTTAGCTGATTTTCACTGTGTGTTTAATGTATTAAATCGTTTAAGGGGGGAAATACAATTGAAAATTTATTTTTTTTCGAAACATTTTTTTTTGTCTAAATATGTCTGGGAATAAGCCTTTAAAAGCATAAAGCCGTCCGGTACTTATTTTCAAAGTAATACGCAATTTAGTGAGTGCTTTTCACCTTACCTTTTTCACAAAGGTAAACTTTAAACGCTTCTACTGAAAAGTCGTGTTTTCAAAGTCGCCGTGCAATGTACAGGTCAGAGATTTCATTTTAATCAAATGCGGTTTTTTGCTTTATGTTTGAAATGAAATTTTCCACAACATGAATAAAAGGATTTTTCATATTTGTTTGTTATAACATGTTTTTTTTACGAACAAAGTCGAAAAAAAGTGTTTTTTGAAAAATTGTTTTCCAACTTCACATTTTTTCATGGAAAAACCATTTTTTTACATATGAAATAATTCATGTTGTGCGCTGTACCTCTAAGATTAATGCCCAGTTGCTGTTTTTTGTTTTAGACGTGATCCTGGGCCTGGAGACTGCACGGCGCAAAGTTCATCCCTCAAAACACGACTCCACATTATTGATCATAAATGGGCTTAATTACAATTTTTTAAATAACTTGACTGATTTTCATTGCCCAATAATTTCCTAATAACATGCAAAAAGAATCGCTAAGATTCATTTAATTTCCCACTTGCAATCCACTCCCAAATATAGGCCTCATTTTAGGCCTTTTAATTGTATTTCCCCCCCTTAAATTGTGGGTGTGTATATTAATATTATGTCGTTTTATAAGAGCTTCTTGAGCTGGAACAAATTTAATCTTTGGAAAGGACTATGTAAAAGAGATAAGAATTGTTTAGATGTTTGTCCTAGTGTTTGTTGTAGCGTTTTCAATTCTGAGTTCACAGGTATTGGTTTAACTTTCCTATTTGTCCCTCTTTTGCCGCTATTTGCATTTTTGGTGTGTGGAATAGCGAGAGGGGCCGGAACGAACGAGGAAAGACAGTAAAAAGCTATTTTGAACTGCACACATGCAATAATATTAATAAAAACATTTTTAAAGTAAAAAAATTAATTATTTGAAATAACTTGTATTATAACTGGCTAAAATGTATTAGTTAGTACTCACATTAACTTTAAATGAACACATTTGCAATGGATAAACGGTAAACAACTTTGGCTTTAAAAAAAATGTAAATGTTGCATCAGAAGGCAAAATAGATTTAATACTGGATTCAGCGGAACTACCAAACTTCCAAAGTGATGAAGGAGGTTTTTTTGTTAGTTCAAGCAGCAATAGGAAAAAAAAAATGTATTTCTTATAATTTTGGGGGCGGAAAGGGGCGTAGCGAAACTCCTATCTGCACGTGAGCACGTTTGTGGGACTACATTTAAAAAAAAATGTTATTTTTTAGATTTTTTGTGCGGAAGGGGCGTTGACACGTCCACTTCACTAAAATAGCTTCTTATGGTCTATAACAACATAAAAAAAAACCGCACTGAAAAATGTCTTTTGGATTAGGTACTCACAATAATAAATGCCAGAAAAAGTGGTAATTTTCCCCATAGTGCATTGGCAAGCAAAGTAACTGGAAAATGAATTCGATACATTATCATGATGTCAAGTCGTGCGTGGTGGCGACTGTCGAAAAGTATAAATTATCATTTCTTTGCGGAACACCTGCATCCCTCAAGGAGTGGCGCTAAGAAAGTCATAAAAAGCCACCCACCACCCATTTTGACTGAAAGGCAGTGGAGTAAAGTAAAGAAGCACTACACACGTGCGCATAAATAAATTTTCAATAAACCGCATGGTTCCCATGGAAGGTGTCTGAATTTAAAGGCCAGCCTAGAAAAAATAATTGAATTACCATGTGATGTGAAACAGTGAATATCAACTTAGTGAAAAGTACTTCAAAGAATTGTTAACATTGGCACTTATTTAATACATAAATGTATTATTTAATACATAAATGTATTATTTAATACATACCTGCGCAGTTTTTAGACAAAATATATTCACTTTACATAAGTATGTTTAAAAATTCTGTTTATTGCATTAAATTAAAATCATTGTTTACAAATATTTGTATTTTTCTTGTGTGACTAGCTCATTAAATTATAAGTTTTATACTTGTAGCTTCAGAAACAACTTTAAATAAAATAAATTAAATTTAAAAAAAAACCTCAAGTTTTCTTAACAGCTAACTAACTATAAGAGTTTTAAACTATTAAGTATGTCCAATTTATTTGTGTTAAAGAAATTACGATGATAATCAAGATTTAATAACTATTTTATATTTTTTGTAACCTTTATAACCTAGTAAGCTCAAGTATTTTAAAGTGTATTACTGCAAATGTTAGTAAATTTTTCCCTAAATCTGAGTGTTACTTCTGTTACTAAATTAAGCCTGAAGCCGAAATAATTCGTCGTTGAGGAGAGTTTTTCCAAACACATACAAATAGCAATTTTCTTAAGGGGAGCTTCTCATGTAACACGTCAAAAAGTAGTGGTTTTTGGAATTTTTTTTCACTCGGAAAATAAAAACACACACAAATAATTTTTCGCATATATTTGAAGACATGTTTGAAGTATCAAAAAAAAATTTTTTTGAAAGTCTTAAAAAACAAAATGGCGGACTTATTGAAGTTCGCGTGCGGCGCGATTCGGATGAGGTGTTTATCGCGGTACAGTGTGGAGCCCAAAGTTTTCATCTGAAACATACAACAAGTAATTTTTGTTATTCAGCAAACATTAAACGAGTGCGTGAATGTCTGCATTTAAAAAAATTTTTCTTCTACAATATTGAAATCACGTCTTGAAAAAAAAGTCCTGTTTTTTCTTCATTTTTTGTCGCTAAATAAGGCTTAAAAGTGTATAAAATTTCACAATTCCAGACATTCACGCACTCGTTTAATTCATAATCAGCAAAACACTTTTTAAAAATCAAAAATCGGTTCAGTAGTTTTTGCGCAATCGTGTACCGCGTTTTTAAAATCATAGTTTTGAGAAAAAACTATTTAAAGTTTTGAGCTAGCGCCAAATCGCACAAAAAGCGCGACCGAGCGCACTGATTCAATCAATCATAACTTTCATAATATTTAGAGTTGAGTCATCAAACTTTGGGAATATACTCCCAAGACGTTATTCTATCAATCTATGAAAAAAAAAAAAAATTTATTTTTTGAAAATTCTACATGAGAAGCTTCCCTTAAAGAGGCTCCCTTGTGGAGCCGAATAAGATGAAGTTGAATGGTGCAGTAAAATCGTTTGACTCAAATGTCTGAAGGAGAATCGACAGACTTCATAAAATCGCAATTTGCGCTATTCCGATTTTATTACAACACGTTGACGGAGACACACGTACTTCTGGAGGAGATGGGAGTTGATGTACTCCAAAGAGAAAAATCAATTTTAGCAAATCTGCAATTTTTACGTCGCCCGCTGAACAACTTACTTGCCAGACGTTCTTGAAGAAAACATAGACATAGACAACATAGACATAGATGCTTTTATTTGGGGGTTATTTTCCGGCAGGTGGAACAGTGACCCATGTCAATTACTGAGCCTATTTATAATCCACGGGTTTGTCCTGCTTTCTAGCTTTTTATAGATTGTAACATACACGAAGCACACAAGCAAGCATTTATCATGCAAGGGCAAGGTAAAAAAAATGTACGTTTATGATTGCACTGTCTTTAAAAATGGACCTAAAAAAAAAAAAGATTGAGCCACATATAAACCAATGTTGCATCCCCTATGATATAGCTAAACAATCCCAATAATTTAAATCAATGAAACTAAAACAATACATAGGTCGACTATTTGGTTCTGCCACATAAAATCAAAGGTTGTTTTAGTTTCTGCCAATCATGAGGCGCATGAATATATCCTCTTGTGAAAACAAACAAAAATAACATAAGATCCCAATCAATTTGCTCAATTAAAGCAATGATAGGCAATAATGCCCTATAATGATAGGTGCTCGCATTTGTAATGTGAGATTTGATTCGTGGCATCCATTTGTTTTGTTTGCCTTCAGACTTTTTACCATTCTGTGCCACCTGTACGGAATCCTCCACAGGATGTTTATTCCTAACATGGCGGAGCAGCAACATTTAAGAGTTTATTCAATGAATTTTCTATCTCTTCCATCCTCATTTAAGACCTCTCATTTAGACCTAGGAACCTTACAGACCCATTTCCGCAACTAAAAACACTTAATAATATGGCAAAGTCCCGATCTATTTATGGCTTCGCACCTGGCCATTTATTATTAAATTTCATTTTATTTTATTTTACTCGAAGCCGTGAAGCTCTTAAAATTGATTTATTTCCATCGAGGTGGCCACCAAACAAAAACTGAAACAAAATTTTCAATTCCGCCTTCCCACACGAAACGTTGCTGGCATCTTAAGTGCCTGCGATTAGTTTGTTAAAGTCGGAATTTCATCATTGGCGGCTCCACAATGGCTAGAAGCTACGTCTACGGGCGAGATTAAGGGTTTGGGTACGGGAAAAAGTAAACCACTCAACGCAGCGTCCTCTGGGTGCTTAGGTTAGCATCATCAGGTACTTGAAGTCCGTGAGACCGCACTTTGCTGAGCCACCAGCTAACAACGTACCACAGCACAGTGGTCAAAATGCCGAAACTTTTAAACAAAAGTAAAACCCAATATCGTTAAAAGTGCAGGTAAAATTAAAGCAAATATATCTAAATAAACGGTTTTTTGCACACAGAAAAAATTTTATGGGTAAATTTAACCAATTCTACAGTTAAAAAGCCCCAACCGACAATTGTGGGTTAAATTTACTGTAACTGACTGTCAACAACAGTAAATTTTACGGAAAACACTACTAAAAATGCAACAAAAAACTACACGTACCATAATCTTACAGTAAATTTACTGTAAATGTTGGTTGATATAACCCATGAAAACTGTATCTGTGCATAAATGACTTATTGCAAATAGTTTAGTTGTTTATTTTGCATAACCAAAAGGTTTGGGTTGTTGTCAATCTACGCAACGTCTACATTATCGTGTTTATGCACTTCGTTAAAATGTAACCCCTAATGATGTCCTAAAAGGCAATCTTTTTCTACTATGCTGGTGTTTCAATTTGGTACGAAATTAAAAATGTTCTACTGGTCCCCTTAAATAAATAAAAATTCCATCGAAAGTGCACGGTCTTCATGTGGCCATCATTTGCTGAGTTATTTTGGCCGCTTTTGCTCTAATTTTGCCAATTCATTGAGAAAATGGGAAGCATTTTTTGCCATTTCTTTTCCGGTAAAATGCTTGCTCATTCTCTTTCATTTCGAATACCCCGGCTGGAGTTTAGGTGGGTTTTTGTATTGAAAGGTAAATTAACTCATAAAAAGTAATTAAGCCATAATGATTTGGCCAAGTAAGTTACTTAATTTGCAGTTGCAAAAAAAGTTTTCATGTCAAGTGCTGTTATTGTTTTCGTTTCCGGGAACTTCGTTATTTTCCCCAGGTCCAAAAGTTTCTGGCAATAAGCACAAAATAAACACAGAAAAAGCCACTGCAAACTCTGTTTTGATTTGAATTAACTTGGTTATTAGCAGTTTTCTTCCAACCTTAAGCTACGAATTTGATTAATTATTGTTGGGGCTTTGCAGTAAAATCAAGTGCCGCACAAAATTTTATACACACAGAAGTCATTGAAAAGAATTACCGAAAAAATATTGAACAGAGATTTATTTATATTTTACTTTTCGATGTCCGCAGCGTTTTCAATTGAGTTTCCTAACTTGACATGTTTATTTTCAAGAACGACATTAAAAGGCAACCCTTGCGAAGGTGTCCATATCATATCCCTCCGAATTTTCCATTAAACAGTCTCTACGCATTGCCAGGTGAAATAGAGGGCCTTTGCTTACAGGCTGAAACTCGGAAAAGTTTATTATTTTTCTTTGGCATCGACTTTTGTCCCTGTTTCAACGCGAAATAAAATTTCAAATTTAATAAATTTCTTCCGTTCCACTGGTTGTAATTAAAATTGGTCGGCAGCACCTGAAGCATCAGTAGCTCAGCTTTATCGATTCTCACCCTAAATTAAGTCGAGTTTCATAAAGCAACAAATTCGGAACGAGTTCGCAAAAAAACAAAAAATCTTTCTTAAATGCAAACCTTTGAGCGTCAACCTTTTAAGCTGCTGCTTCGTTTGAGTAATTTATAGCAAGGTCCTTTCAAATTGATAGAAAAACACTTTTTAACTAAGTGACATTTAACCAGGGCGCGAGAAGCGACGGGAATACCGCTGCCAAGTAAAGAGAAGTAAAAAGTGGGAAATCAACTGGGTCATTTTTTTACAGGATGGGGCCACTGTAGCAAAACCCCAAGCAGTTTTTCTCACTCTAACATACAAAAATACGAAGACAATGCATTTTGCGAAAGGCAAATTTCATCATGGAATAACAAACGAATGAGCGAAATAAATGCACTAAAAAATAAAAACTTCTAAATTTTATTTTATTTAAATCCATTCTTCTTTAATAGTCTGCAATTTAACTTACTCCACCAGCAATCCTATTTTTTTTAATTCGTATGTCCATCTAAAATAGTTATTATACCTTCCCTGGTTTTCCCCTAGTTAAGCTTTGAATTGAAATCCGATTTCAATTTGTACAGTCATTTCTTTCTTCTTCATAATTCCCTGTGAGAAACTATTATTTCCTTTACCTTGATGATTCCCGCTGAAGTCGTCGCGAATGAAGCTAAGGTTTCCCGTTTCCGCTGAAATGCAATGTATTTATGGTAACTAGTCCTCGCTGCTGATTGTTGCTTCTTATTTTAATTTCGTTGTTGTTTGCAGCTTCTTGTATTCTTGGAATAACTTGAGGAATACCCGGATTGCCCATGGCTTATGCTTCTGTTGTTGTCGCGAATGCAGAAATAAATTCCATTTTCATTTTTGGTTTTTTCCATTAAGCTTCTGTCTGGCTGTTTTTCACGCGAATTCAATAAACCATAGACTGGAAAGCGCAATACAGCCAGACGCGGCGTCGTCTGCCTTTGCTGACAGCCAAAAAAAAAGCACCAGAACAATAAAAATAACAAAAAACTAGTTAAGATGGAGAAAGGAGCAAAGTTTAAAGTTATTGGTACAAGCAGACGACAACTTTCATCCTGGAAACTTTTACAACCATTCAAAGGTGGCTATCCCGAAACTGCGTTAGAAATAAGTTTTTGAGCAGAGGATAATACAATATTTAACATTTCACAAAAGGACGAAACTTAGACTCTGCTCCTATTGCGACTGTATCGCTTTGAACTCTGCAAACAATTGTATGCTTCCTGATGGACGACAAACAATGGGCCTTAAATAACAATTCCAGGAAATGTCTCATATAGAGCACATATACAGTTGCAAATAGGTGAGTGAACGACTAAAAGAGTGCACTAAAAAAAAATATACGAGGTATCACCCTTCAACAAAAAGTAAACTACGTTTTTTATTTGCGATACTGGAAGAGTATCTGTGGTGCAAACATAGAAAATCTGTGGTGCAAATATAGTCTACATACATATTCTACATACACGTGCTTGTGAATGTAAAAAATTACAAATGTAGTTTATGTAGCCCCTCATAGGTGGCGACTCTACCGTTTTTTCTTGTTTTGTTTTTTTAAAGAGGGCAATGGGTATCGCAAATCTTATAGTAGGGAAAACCGACTATAGCGTTCTTTCTTGTTTTTTTTTTTAGTTTAACCGATTTTATTACTATTTAGTAGATAACGTATTAATTTCGAGTAAAATTCTGTGCTCTAAAAAACTCAAAAAGTTTATACAAATCGACCTGAAAACTTGTGCATATGAATAAGGGAATGGCGGTTGTAACAGGCCCGGCAGGAGTAGTGGGTTGAGTGGGTAGCTAGACCCACTCGAGAAATCCCGAGTAGGTAAAATTACCCACTCGAAATAATTAAATACCAAATATCGTCAATTTGGTCGATTTATACATTTTGAATTTCACGCGGGCAACATGCGCGCTCGGAGCATGGTGTACAAGATTCAATTAAAAATGTACTACCAGCCAGGAAATTCGTTGGGTAAATCAAGGATTTGATAAACTTTTGGAGTTGCAGACTGAAGCGATGGAAAAGAACGACGAAAATTAACCTTTTATCGCAGTCTTCAACCCGACGAGGTAAAAACTACGATCGATTATGGCCTCTCAAGATAATCAAGACGAATTATCTTGAAGTGCTGAAATTCCTCGATGATCGAACCAAGTCGATAGTTCAATCTCTTCCAAAGCTTTGATGATTTACGATTACGTATAGTCTTTTGAGTGCGTGCTTTATTTAAGAATGATGATTGAAATTTTTGATCGCTTTGAAATATTGAACATAGAACTGCAGAAGTCGAGCCTTTGTGTTATTGAATCGCAAAAAAAAAGTAAATTCAATTGCTGATTTAAAATTTGAAGTAATTTGGGAAAAAAGTGTTAAAGCTGTAATTGATTTTGAACTAAGAGAACCTCAAACTTAGAGAACACCCCGTCAGCGTAACATTCCCAAACGTTTCGATCAAGGTATAACAGAAAATTTCAAGCTTTTAAAACCTAAGGATTATTTCAGACAATCTTTCTGTGAAGTTTTTGACCAGTTGATTGGATCGTCAAAAAGTCGATTCGAAACAGAGGCAGCAAAATTTTTCGATTTCTGTAGCGATTCGCTATCGGTCAGACTGCTGATGTTAACAAGATAGTCAATTTCTATTAAGATGATTTTGACAGAGCGAGGTTGTTGAGCGACATGTTTTTAAAACCTTTGTCCAGGCAAAATGAGCAAGCAAATAATTTGGGGAGAATTGTGAATTGCTTAAAAAAATACGAATGAGCAAGAGAGCTCATTTCAGATTTTGTTCGTTTTCTTCGTCTGTTAATAACAATTCCAGAATCATACTGTTAAAACTAGAGAAGTTTTTCTGTCGTTCGTCGACTGATAACATAACACTAAGGTCAACAATGTCACAAAATCGGCTGAACAACGTCGCTCTTATATATTATTACATTATTACATATGTGGGAATGGGTCTGGCATCCTTGTTCAGCCGAGCTCACCACACTTGAGAGAGACGAGAGGAGAGAGGTATTCGCGAGGAGAGCAAGAGGGGAGTTCGAAATCAGATGCGAAGCTGTTAAGACGTGCAGTAACGACGGGCATACAAACGACGCGAACTCAAAACGAAGAGAAATAAGAAAAACGACGAAGAAGACGAGAAACGACGCGAAAGAGTAAAAACTAGAAGAAAAGACGCTAACGAGTTAAAAAAGAGTTAAAACTACGAGAAACGACGCTTAAGAATTAAAAATACAAGAAAACGACGCGAAAACGAATTAAAGAGCTTTTGTTAATCACTATTATAATCACTTAATCAATAATACTATTAAATATACTTATAAAACTACAAACTTGTGGGACTTCTTATTTAAAAAGGAAACCTAATCCCACAAATATGGGGGCTCAACCTACGGCTCAACCTACGTGATAACAGTGAAAAGTGTAACGAAGAAAACTGTGTAAAAACTAAGTCGCAAGTGTGCGAAAACTAAAAGCCAAAAACTACGACGCAGCTGCAAACACATTTATAACGACGCATAAGTGTGTGTGCGAACGACGGGTAGAGAGAACGAGTGTGTGTGTGAACGGCAAACGAAGTGTGAGGAAGAGAACAGCGAACGAAGTGCGTGAACAAGAAGGACAAATTTGAGTTTACTTTACGCTGCAAAAATGTCGCAACTGGCTGATTTTGATTCGGTGCTGCAAGCATTAAAAACCGAAAAGAAAAAGAACGTTAACCTTTTGCATAAATTTGTTTACGAATATGACGGCGATCGGTATAATCGAAAACGGCTGCGTGCCTTCGAGGGTTTTGATTTTCCCGAAAGTGATCAACTTTTTACGAATAAAGTTTCGTATGTCGCGCAAAATTTATCAAACAACGATCTGGCTGTTATTTGTAACATATTGGGGTTACAACACGATAAAAACGATTTGATGTTGCATATTTTCCGAAATTTACGAGCGGGAAATCTCCTTACTGATATGGAGGAAGAGGATGACGAAGATGATGAAATTGAAGAAGACGAAGACAAAGAGGATGACGAAGACAAAGAGGACAATGAAGACGAAGGGAACGATAAAGAAACACAAGAGAGTGCAGAGAACAATCCAGAAATTTCCAGCGGCGAAGAAGAAGAATTTCGTTCTGTGACAAGCAAAGCAAGCAAGGAAAAGAAAAAGAAAAGCAACACGAAAAATTCGACAGTGGCGGCCGAGAATAATGACACCACTTCTGTTAAAAGTTTTGGCATGGGTTCGCCGCGATTTTCAGTGAATTTTCGCGACGTGGAAGACTCGATCCGACCATTTAGTGGTGACGACACTCTTGCAGTAGAGGTGTGGGTGCATGATTTTGAGGACATGGCTTCCATTATGTTTTGGGATGACCTACAAAAATTCATATTCGCGAAACGGTCTCTCAAAGGTCTTGCTAAAATGTACATTATGAGTGAGCGCGGTATAAAAAGTTGGAAAATGTTGAAAAATGCGTTAATCCAGGAATTTAAAGCTGAAGTAAATGGTGCTCAATTACATAAGTTGTTGTCCGAGAGAAAAATTAAAAGCAGTGAGAACGTTCAAGAATACCTGTTAAAAATGAAGGAAATTGCATCTCGTGGCAGTGTAGACAACAGTGCGCTTATGCAATACGTGATTGATGGCATTAATGATTTAAGCGTCAATAAATCAATATTGTACAATGCTAAGGACATGAAAGAGTTCAAAGACAAGTTAAAGTGCTACGAAAAAATTCGCGAAAAATCCGGAAAGTCGAAAAACCACGACGAAAAGTTTAAATATCCAACTGTTAAAGACAATGTGATCCACAAAGACGTTTCCGTGCAAAGAAAAGTTCATTGCTTTAATTGTGGTGTGGCTGGACATACATCTGCTCAGTGCGCTAATCGGAGCAACGGTCGGAAGTGCTTTAATTGTAATAATTTTGGCCATATAGCGAAGGACTGCTCCGCAGGCAAAATGGATCCGGTTGCAAACTCAAGTAATACGCGTAAAATCAAAGAGGATAAATTATCAATGTGCAAAGACATTTTAATGAAGCAAAAGAAGTACACAGCTCTTCTCGTGAATCTGAACAAGCCTAAACTGAGTGCTGTAAACATTGTTCTTGTCGGTTTCGGAAACCAAAACAGAGTGAAACCGTTTGGCTCTTTTAAAGATGAGTTTGAAGTCGATGGACAGGTGTTTTACGAAAATTTTCTGGTGGTTTCATCCGAATTTTTGGACGTTGAAGTTGTGTTAGGTGCCGAGTTTTGTAATAATGCTGAAATACAAATAAATCGCGACGGTATAAAAATAAAAAAACGGGAAAATTATGACTCTGAATCGGAAATAAGTTCGCTTATGAAAATAAACGTTGAAAGTGACGAAAATGTAAGCATTAACATTGACGAAAGCGCGAGCTTGCATACAAAACGCGAAGTGTACGACCTGATCAAGAACTATAAGCCAATGAACACAAAATCAACCAACGTCGAGATGCGTATCGTTTTAAAAGACGATACTCCTGTTCAATCGCGTCCGCGTAGATTTGCATTTTCCGAGCGCTGCATAATTGACGATCAAATCGAACAATGGCTTAAGGGCGGAATCATCGAGCATTCTGAGTCCGAGTACAGCAGTCCGGTTGTACTAGTAAAAAAACGCGATAACTCAACACGACTATGCATCGATTACAGAAGGATCAACAAGGTAATAGTACGAGACATTTTTCCCCTTCCACTGATCGAAGACCAGTTGGACCGTCTGCAAGATGCACACATATTTAGCACGCTGGACCTCAAAAACGGATTCTTTCACGTCGACGTCGATAAAGAAAGTCGCAAGTTCACATCCTTTGTGACACACAATGCCCAGTACCAGTTCCTGAAAGTCCCATTTGGCCTCACAAATTCTCCAGGCGTATTTCAAAGGCACATCAACGCGATCTTCCGAGACTTAACCCGATCTGGTTTTGCAATCCCCTATGTCGACGACATCATAATCCCAGCTAAAGACGAAAATGAAGCAGTGGCCAATCTCAAGATAGTCATTAGACGTTGTGAAGAGTACGGTCTGGTTATAAACCTCAAAAAATGTTACTTTCTGAAGAAGAAAATCGAGTTTCTAGGGCATGTTATAGAAGACCAAAAAATACGAATTTCTGAGGAAAAGACGAAAGCCGTGACGAAGTTCCCTATACCGCTAAATCAGAAGCAACTACAAAGCTTTTTGGGTCTTGTTGGGAATTTTCGGAAATTTATTCTAAACTTTTCAATCATTGCGAAGCCTTTGACTGACCTAATGAAACACGACGCCAAGTTTAGCATAACCGAGAGAGAAATGACTGCTTTTAACTTGCTCAAGACATTAATAACCCAGAAGCCGGTGCTTAAGATTTTTCATCCTCAACACGATACGGAACTGCATACAGATGCATCGATAGATGGTTTCGGAGCTGTCCTACTCCAAAAGTCGCCTCACGATAGCCAGATTCACCCAGTGTACTATATGAGTAAAAAAACGACAGACGCAGAAAGGAAGTTTTCTAGATATGAATTAGAGATCTTGGCAGTGGTTGAAGCTTTTCGAAAATTTCGAGTGTATCTACTGGGCATGCATTTCAAGTTGATCAGCGATTGCAACGCATTTACGAAGACGATGGAAAAGAGAGAAGTCTGCACAAGAGTCGCTCGTTGGATTCTCGAACTTCAAGAGTTTGCCTTCGACGTCGAACACAGGTCAGGAACACGCATACGCCATGCCGAAGCTCTAAGCAGGTACCCTGTAATGATGATCTCCGACGAAAGCTTGCATAGCAAATTAAGATGCATTCAGTCGCAGGACGAGGAATTAAAAGCAATTATGGATGTCCTTAGTGAGAAGCCTAGCCACAACAATTACTTTATGAAAGCTGGTCTTCTTTACAAGTTAGTCAACGACGATGAGCTAATAGTGGTACCACCAACTCTTCAACGCGAAATAATACGACAGGCACATGAGAAAGGACACTTTTCTGTAAAGAAAACGAAGGAAATCATCGCAAAGGAGTACTACATTACGAAACTCGAAGACAAGATACAACGACAGATCAGATGCTGCATTCCCTGTATTGTATCTAACAGAAAGCTTGGGAGAAAAGAAGGAGAGTTGCACCCTTTACCAAAGGAAGCGGAGCCACTCCAAACCTTTCACATCGATTTTTTGGGTCCTTTTAGAATCGACTCACAAGGCGTACAAGCACATTCTCGCAATCATCGATGGATTCACTAAATTTTGCTGGTTGTATCCAACAAAATCAACATCAACAAAAGACGTCATCACTAGACTGGAGGCTCAGAGTGCAGTTTTTGGAAATCCTGCGCAAATCATCTCCGATCGAGGTACTGCATTCACATCAGACGAGTTCAAGCAGAATTGTGCTAACGAGAACATAGAACTTCAGTAGCTCAGCAGTAACGACTGGACTTCCCAGAGCAAACGGGCAAGTAGAACGTCTCAACGCCACAATTGTATCAGTTTTGTCTAAGCTATCCATAGAAGACCCCAGCAAATGGTACAAGTTTGTTGGCAATGTTCAGCAGACCATCAATTCGACGTACTGCAGGAGTACTCATACAACTCCATTTGAGTTACTTGTAGGCATCAAGATGCGCACCAAGATAGACGTCCAGCTCAAGGAAATGATTGGTAAAGAGTTGATCCAAATGTTTCAGGATCATCGAGACGAAATACGCAAGACAGCAAAGCAACAGATTCTTGTCATGCAAGACGAGAATAAGCACACTTACAACCTAAGACGCAAACCTGCAACGAAGTACAAAGTTGGCGATCTTGTCGCTATTAAGCGTACTCAACTAGGTGGTGGACTTAAGTTAAAACCTAAGTATTTGGGTCCCTACCGAGTTACGAAAGTAAAGCCGAAAGACACATACGACGTAGCCAAAGATTCTATATCTTCTGAAGATACACTTCATCTTGTGCCAAATATATGAAACCATGGATTCATATAAGCTCCGAGGACGACGACGACACATTCGGGACGAATGTGTAGAAGGATGGCCGAGTTGTGGGAATGGGTCTGGCATCCTTGTTCAGCCGAGCTCACCACACTTGAGAGAGACGAGAGGAGAGAGGTATTCGCGAGGAGAGCAAGAGGGGAGTTCGAAATCAGATGCGAAGCTGTTAAGACGTGCAGTAACGACGGGCATACAAACGACGCGAACTCAAAACGAAGAGAAATAAGAAAAACGACGAAGAAGTAAAAACGACGAGAAACGACGCGAAAGAGTAAAAACTAGAAGAAAAGACGCTAACGAGTTAAAAAAGAGTTAAAACTACGAGAAACGCCGCTTAAGAATTAAAAATACAAGAAAACGACGCGAAAACGAATTAAAGAGCTTTTGTTAATCACTATTATAATCACTTAATTAATAATACTATTAAATATACTTATAAAACTACAAACTTGTGGGACTTCTTATTTAAAAAGGAAACCTAATCCCACACATATTTATTAAATATGACCGAAGAGCTCGATCTGAAACAACTTGTAAATGAGTTTATTTCGCGTAATTCAAAGCGTAATAAGGTTTTTGCTTTGCGAAAATAAGTTTGCTTAAGAAAAACGTATTTATGTGAAGAAAGATCTCAACAGATTTTAATAAATTGATTTATAAATATAAACAACTACATACTTTTTCTCATCATAGATCCACAATCGATTTGCTCCCCTTACCCACTCGGGCCGAACACGTCCTGCCGGGCATGGGTTGTAATGTAATCATGTCCGACGCAAAAGAGCTCACGGTGGAAAAATTCTCTGTTAAGGCCTCCGCATTGTTCCAACATGAAATGCCAGATTGAGCCGAGGATTAGACTTGCTGATACCCTGCACTCAGTCTGTCGATTGAAGTCCAACAGACTTATCCGCCTGATATCCCTTCATAACTCTGACTAACAGGATAAGAACTAAAAAGAAAAAGTACCAAAGTAACAGCAAAGTTGATAAGATTCGGATTTGTCTACATTTGTTGTTTTTCCATGTTTTGGAGCAATTTTTATTTGCTATACTCGAAGAGTAAGCAAATACTGTAAACGATCAAATGTCTGTCCGTCCGTCCGTCCGTCCGTCCGTCCGTCCGTCCGTCCGTCCGTCCGTCCGTCCGTCCGTACAAACGTCGAGATCTCGGGATTTATAAGAGCAAAATTTTGGGCACAGACTTCTAGAAACAAAGCGCAGATCAAGTTTGTTTCAAAACTTGACCACGCCCCTTTTACCGCCCACAAACCGCGAAAATCTGTGGCGCCCTCATTTTTTATGCAATCGTTACGGTTTAAAAAGAAATATAATGATATGTGCACTGTCTTACTACATTCCGAACCATTTTGTGCTCTAATAAATAATAAAGAAGTTATAGAACATTTTGATATGCCTTATACAAATGTAGTTAATGTAGCCCCATAGGTGGCGACTCTATCGTTTTTTTTTCGTTTTGTTTTTTTAAAGAGGGAAAATAAGTATCGCAAATCTTATAGTCGGGAAACCCGACTATAGCGTTCTTTCTTGTTCTTTCTATTTTCCACTCTTGTTTGGCCAGTTAAATGCTTTCTGCACAATTGTCGTCATGACCCCCATGCAAATGAGCCGCTGTGTGTGTGAGGGCCCTTACACCGGTTAACACCCACACATTGATCAGTGTCAAAAGGACTTTGTTTTGTAAAGGTAAAACTTGTTTTGCATACTTTGCGGCGCTCTGACATTGTCAAATATTTGTTCCCTTTTTGGTTCCTGCTTTAACCATAACCTTTTCTCTCGGCAAGGAAAATGGTTTGTAATTGTATTAAAATTTTTTTTGACTGATAATTATATATTAACTAATTGGATAAATTAATAAAACTGCAATCCTTGTTGTAAGCAAAAAAATGTAGTTATTACAAACCAGGTTTCTAACAGAAGGTACCAAGGTGAATATGTTTCTTCACTAAATAAATATTGTTTCTTAAAATATAGTTGCTTTTGGCTTTGTATTTAAATTGGGGGTTAAATCTTGAAAAGAAACCGGCTAAACCCATTTTGCAAATGCTGCAATCTCATTTATTTAAATTAAATTTATTTCTCACCCGCTCCTTTTTTAACTTTACATACCGTTGTGGTAAGTTTTAGTTGAATAAAACGAGCTAACTTTCAGTTAAGGTTTGGCTTTACTTGCCATAACTGCCAACTTTTGTTGCTTTGTTACATGTTTAAAACTTGTTAAGGAACTTTGAAGGGTCCTTTGTCCTTGGTCGCCTTACAAAATATTTTTGTAACTTTATGGGAACAGGAAAGTATTTTTTTTTTGATAATGTTCCATGCAAATCGTATGAAAAGTGCAAATTCTAATGTTGCAATAAGCTGAAATTTCACGAAGTGTTTGACTTGCTTCTGCCTGCAATGTTGTCCTACCCATGCTCATATTTTGTTTGATTATATTAAGCCCGGATTTTGTTTGTCTTCCACACGAAAAGCCAGCACATATGTTTTCTGTTTGGTTGGTTAACTTCTTTCTCGCTTTAAGTTTTTAGTTTTTAGTTTCTAGTTTCCTGTTGAATCCTTAATCAAAAACTTGCTTGAAAGACTTAAATATCATCCACAGGACGTATGCGCAATGTGTTTTTTCACGCCACGAAATTTATCTTTATGGCCAAATAATGGTCCATTTCATGTCCATCGTCTCCGGCATATTCTCCACGATAACTCATGCATAAAAAAACCGCTGTTATAAAAATTTTTTCCCGTTGAAATCCTTCAAAGGTATATGTTATATGATGGGGCCTGTAGATGGAATGCGTGTGGAAAAGCAAAGATTTGCGGGCACATAGACAACTCCAATA
This sequence comes from Drosophila oshimai, assembly GCA_018150695.1. Lineage (NCBI taxonomy): Eukaryota > Metazoa > Arthropoda > Insecta > Diptera > Drosophilidae > Drosophila > Drosophila oshimai. Next base: position 985,682 of record JAECWM010000262.1, read on the forward strand.
CAGATGCACCCAATGCAAAGGAGTTACATACAAATGCTTTCAACAATAATTGCAATTCTTGCAGGGCGCTCACGTGTGTGTTTTTGTGGGTTGGCATGAATTGCCAGTTGAATGACAGGCAGAAGGCTCACTTTTGTTTCATTTTTGATTGTCGATGCTTCGAGAATTTTCTTCTTTTTGATAGCCTGTGCGTCGCAGTTTTCATAGCCAGAGTACGCACCCTATACTGGACTTAAGTAGAGAAAAAACTCAGGGTGGTGAAAAACAGGAGTACCTTTTTATGGTGTTATGATCGTGGTGTTTTGTGATCGGATTGTAAAACCTACTAAACTATACATTTTTATTTACAATTTTTATTTGCATGAACTTTCGTATTATTTGTAAAGATAACAGACGTTCATCTAATAGTCGCATGTCCGCGCTAATTTTTTGTTTCTATGTGATAATTTTAAAATAGTCAACCATATGGCCAAAGATGCCGATGATACTAAATGCAGAGACTACAGAGCCTGTTTTTGTTTTTCGTATCGAACAAGGACCTTCAATGGCGACCCTAACTCCATGCAGATGCTGCTTGTTATTCCCATTTTTCCTTCTATGTATTGCTGCTGTACACGATCTCATTCACTCGCACTCTTTTATGCTTCGCACTCGCACGCAAATTGCAATTTCCACTAAGACTGATTTAAAACGTTTTCAAAGCCACGCCTCCTTAGGCAGTGTTCACCCGTTTTCAGACTGCCAAGCCACGTCAATTGAATTTCAAACGATTATTCCTGCACGTTTGCAAATCGTGGCAAAATACTTGCCGCGCAATCCGTGCGTTGTCAGCAATTCCCGATTTCTGGGTGCGGCTTCTGCATATCAAAATCACGTGTCAAAACTCCACATACGTCTCGATTACGAATATAAAAGGCCTACAGATTTAGATAACCCGATTTTAACATCACATTTTAGTAAAGTGGCATACAAATATGCGTTTAAGTGAACTTTTTGTAGAATAAACATACAAGTTACATACATACAAGCATCGTTTTATTCATAATGCTAGTAACGATTATAAGGGCTAGAGAATCCCAAAATTAAAAACACGAATCTGTAAAAGTTAAATTATAAAACTTTTATTTGTACCTACCTAACTTTTACAATTTATTGAAAACAAATTGTTATTAAGAATAAATACTTTTTTATTATTAAATATCCTCAACATTTAAAACATTTTTATTAATTTTTTTGAGTGATTTTTAATTCTGCCTTTCTGTACTTACTTTAAAATGTAATTCCGCAGATTGTATTTATCACAAATTTGTGGGGCTTTCCCCAAACTAAGATTCTTGTGAATGACTCTAACATTTCACTCTAATGCATATGCAATTGAATTTTTCATTTTTGGGGGGCTGTGATTGAGATCAGCTAAATATTTTATACAAACGTGAAATGCTAGAACCCCACTTTCACCGCTGCTTCACAAATTTTTAATGAATATAAGTTTTTTTTTGGCCTTGCCTAGGTCTACGACTAATATATACTTACAACTTGCCGAGCGCAATAAACTGCACTATGCTCCTTTTGGAATTGGCCTTTTTTAAGTGATTCTTGATTAAAACTAAATCAAAACCCCCAAATATTTTCAGTCAAATTCAGTCAAATTCCCCAAGATGTAATTCGAAGCCCATAAATACCTCAGCTTTCTGATGCAGAATTACTACTGTAAACAATTAGTGTATTCAATTACATTTTCATAACTCAAGTGCAGTCGTGCCACAATACCTGTGTTTGCCATGTTATCCTTTAATTAGTTACGCTCCATGATCTGGCCATGCATCTTGATTTAGCTACGATTATACGTGCTGCAAATTGTGGCATTTAACAGGTGTTGGCCATGGCCAAGATGTTTGCAGGATTGGCCATAAATGCAGCGCAAATGCGTTTATGTACTAGTATACAGACAAGACAAGAATATACTGTACTTATACGTAGCCAACTTCAGGCAATCATTTCATAAAATGGGGAAAAAAGTGTGTGTATAAAAACCATTTCATGTATTCGCTAGGTATGATTGCATGAAGCAAGTAGGCTCTGCAAATTTGATTTTTTAATTTTTCACGGACGATGTGGCAATAGTAAATATTATCCTTTCGGGCTGAAATATTTTGTGCTTTCATTTGACATGGTTTTACAACTTTTCCGCGCCCGGCGTCATTGAAAAAAAAAGCGTCATCAAAAAAAGTTGATTTTCGATACACTCTATTGTACATACCATTCGGTAAGTTTTACTTGTTCTCCACATTGCTATGGATATATTTAAAACACAAAAGTCATGCACTACCATAATATGTGTATGTTTTGCAAATGTAAACATTTCATATGACGCTGGTGCATTTCCTGACATGAACACCCGGGTCATTTTGTGACAAATTGATAGGATTGTTTTCGGACCATTGAAAAAATCTTACAATCAACATTACGATTTTTGGATGTTAAACAATCCAGGGAAGACGATGACAATATATAACATCCCTTCGACTGAAGGAAGGAAAGAAGTCTTTCACAAATCAGACAGTTCGTAAACAACGTGCCAGTTCGTACTTCTGGATCATTTTTTTGTTCTTTACATTCTGATTTATGTATCATAAAAAGTTTTTTCTAGTATTTTGTTGTTGCAAGTATTAGATAAAATTGATAAAGCCATTAAAACATGATAGATTTAGGTATAACAATTGTTTTAATTGCTCTGCCACGATTTACCCAGGTATCGGGGTAATTCGTGACACAAGACATCGTTAGATATTTCACGTTCTACCTGAGACAAAGATGACAAAAAAGACGCCCAAAAATTTTTTTTGTTAACTCGAAGGTTGAATCATTGGAAATTCGTTCTCAAAACTCAAAAACTCAAAATGTCACAAATAGCCCCGGTCTCAAATTTCCTTTTTTTTTTTAAATTAATATGTTTTTAAAAAAGGTATACAAAAGCTTTTGAGCAGGCACTAAAAACGATGCATCACTAAAGGGGCTAAATTGTATGTTCTGTGTGACCTTATCCAAACTAGTGAGTTTTCTGAAAACAATTTTATTGAATCCGTTGCTTACTACACTATAAGTAAATAACGATGTTTTGTGTAATTATTTATTTTGATGGAGGCTGTGTTGCGCATACGTAGCGTGTTCCAATTGTTTAAAAATCTCTCGTGCTGTCCGGTTCTAAATTGTCTTGTCGTTCTTATCTGCTCTACCTGTTTTCTGAAAATGTTTGCCACAGGCTGCGCATTAGTGGGATTGCTTTAGGTTTGGAAAGGCAAAGTGGGATCAGTTCAAAAACAACCAGCCAAATCCTTATGTGCAGCTGCTGTGGCTACGTGCAGGATTTTCTCCTTTCCCATTTTCCACCCACAGAGGTTTGCACAGCACCACATATTCTTGCCAATTTCCAGCTGCTGGCTCATTGTTGGTGATAATTTATGTCCAAAATGTTCAAGGAGATCTCTGCTGCACTTCGTTCGCACGTAAACAAAATCCAAACGAAGAAAAGCTCTCATCCTCTTACGTAACTTGCAATTACAACAAGTGCAGTTTCAACTATTACAAGGACACAGACCCAAAACACGAAATTCTAATACGAATGCGATTAGTACTCAAAGCCACGCAAAAATTCGGAGAATGCAATTATGCCTGGGAAAAATGGTAAAGAATACGGGTGCCATGAAGTTAGTAAAAATACGCAATTTCTTGGCAAAGTTGGTCGTGTAAGTCTACACACACACCATGTCAAACAAACATTAAATTAAATCATAACTGAACATAAACTTTACAAATTGCATTTACATACGTATGTATCAGCATCCTCTTGACACAGACACACTCACTATACTCATTGCGAAAGACGTCCCTGGACACACACATTTGGTTATAGGATAGCAAACAGAAAGGATGCGGTGAAGTTGCTGCGTGTCCTTGTACTTGCTACATGTTTAACGGCTGCCTGGCACACGAGGAATGTGGAATGTGGCCCCCACATGCGATAAATTCATTAGAGAACTGCAAGCGGATCCAAAATCTGGCTTTCTAGTCTCGCGGGAAAGAGTTCCATAGACTTAATTAAAAGAAAAATCACATGACAGTGCAAAAACTACTTATAATTAAAATGTCGCGCCCCAAAATCATTGCAAGACTCTTAAGATTTTAAAAAAGCTTAAAAATACTAAAGTGAAATTATTGTCGGATGTGACCACTTTTAAAATATTTTAAAACAAAAATATAAGGACTAGTTATTAAAAGCAAGTAAATTTACTGAGCATGCTGACATTTATTCGGGCACCTCAAGTTGGGCAGTGAGGTGCAAGGCGCACACATTTGTAGATTAACACATTATAACTGCTGAATGTACGAATAAGGCAATCATTTCCACTTTGAGTTGCTCCCAGGAGGGATCTCAGCCGTAGATTTAGGAGCAGGACCAGCAGCCAGGACCTGCTCTATCGCGCCGAGGAAACACAGGAAACCTCGTACGTGGGCACGTGTGTTTACTTTTAAACACAACTCAGCAGGTGGAAACAGGGAAAGCTGGAAAAGTCAGGTGAAGAAAATTGTGAACGAACATTGAGGAAAACAAAGCAAAGCAAAACAGAAAAAAATAATTTTTGTCAGTATAAAAAAGTTCTCGGGAAACTGACTCCCCATCAGCAATCCAGCCTTTAAACTCAGGAATACGAAATACTGTTTTGTTTTCAGCCAGGCAGCCGACGTGCACTGGGAATGCACACACTTGTTCCTTGTTTCTGGTTTCCAATTCCCAGATCCCAATCCCCACTTAAAATCCATGCTCCAGCTGCTCCCCGTCATCATTCATTTTATTTAAAACTGAAAATTGAACATTTTTTAGAACACCATAATAAAACTTCGGTTGTTCTGATGATTTTTGTAAATGTGACCCAGTGAAACAATAATAGAGGGTTTTTTAAAGATAAGTTTTAACAGAGGCTATTTTATTTGCTGCGAACAATCAAATTTTTTGATTTTTGATGACGCTGGGTGCGGAAAAGTTGTAAAACCATGTCAAATGAAAGCACAAAAAATTTTAACCGAACTTCGATGCACTCTAATGTGCAAATCATTTGCACTCAAAAGCAACATATAAAATGATTTAATTCTGTCGTTTAATGCATGTCACGCAAAAATCTCACTTTAATAAAATCAATTCGAGGCCTTTTTTTATTTGCTTTGAGTTAAAACCTTCTCAACGGAATACAAGATTGCTTAAATTAAACTAAATTTGGGAATAACCCAAAGGGACGAAGGATTAGTGGTAGTCTGGAGCTAAAGGAATGACTCTGAGTGTCGCATTCCAAATTGTCCGATGGATTCCTTCAATTTGAAACGTGACCGACGCAATGATTAGGCACGTTCTTCGTTTAAGACATTCCATCGGTCTACAACTAAGTGACACTTAATTAGTGAACAACTCTAACTGCACAGATCCCGACACATCATACTTTGACTCCGTCATGTTTGCACATCATCAGTGTTGCTGATTTGAATATTTTCTTGGTAATGATTTTAATTACTTAAACTTTTTTCAAATAATTTTGCTATCCACTGACCAAAATAAGCATTTGATATTTTATTTGTTCGTTAATAATTTAATCCCACAACAGTATTACAAAATTTTAATTTTATGTAACATCTATAGATATCTTTTAATCCCTTTAGAGTTTCGTATGCAGTATCTCTTTTCAAAAAATCTATTTGCACTTTAATTGTAAATAAAATAAAATGAATAGAAAAAATAATTAATTCTTTTTACAACGGTCCTATAGCATTCTCGACTACAGCATTATTTTTTGTTATTAAATGAAGATAGTTCTTAGGCTAAGCAAGTTCTTATTAATGTAAATTTTGTCTGAAGTAAAAATTTATATTTATATAAAAAATAATTTTAATTTCTATAACCAAGGCCTCTGAGTCTTGGCTAATCCAGTTTCTAATTGGCAGCACTGCCCGACTTGTTTGCATGACAGAAAAAGGAAAGGAAGAAAGGACATGGCTAAGCTTGACATAGTTGGAACATTCAAGTCATTTGAGGCCACTCAATCAAACTCGAAGCTGAGAATGGAATGCAGGCAGAACGCGTTCGGCAAACACTCTCAAATTTTGCCCTTTTAGCCACATGCATACACTTATAAAAAAATTAACCCTAAAAACAATGAATTCGCCATAATTTTGTCTTCAATGGCAGCTCACCATATACTTATTATAGGAAAATTTTTTCTAAATTTAAGGCGAGTAGCCCTTAAACTAAGGAAACTTTTTCTAAGAATTAGGAAAATATTTCTAAAAACTAGGGCGAGCTTTTCTAGATTTTAAAAAATACTTTTCTACAAACAAGAAAAAACAAGAAAAATATATATTTTGACTTTTCTCATTTTATTTTCTTGGAATAAACTTATTAAATGGATTTATAATGCAAAAGAATATTAATTATTAACATTTGATATTATTTATAAAACTTACTTTCCATTTGACTCCACTGGGATTCGAACCTCTGACCTTTGGATCTGTACGCGTGAGTCCTAACATCTGCTCTACAGTCGCACGTAGTAGCCGCTGCAGCGCGCTATTCTAAACAGCTTTTAGGAGGATGTGTGTATGCACACCGAATTTATAGTTTCTTAGTGTTTCTTAAGTTAAAAAGTACGTTAAATAGTTTTTTACTTTTAAGTAAAGTGTTACGCCAAAAAATAAAAAAAAATTTTTAGCAAAAAAAAAAAGGAAAAATTTAGTTTCGACACCTCTAGAAAGTGAACCCAGGCCAATTTGACTCCCATGCGCGTGGGTCCACCTGCTTACCCTCTAGGCTATGTAGCCCTATATGGTAATTTTGTCTTTACTTTTTTTAAGAAAAACTTTTTCGGAAAATAATGACAAGTTTTACTAAAATATAGAAATCTTTTCTTGTTTTTAGGGTGATTTAAGTTTATGGCGACCATTTCTAAATTTTAGGAAATTTTTCTTGATTCAAGAAAAATATTGCTTAAATCAAGAAATATTTCCTTGGATTAAGAAAAAATAAAATTTTAGGGCGAAGTTCTATTATTTAGGGTTAATTTTTTTATGAGTGTATGGATTGGTTCAAAGACAAAAAAATAGAGACCAGACAAGTTCTTAAAACTCCAGTCCTCCCTACGATGGCAGCACGTTTTGCGGATCTGCCATTGAACTCGTAATGGCCAAAAGTGAAGCGTGTGCTGAGCCCGAAGACCAGACAATCGACATTAAAGCCATTTGTTAGTAATATAAAAATGAGAGTTCAAACTGAACTTATGACCTAATTTATATAATCAATTACGGATGACCTAGTTCTCTCGATTTTCGCTGATGAATAAATTAGCTAATTAATTTATTAAACAGAATCTTCAGAATCTTCTGATGAAGATGGTGACCTACAATTTGGCCAGATTGTAAATTGTTAAAATTTGACTTGTCATATTAGTTTTTGCACTTTACAATGCGGTTAACAGTAACATCTGCTATGTTTGGCTTACAGTGGGATAAATTAAGCCGAAAAGGACTTAAAACAAGAAGATGCCACAGAGTCGTGTTAAGTCTCACTGTGCTGCTGAAAATTGCAGAGCTGAGCAAATCAATTGTGTTTTCATGTGGTGCTAAAATTTTATTGCAATCAAGTTTGCCTTTTGCGATTTCTGCCAGCTGTAAGTATGCAGTCCGCACTCGACGTGTTCTGGCATGTGATTTAAATGTCTACATTGTGGTTTCCGGTCTGACGCAAAAAAAAAAATAAAAAAACTAGCTTGCTTAATCCAGAGACCACACAACACCTGGCCAACCATCGAAGAATCCTTTCCCAAGGGATATAACATTTCCAGAGCATGGCGAAGACAAAAAATTGTGCTTTAAATTGCCGCTGGACGCACTTGAATGTATGGTTTTGGGCGGGTACACGTAATTAAAATGTAATTTACAGACCCAAAAATGAACACACGCAATTAAAATTTAACAATATTCTGACCTTCAATCGGTACAAATCCATTGGCTAATTGTCGTTGTGACCGTCAGGTTTTTGTGTTTTTGAGCGGGCCCAAGGACATGCTGACCTTTTTCCAAGTCATTGAATACAATTCTTTAAAACATTCAGAAAAAGAAGGCGAGAAGGGGGGAAAAAGGACCAAAGTGCGTGGTTCTTGGGTGACCCCCATTAGTGTGGAATAGAGGTTTACGCCGATGGCTTCAGCTTCGGCGGCGGCGTAGAGTTTTAATTTACCCAGCGGCGGGTAAATCTTCGCCGTTGAAATTGAAATCACTTTTATGAATAAGTAAAATATATTTTCTTCGCGAAATAACACATTAAAATAAAGTTAAAACAACATAACAGTATTTACTTGACTTGATTAGTTTCAGTTTCCAGTCTTTTCACGACTTCAGTGACTTTCAGTTCAACACTGCGTACAGTATTGAATACAAATTAAAAACAAGAAAGAACGCTATAGTCGGGTTTCCCGACTATAAAATTTGCGATACTCATAGGCCTCATTAAAAACAGCTAGCTAGCCCTCTTCAAAAATGAGTAGCCTACTTTCGAGCGCAATCAGTTTTTAGCGTCCTCTTCAAAAAAAAGTTTAGCCTACTTTCCATTTAAAAATGGCCAGATTTTGGCAAAATGTTTAGATATTAGATATATCAATACAAACAACATTTATAAGGCCCACTTTTCTCTAGCGGTTTGTGGGCGTAAAAAAGAGCGTGGTCAGGTTTTGAAACAAACTTGATCTGCGCTTTGCTTTTAGAAGTCTGTTTGCGAAATTTGGTGGTTCTAGCTCTTGTAGTTCCCGAGATCTCGATGTTTGTGCAGACGGACGGACAGACGGACGGACAGACAGACTTTTCAACGTTTACAGTATTTGCTTACTCTTCGAGTATCGCAAATAAAAAAGAACAGTCTTTACTTGACTCAAGTAATTTCAGTTTTGAGATTCAAAGAAATCGATTGGGAATTTTTCTCTAAAAAAAATTTGAGAGGTTCATTATTTAAGGTCATTTTTCCGAAATTTTAGACATTATTTTCTTTAAAATTTTAAAACTTACTTTATGAAAATACTCAACTGAACTAAAAAGTGTAAGTCTCAACTGTTAGATGTTTTAGAGATGGGACACATGTAAAAAGATAAGAGATGAGACGTTTAATCGATAACTTTAAACGATTATTGTCGAAAATTTAACATTTATAACCTTTATTTAAAATAATAACCTTTTTATTTATAAAGTGAATGAAAAGTTGTATGACGCCGAACGCCGCCGCCGCGCCGGTATTTACGAGACTCGGCGGCGGTGCGTCAAAAAAGGAAAAAATCGGCGGCGGCGGCGTGGCTCGGCGGCGTATATGTCTAGTGTGGAAAGCCATTACACATTCGAAATGGAAAATCGTTGGTGATCGTTAATAAAATCGAGACTAGTGCCAAATTCCAAACAACAAAACCCGGCAACGGGGGAGCTATAATAAAGGACTAAAGGTTCGTTTTCGACCAAATCCAAAAGCTAACCAGGTCTTTTATTTAAATTATTATTCAAATGATACATTAAAAACAAAATACTACAACACAAATATGTCCTAGCATCAATAATGCTCTGTACAGTATATGACAGACTTAGAATCCTTGGAAACGTTACATTAAAGTTTTTCAATCAAATAATAATTAAAATCTAATGAATACCCAAAGTATAATATTGACACCCTTAAACCCTCTAATTGTTTTTTTTTTAAATACCAGAACAATAAGTTGAATAAATAACAACTGGTTCTAACTATTGATTTATTTTGAAATAATTATTGTCTTTTCAACCCATTGTATTTATACGTTTTCTCAGTGCCCCTTAACAAACTGTCAAACAATGCGCTCAGATTTCTGAATAGTTATGTAGGTGCATCCATTTATGCGAAAAACCCTAGTCACAGCAAATATTGTTTTAATTTCTGCTTAAGCACCCGTGTTAACCGTACCGCCCCTAATTTTGGTTCATTGGGTAAAGATACTACTGCTCCTGAAGTTGTTGTTTTCCATTCTGGCCTAACTTGAGCGAAAAACAATGCTTCATCATAAGCCGTATCCAACCCATGCCAGAGGTGGTAAGCTTTGCCAGCTTCAGAACATGAACCAGAAACCAGAGCTACGGATACTACCACGACTTTCAGGTATAGCAGGACTTCCAGGAGTAGAGCAAAGCTCTTGTATAAACTCCACTTTTTGCTTTCGGCCTTCAATGTCTGCAACACACACACACACTCAGCAAAGGAAGCCACCTATAGGCACACCAACACACTTCACTCTATTTGCTTGCACCTTATATGTATGAATTTTCCAAATATTTCATAACAAGAATTATGCTTGTGTCTAAGCCGAGTGGGTATATCCCATACAAGAGTGTGCTGTTGCCTGTTTTTGTTGTCCTGTCGTGTCTAATGTCTTCCTATACGAAGTTGCTAGGCAAAGAAAACAACAATGTTATTCCAGGTTAAAGAAAACAGGATACAAAGCCAGCAAACAGGATGTTAAGCTTTTCAATTGCTTAAACAGCCAGAATATGTGTAACAGGCGAGTCTTGGTAAGTAAATGACTGTAGTATACATTTACCAAAAAAATTGTAGTATAAACTATTGGTTTTTTAGTGATTACAGTGTATTTCCAATTTAATTCATTCAATGCGCTTTTAATTAGAGGTACTTTAAAATTGAGAACTGAATTATATATTTACCATAAAAATTTGGCCTAGTAACGATTTTTTGTTTTTAATAATGTCAATAAAAGCTTCATTTTAATAAATTTGCCAGACAAATGAATAATTATGCTCTCGTGATACATCCCTTAATCTTGTTATTGGAGTCAAGTTTTACGAAGAATATAATTCACTCTAGTGGAAAGCTGTTTCCATTTTGTTGACTTGCTTTTTCCTTAATTTCTTCGGAGGTAATCCATGCGAGCAATTAACTCTAGAGTCTAGACTGACGCTTATAAATGAACAGCATTAAAAATTATTGTGTGTAAAGTGAAAAAGCAGCGAAAATATAAGAGCTTATTAACATCAACCTCACATCCCTACGCACAATTTTAATTTTCATGCCGTGTAATTTGCGTGGACAATTTATTTGCATGGCACGCGTATAAAAGGTGCTCCACCATATTCCCCTACCAACGATTTTGCTTTCGGTGCGAGATGAAATAAATTTTTGACAGTCATTCAAGCTAATCTAAGTCGTTCTAGCCACAGGCGATGATGGCCAAAAGAGCAGTAAATACAGGAAGCTCCAAAAGGCCTCCCAATGCACCGTGCTCAACCAAAAATAAACCAGTGCGAATGGGAGGTGGAGTGGTTTGGTGAGTCTGAGGGCCAAAATGCCCACATGATTTCCTGCCAACTCCTTAAAAAAAAAAATAGAAGAAAATCCAAAAAAATTGATACCCAACCAATGTTGATTTTAATTACCGCGGAAGCAACAATTGAATGCAATCATAAGCCAACAGTTCAAAGTGTTAAACATTACGCTTCATTTAAGTCGGCTTTCAAGACCTAAGGCCCCTTTTGCCATATTCCTCGTATTGGAGATACGAGAAAAAAAATGCAGTAACAAAAGCGTGAAAATTGGAAAAGTTTTCTTAATTGCTCCACGCGGCTCGTCAACGTTGTCAAAAATTAAGGGCAAATATGCAAAGTCATTGTGCGAGTGGGTGAAGTGAGTGAAATGGTAGTGGCTAAAGGATGAGGGGCTGTGGATTTCGGGTGTGGGTATTGTTTTGTGGAAAACACCCGGACTCATCCATACGCACATGCAGAGAAAAAGTGGGAAAAGACAAATGTTGCTTTCCATTGGTCCCAATTAAGGCGCATTCAGCAGTGGCATTCAAATTCGCATTTACCGCTCTTTAATGCCCGCGCAGGTTGGCCTAATGGGTCTTGAGCTAGAAGAAAAGGTCAAATTAACATTTCTATACCAGAAAGTCGTTAATTCCTAATTTGCCTAAATAGTAAAAAAAATTTTTTTTTAAAGAAAATTTGATAAGTTAAACATTTCTAAGTTTAGAGTTGCGTGCATTAGGCGCGTGTTTTTAATAAATAAAGGTTTTAAGTGCAAATAATTTTGCACAACCATGAGATCGACAGTGAAAAGGGTTAGCAGCAAAAAAAGGAAAGGTTGACTTGTGTGTACGTGCACTTGTACTTGCCAAATCAGATACTGATACAGAACATGATTCACAGACGTAAGTTGTATACTCTGTGCCTTGCTGCTCATTGGGCCTGGGGCCACTTTGAGTCATCTTTCGACCGCAGATCACTTTAAATGAGCAAAGTTAGGGAGGTACCCGTATTCCAACTTAACCTCAACGACAACTGCACCCAGAAAGAAATTTTTGTGGTTTGCTTGCTACACAAATTTCTTTCTCCAGCTGCACTTGGCTATTTACTATTTTCGTGGTAAGGACACCAAAATAAAAGGCTCAAATTTGCATATCTCTAGGGGTAGGAACTAGATGAATTCATGTCTATTTATAGCTTTGGCTTTTTCACACCGAAATTCTCTTCCAACTTTCCTCTTTTTCACTTTGCTGACATGACAAGTGGCGGTGTGCATGAACCATTCGAGGACTACAACTCCCTGAACGACCTGCTGACCACCACTCCCACTGCTGGCCAGGCTGCTACGCTTTCAGCACTAGCAAGATATATGATGATTTAAGTCTTGAGATCTTAATTACAGATACCATTTTATTTAAGCTAACAATTTTTATTTCGACAGACAAAACTGCTCGAAGAACAAAAAATTTTACTTTGTTTTTTAAATAAAGTTTTGCAGTGTTACATTGTTGAAAAGTTTGTTGCCGTGCGTGACATCTTCATCTTAAAGTTTTTCTCCATGCGCAGAATAATTAATTTTTTTGGCCGCTTTTTGCCATAATTTTTTTATGAATTTTATATCTGGTCACCGACGCGTAGACCAAATTTTAGTTCTCCCAGCATGACAACACAATTTTCGTAATTAGTTCTGTAACCTCGTGGTCCGCCCCTTTTTCTTTGCCTTTGCGGAAGCGACTTTCAAGCTGGCTTTAAGTTGTTTCTTGTCTTCTGGAATTTTTGCTCCTGGAATTTTTGGCCACGAAAACGGGTCGAATTCAACATAGAGCACTGTAAGTATTCATGTGTACCAGAGAAAAAATCTCTCAAGTGGGACACCTTAAATCGAAGGTCCGAACTGTAAACACTCGTGCGCTCACCTATAAATGCGCATATCCCAAAAACGAGCTGGCGTTACATTTTTATTTTTATTTGCGATACTCGAAGAGTAAGCAAATACTGCAAACGTTGAATGTCTGTCCGTCCGTCCGTACGAGCCTCTAGATCTCGGGAACCATAGATAGATCAAGTTTGTTTCAAAACCCGACCACGCCCCTTGTTGTTCGTATTGAAAATATCTACACAGATATCTAAAAATTTTGAAAATCTGGACAGTTTCAAGAAGTTGTCTATACAAATGCGTTAAAAATTTATTCCGCCCAAAGAGGGTTAACGACTTTAGCGTTTCTTCTTATTTTGTTTTTTTTTAAGGTGCAATGAGTATCGCAAATCTGAAAGTCGGGAAATCCGACTATAGCGTTCTTTCTTGTTGGTTCTAAGTTTAATAAAAAAAAAAAACTTTCTTAGCTACCCTAGAACACTGAAAAAAAATTAAAAAATTTGTTTAATTTTAAGAATATTTTTTTAAAGGAAATATTGCTCTGGATTAAGGTTAAAAAAATGAAAATGGTATCTGGCACGGATCCGTAGATAATAAATAAATACTAAGTGCAAGTCGGTCAAAAAAACTGACGGAATCATTATCTTGCTTCAGTGGTAGCTTTAAGCCCTAAAAAAACATGTTGTATTTCGGGAAATTAATTAACAAATAATAATATAAACCAAAAATATTTAAGATTGAAGCTATGCGAAATTTATTTTCCAAGTTTTTTGAAACCCACTGATATTGTCCTTTTGCTACTACCAATTAGCCCTGTTGTCCAAGCCAAGTTAGGCAGCGTTTACTACTGACTAATTGCAGAGGGCTAAATCCGCAAAAGTTGGATTCTGATTGCATTTTAAATGCCAAACAAAGTATCAACAAAAAAGGGCAAGGAAATCAAAAAAAGAGGTGGTAAGTGCGATGCACACACAACTGCTGCTCACTCCTTGTTCAATCCTGGAATGTCCTAATTAAAATCCCTGCCATACTGACCCGCCTGTACCGCAGGAACCTTCACGCGTACTTGCAGCAGGCTTTAAATCCTGTGCTCTGCTGTCCTTTTATTTTTCATTTTTCTTTCCCCGTGCTGTGCACACGGATTAATAACGATTCATGCAAATTTGCAAACCTTACATTTTAATGCATGGACAAACTAACTTAATACACTTCTACTCTTTGCCTACCGTGGTTAAAATACATAAATTTTTCCCCGCACTTTCGCTATCTAATTGCAATTAACGTGTTGCATATTTTTGCCTTTTGCACCTGATGTCAGGTCCTTGACGGCTCAACGTATGTGGCTTTTACGTGGGACGGCTAACTCCTGGAAATGTAGTGACATATTTTTAGCCACATAACGTTGTTTTGACTTCGGTTTATACACAACTTCTTAAATTTAGTCCAAGTCCTGCATCTTGTCTTGCTCATGTTTTGTTTGTTCTTTATGCTCGAAATGTGCGGTCGATTATTGCTGAATTTTTTTACTGAGTTTGACAGCATTTTCTTTCAGTTTATTGAAGACAAACTGAAGATTTAAATTTCTTCCGACTTGCTGATTTTTCCCCCTCACTATCTATTTTTTGTCGCGGGCAGAAGTATCAAAATACAAATATGAAACTTATACAGGAGTCAGCAGTTTTGGGGGCAGAACATCATGGTCCGACTGAAAAGACAGACTTTTTATTCTCCAAAACTTACTGCAACAAAGTTCGTGTTAGGGTATATTTAATAGTTTTCAAAAAATTATAAAATTTTGATTTAAATCTCATATTCTGCGTTTAGTAAAAAAGTTTAATATTTTGAATCATAATATCGATAATCACCTTATTCTGTGTTTTATATATTAATGTATTATTTGAAATATAATGACATCAATGCAAAAACTTTATTGAGTCAAAAATGCTTTCCTTATCTAACGAAAAACCATGACAATGGCCTACAAAGAGATTAATTTAAGATTATGATATAATTATTTAACATCGAACAGTTTGAAATCATCTGTTCATTTATCATGTTAATATGTGCGTTAGTTACCGACACATGTATAAGATTATTTAAATTATGTTTATGCTAAGATCTAACAAGAAAGAACGCTATAGTCGGGTTTTCCGACTATAAGATTTGCGATACTCATTGCCCTCTTTAAAAACAGTTAGCTAGCCCTCTTCAATAATGTGTAGCCTACTTTCATGCGCAATTAGTTTTAAGCGCCCTCTCTTAAAAAAAATGTTTTGCATACTTTTGAGCGCAATAAAAATTTTCAACGCATTTGTATACACAATTTCTTGAAAATGGTCAGATTTTCAAAATTTTTAGATATTTGGGTAGATATTTTCAATACGAACAACATTTGTAAGGGCCACTTTTCTCTAGCACTAAAAATGTGGACACCACAGAGTTTTTTCCGGTTTGTGGGCGTAAAAAGGGGCGTGGTCAGGTTTTGAAACAAACTTGATCTGTGCCTTGCTCATAGAAGTCTGTGTGCAAAATTTGGTGGTTCTAGCTCTTATAGTTCCCGAGATCTCGATGTTTGTACGGACAGACGGACAGACGGACGGACAGACAGACATTTGATCGTTTACAGTATTTGCTTACTCTTCGAGTATCGCAAATAAAAATATAAGAGATAGTTTAATTAAATGTTGAATTTTTTCGTTCCAATTAAAACAAGATAGGACGCTTTAGTCAGGTTTTCCGACAATCAGATTATCGTTACTCATTGCCCTCTTAAAAAAAGTGCTGCCTGCTTTCAAGCGCAATAAATGTTAAGGAGGACATCTGAGTAGTTGAAAAAAAAAGTCGGATTTTCTGAAATTTTTTTTGGCCAAATGAAAAGGCCAATCGAAAATTTGTAAAGTAGGTTTTATAATATAAGATGTGAAGTACAAAATAAAATTTTTTTGGAACAAATCAAAAACAAAATGGCGGCTGTGCAGTATTTTCTCAAAAACACTTTTTTTAGCTGGTCGGAAACCTAACTCGAACAAATCTTAACCGATCGATCTGAACGATTTTGACAGTATTTTGAATAATACCTATGTCTATCGACACACGTAGGATTTTTTCGATATTTTGATTTTTGATAAAAAAACTACAATTTTCACGAAAAAAACGTCACAAAATTGTTAATAAAAAAAAAGTAAGCAAAATATCGAAAAAATCCTACGGTGTCGATAGACATAGGTATTTTGAATATACTGTCAAAATTTCAGATCGATCGGTTAAGATTTGTTCGAGTTAGGTTTCCGCCCAGCTAAAAAAAGTGGTTTCGAGAAAAACGCGTTTAAACACAAAAGGTTCCATGGGATATACCTGTGAGGCATCGCCGCAGAATGGAAAATTTCGACACTTAGACACTTTTGCCGGACTCTATCTTTTGGTATGTTATTTGTAAGACCATAAAGAATTATTTAAGCGAATAAAAAATTTTTCGATTTTTAAAAAAAGTTACTCAGATGTCCCCCCTTAACGCACTTGTATACACAATATCTTGAAACTGGCCAGAATATCACATTTTTTGGATGTCTGTGTAGATATTTTCTCTCTAGCATAAGAAATGTGGGCACCACAAAGGGGCGTGGTCGGGTTTTGAAACAAACTTGATCGGCGCTTTGTTTATAGAAGTCTGTGTGCAAAGGTTGGTGGCTCTAGCTCTTATGGTTCCCGAGATCTCGACGTTCGTACGGAGGGACGGACGGATAGACAGACATTTTCAACGTTCACAGTATTCTTACTCTACATGTAACGAGAATAATAAATCATTTTATTATAACATCATATTTGTAAATTTAAGTGACGGTAGACTTAAAATTTGAAAATGCGCTGTCGATCTTATTTTATTTTATTTTTTTTTTTTTTCAAATCTTAGGTTCTTTGTTTTAAAAATTTAGCGACAAAACCATTAGGGTTCTTGAAAAACTAGTTGTAAATCGGATTAAAAAATCGAATACCCGAAATATATTGTGAACAAAAAGGGATTCTGTTGGCTGTATTGTTTGTTGTGGTACTAATGGCCATTTGGATGCTTAAACCAGCGATGGGCACAAGATCTAACGGTTTGAGCAGCAGGTCGGCCAGACCAAAAAAAAACAACAACAACCACCACCGTCGCGGAGCGCCGCAGAATGTGCGAGCAAAGAGAATACGCAAATCCCTTTAAAGTTGTTTTTGTTTTGGGTACGATGTGCGAGACTCAGCCAATGTATTTTGTTGTTGCAAACTCGGGACCGAGGCGATGAGCTCCGCTACCTGCTACAGACTCTGTAGCATTGTTTTTGTTTCTTCACGGATCGCTGAACGCCAGCCGCGAGCCGTCTGGCTGGCGCCTCCCGAAAAATATAACGGTTTGAGCAAGTGAGCAAATTGAGCCAGGGCGTGCCCATCTCTGGCTTAAACAACAGCTTTCAACAAGCAGTATCTGGACAAGACAAGTTTATCTTTTGGATTGGGCTCCTCCCTTACGAATTTGACCTACGAATGCGTTTGGCCACAATGTGTCTTAGTGGGTCACAGGCCACTTGAATCGAACCGTAAATAACAAAAACAGCGGTCTCAGACAAGTCAATTGTACATTTCCCAGTCCATGTTTCTTGCAGCCAAAATCATCCATCAAAAGTCTGCGTTTTCTTCATAGTTGTCAGTGTGTGTGACGGCATCAGACAGTGGTCCGCACCTTTTCCTTTTTTAATTCCTTAACTTAGTTTCTAGCATTCAAATTATATACGATTTATAAAAAAAAACCATAACGAATATGATCCTATTAATTAAGCACTGACTTAGTGTTGCTTAATAATAACTATTCGCATTGCTGATATTTATATACAAAAATAATAAATAACTTAGCATAAATTAGTTTGACAAAAATTTTCTTCTAACCGGAAGGCACTAAGAAAAGTTACATTAAGAAACATATCCAAAATATGTTTTACTAGTGCATACACTAAGCGTTGTTATCTTTTTGTTTTGTGTGTGTTAAGCCCAAGTTTTCCTACTGCACAGTTTTTCCGCAGTTCTTCAGAAGGAAGGAATGGCTGTCAAAATCCGCAAATATTAGCCGCGTTGAATTTTTTGACACCTGCATAAGGGCGTATTTCGAGTTTTTGAGAGCCGGACCTCATTAAATTTTATATGAAACCCACAGGCGATCTCCGCTGTGCCGTCTCCGCCTTCTAAGGAATTCTATTGGATGGGTAAGAATTGGGTGAATAAGGATGGAATCTGCTGATCCTCCTGACTCCATTTTATTATGGTTGACGGTGAGCTGAGGGAAAGGTGAGCAAGGTGACTCGTAATCGGCATATCGATTTTTTTGTGACGATCAACGAAGCCTTTGCAGTTTACACTTGAGTAATCAAACGGAATTCGGGACAAAGGCCCTGCCATCCGATCCACAAAAAATGCAGGTGCAAAATAACAAACGACTCAGACCACATCAAGAAAAGTGTAAAAAGTTTAACTGGGCACCGGAATGTCTTGAAAAAAGAAGGAAAAAAAGACGCCCAAAATCAAGTTTTGTAGGGTACTGAATTTATTCCACTCTATCTGCCCGATAAATTTTTATGCTGCAGATTACCTTTGTATTTTGTCACACGAAATAACTTTGCACCTTGACGTACGGTATTCGCAGAAATTCATTCAATTGTTGTCACGATTGCAATTGTGCTCTCTTAACTCTTCTCTACTCTTATCCGGAAAAACAGATGTTTTTACGTAATTCAAAATCAAGTGGAATCAAAAAATTAAAATTAAATTAAATAATTTACAAATTCAAAGGAAAACTTTCAGAAGGATCATAACTGAAAAATTTTAATTTGCTTTACAAAAATGTTGATTAACTTTGAAAAAATGTTGAAAAAAACCTTCCAATGCAAATACAATTAAAAAAATATAAATAAAAATTTTGTGAAAACTTTGTGCACAACTTTTGATAACATTCCTTCCCTTTTTAGTCAATCCTCCAAGATTGCTGACTAACATTATTTTTGCCTTGTTGAATAGTGGCAAAGTTACGTAGGCAAATGGGTAATGATTTTGGCCAAAGCCAACAGCAGGATAACGTCTTCGCAATCGGCAGAAAGTTTGGAAAGGCGGCTTACAAATCCGCAGTTAATAATATACGGGTTGTGTTTGTTAGATAAATACATATGGGCGCACTGCGTGCTCGATTAACCAAAAACCGACTTCCATCTTTCAGCAGCCAGTCGAAGTGATTTCAACTAAATTACAATAGCGTGTTCGTAAAACAACTTAGAGTTTGCTGAGTGGCATGCTACTCCTGGGCAGAAATTGCTGTAATGAAATCGAGCCAAGTTGCATGATTTATATAAAATAAATTGCTTAATTTACTGCTAAATTACATAAGCACCAGCATACGAATACTGCCGTGATATATGAAGAGTTGGGTGGTTGTGGGTGGTTGGGTGACTAAGAGGGTGGTGATACCCACCGCAGTAATACTTACGGTAGGTGGTTTTTACGAAGGCCGTTCGTCGGCTGTCAGTGTGAGGGAGGAGGAGGGCAATGGGTGGACATGGGTGGTGTGGGCCCAGTGTTCAGTAGAGTGTATCGAAAATCAACTTTTTTGGATTTTCGATGACGGCGCGTGCGGAAAAGTTGTAAAACCATGTCAAATGAAAGTACAAAAAATTTCAGCCCGAAAGGATAATGTTTACTATTGCCACTTCGTCCTTGAAATTTTGAAATTTTCATGGAAACTCGATTTTTTTTTTTTTCGATGACGCTGGGTGCGGAAAAATTGTAAAAAAATGTCAAAAGAAAGCACAAAAATGTTTCAGCCCGAAAGGATAATGTTTACTATCCCCGCAACGACTTTGAAACTTCGAAATTTGCATGAAAACATGCAAATTTGCTCGTAGCTTTGCACGGCGACCTGAAAATCGGTAGGGCAATTTCAGCAATTTCAGCTTCGCTACTATGACTTCGATTGATTATCTTACAGTCCAAATAAATTTAAATATAAATTAAACTGAATATGTATGCCGCATTTGCTGAAATTGCCCTACCGATCTTCAGGTCGCCGTGCAAAGCTACGAGCAAATTTGCATGTTTTCATGCAAATTTCGAAGTTTCAAAGTCGTTGCGGCGATAGTAAACATTATCCTTTCGGGCTGAAACATTTTTGTGCTTTCGTTTGACATTTTTTTACAATTTTTCCGCACCCAGCGTCATCGAAAAAAAAAAAAAATCGAGTTTCCATGAAAATTTCAAAATTTCAAGGACGAAGTGGCAATAGTAAACATTATCCTTTCGGGCTGAAATTTTTGTACTTTCATTTGACATGGTTTTACAACTTTTCCGCACGCGCCGTCATTGAAAATCCAAAAAAGTTGATTTTCGATACACTCTAGTGTTCAGCCGCAACCTCAAAACCCACAGGCTAAACACACCCACATAAGAAAATTGAGGGAATAACCAAAGGCGTGTAAATAACGGCTACTTAACTTACACAAAAGCAATCGCACAAGGGCTTTACTTTATACCCTCCTCCCTCTCAATCGAATATTTACAAAATATTTATTCCAAAAGCTTATTTCATGGAAAAACGTAGTGTTGTTTTAAGTATGTTGAGGTCAGCATAAGCCATTGCACTATTAAAAGGAAAGTGTTCAGTTCGTTGCTATTGTTGTTTTGGCCACGTTATTGCCGCCTGACTTGACCCAAACCTAATTATTTGTGTTAACCACTTAAAAAAATATTTTTGGTTACAACGCAGTATAAACTAAAGTCCGTGGCTTTGAAAAACAAAAGTTTTAAATAAATAAGCTCATAACCAAGTGCCTGGAATGAAGGGAATTATTTTTAGCCGAGTTGAAAACAAACTAATTAAAAGTCCAGCTTACTGGGCGAAAGTATAACAACACCACCAGCAAAAACCAGCAACACAGTCAACTTATGCAATCTGGCAGTGCGAATCCCAAAGGATGCTTCTTGTGTCCTTTCTTTCCGAGTCATCCCTGCATATTGGCTCTATCAATGTGTACGCTGTGGTGCACTCCCACTGCAAACCAATTTAAACCTTTAATTGAAATCGGGTCTTAATGTGACCCAACTGGCCAGGGATCGAGACAGCCACCAAACTGGCAGCCCAATTTACAGATGGACTTATTTATAGGCAAATGGGATTTCAAAATTTAATTAAATTTTCATATTCAATTTCGCGTAAGGGCGATTGGGATTGGGTTTTGAGTACATCGAGGACAATTGAGGACATCTCAAAAATCAATTATGACAATGATAAAACTGACAACGAAAATAAAATCAAAAAATCAAAAGGGGAAAACTTGAAAAAGATCAATTATCCTGTTCGGGGTGAGCATTTCACAGCACATGATAGAGATAGCAGTAACTTTTCCTAGCATAATGTTGGCTTTTGCATTAATGTTTCGTATTGTCCCTCCGATTGCTGATGCTGCCACTCTAAGTTTTTGATCCTATTTTTTAGTCCCATCTCAGTTCTAATTGTCCGTTCTATAGATTTTTTCTGGAGAGCTCTGTGAATTATCAAATGTGTTTTGAAAATCAAGTTTTTGCAAAAATTTTAAAAACAAATAAAAGGCATCAGTCATTCAGTCGAGCATCAAGTAAGATAGTGAGCTGGAGTGTTAAGTAAATGCCATTGCGATGAACTCTCCAGCTGAATTGTACATAGCAGAACCGCAGGTCGGCGGAAAGCTCCGGGACAGAAGTCACATGGGGATCTCCGACTACCTGGGCAGTTCCGCTGGCCACTGAACACCTTGCTCAATATGCCAGTCCTAATCTCTTCCTCTGTGAGTGACCGAGTCCTTGTCCATTTGTGCATTAATGCTTTCATATTAACAAAGTTAAGCAAGCACATCGGGTGAAAGCTTAAATTTAATCCATTTATAATAAGATTACCAGATACTAATAAAAACGAAGGTTCACAGAGCAAAAGGACCAAGAGTCGCCTTGATATTTTTTTTCTAATAAGAGTTTATGGCATTTACGTAAAAATTTAAATTTAAGTTAAGTTAAATTTATATATCAAAAACGAACCTGATACTTGCGCTACAATATTATCTCATTTAGATCGAAACAAAAACTAAATACTATTTTTATTTAGCATTAGTTATATTTTACGTTAAAGCTGTTTCACAAAAATTTTGTTTTAATTTTATACGTTTAATTTTCTCTAGGTGTCTCGTCTAGTTCGTAAAAATAAAATTCGTGTACCCTAAAGGCATAATATTAAATATATGCTTAGAAGTGAAGATACGGATTGTCGAAGTGAGAAATTAGTTTTGCAAGTCAATGTTCATAAGGGCTTATAAGGTTTAAATTAATTGTTTAAACTTGATTGGTAAAAAAACGCAAAATTTTGTGAAAATTGTCGTATCCTTTGGATAACTGTTAATAAGTGGGAGGTCGCTCTACTTGCAATTCGGTTAATAAAAATAATGCGAATTGAAATATGAAGTCATTTTAAGCTGATTTTTTCGGACAGATTTAACCCCCTTAGTTTGTTTTCACCTGTTTTGAGAGGGATGCATGCTGAGCATTTTAATTGTTTTTATTTTTTACGAGGCTAGTGCCATGAGAATAAGGCAGTTGTTTGTTCTCACACCGTTATCTGATTGTCCGCGCAGGAGTCTCGAATGCTCCTGGGGCCGTGCAGAGGTTGTTTTAACTGACGAGACGATCGGGAGCCATGCCGTTTCCGCGGCTGACAGAGTAGTAAGACGCAGGGTTGATTCTGTGACAATAACTGACTTTATTGATATAATGGTACTAGCTTATATACTACTTTGTATGCGGAAACATAGTGTAAAGTGTGGTGTGGGGATTCTGCTGATATTCTAGATTACATCAAGTTGGTGAGACGGCCGCTTGGTTGATGCGTGGTTCTTTTGGCTAGTAGGCAAATCTGCTGATCAGCAGTTACTAGCTTAGCGCCTGGTACCCAATCCAAGGTCAGCTTAGTTGAGCTGACTGGGTATATGTGGGTGTATGGGAAGTTTGGTGTTGTTCCTAGGTTAATCGGCGTTGCTGTTCGCAGCAATGTTGCGGATGCTAGTATTAGCAGCATTGGTTACGAACAGCAGTTAACGTGAAACATATTTCGAATCGACGCTTCTTACTACAATCTTGCCCAGATGGGAGCCCAATCTCTGCTCTGTTGGTGGACTTAAGCTTTGAGTTGCTTAATCGAAGGTTGCTGATAAAAAGTACAAAAGAAGGGGATTCAACGCCGCTATTTTGCACCACAAGATTCTAAGGCGTTATAAAAAAATTGGCTTAAACTCAAAGACATTTGCTTTTAATTAAAAACTTTGGCGACCCGCTGGTAATTTCTGACTGCCAACTTACTCCACTCTTGGCGACGTCATAACCAAAGAAATAGCTGTATTGTACATAATCAGTTTAGCTATGCAATTTTAATTACTATTTGTGGGCGGAGGTCAGCACACATGCCACGCCTTTCTGTGAAGGAGTGTGCAAACAGCTTCAAAAACCGCTCCTCTTTGTCCTTTCGAGCCACTTTCATACACTGTCTGCGAAAAGTTAATGCACATGACGTAAATTATATTTAGCTTGCATCGGCAGGCATCAAATTATCAGGATAAACCACCAACCACAGCAAGGGTCTTGGTGTCTCATCCACATCCCTTGACATCCTTGTCGCGCTGCAAATTGATGCTTAAGGACATTTTTTTACTTCATTACACGAAGACTTTTTTCGCTTTTTCTTTTTCCCCATTTTTCTTAGAGCACACTTAATGGGAGTCAAGGGTGTAGTTGTATCAGCTGCAACATAGCACCAGGTAAGGTCTGAACTTTGGTAGCCGTGCATACAAATAAAAAATTATAAACACAAACTTTGCCTTTAACAAAAAATAGCCAAGTCTTAGTAAATAAATATCCTTGTCTTATTTAAATCCTTCCCAGTTCTATAGTTATCATTTGTACATATTATATTGTACATAAGCATGTACACCCAGAGAAAAAACATGCTAAATGTTAATAATTAAATGAAAAATATGTATGAATGAATATTTATTAATGGATTTAAATGAATTTATGTTTATGTTTGTGTGTTTCTAAACTACAATTCTTTAAGAAAATAAATGTGTTTTAAAAGTGACAATTGTACCCTATTTCTCTGTTCACCTTTATTTTTGCCCTGCAAATATATTTTTGTAGAAAAATGTTTTAAATTTTTTGCAAATATGCAGTTAAACCCGCGGCAGGTATTTCCACCGTGAAATTAGACTTTGTGTCCGGAGGCTAGAAAAACCCTATTGCTTCATTCGGCTAACCTTTGCATAAATAATCTAATAATGAAAAATGCCAGGCCGCTTATCATTTAAAGGCAACCAAGGCCCAGCCATACACACACGCCCGACTGGCTTGCGTATTTTGTTGTGAATGATATAAAACATTTTGTTTGCCGGTGGCCAAACAGATGGCAGTGCCAAGTCAGGCTAAGAAAAGCCAAAAAGGAAGCAACTCAAAATCATCTCGCAAATTGTCCCCAAAAACCAACGCCCACACAATTATTTAATCCAATACATACATGGCAAATACACTTATTGTCATAATAATAGCGCTGAATGATAAAGACGTTTCATAAACTAATAAATTTATTTAAAAAAAGATAAATTAAATTTATTTTTGAAGTGAAACTGCTTTAGGCGCGTTATGGATTTTCGGGGACGGAGTAAAACCGATTCAAGACCGTCACGAAAATTGTCTATTCCCCTATTCCTCTCTAAAGCCTAGTACTCAGATCGACGAAATGAATTCGAAATCAGTGAGAGAGAGCGAGAGGCCAATAACATAGAAACACTTTTCGAGGGTGCTGTTCGACAGGCAGTACTCAGATGATAGAAAAAAAGTACTAGAAAATTAGTTTGGCAACTAATCGCGTTGCCAACTTACTCTTTAAGTATTTCTAGAACGAAAGGCAGAGCAGATAGAACTATTTTATAAACAAGTCGTTCTACGTTATTGCCCTCTCACTCTCTCTCATATGGTTTTAGTTTGATAAACCTGCAGAAAGCACCATGCCAGCTTCAAGCAAAACTAGGCAAATAGCTGGCAGCTATCTCAGTTTAAATAATCAAATAAACAGAACATCAAGATGAACTGTCTTGCCACAATTAATAAGAGCAAATAAACTCTTTCGCAAGTTCACTAGACAGCTTGTTGCTGACACGAAACAGCAAATTTTATCCTTGGTTCTGACTGCCTGCCAATTAGCGCACACTTACTAAAATGTTCTTGGATTGGTGGCTGCTCCAGGTATTTCTTGATTACTAAATGGCATGTAATCCGAAAAGGTCAACATGTCCCAAACTACTCGAAAAACCAAGCCCAAGAAAAAAGAGCTATGAATTTGTCAAAGGCACCACTCACTCACCTCCCATAAAGTTTAAAGTGAGCGTGGCCTAATGTGCATCAAGACTTCAAAAAAATAAGCAAGCATTTGTCATACTGATCATTTTTTAAAACCAAACAAATTTTAAGTTGACTTAACTTGGCTTTTATATTACATCGAAAAAATCATTTTAATTTTCTTTTATTTTAAGAGGTAAAAATTTGTATTTAAATTATACCTTAAACCTTATATTTTTTTGTATTTTCCCTAAATGAAATAAATTTTGTTACGTTCCTTTTGAATGCATCAGATTAGCAGGACAATTTTCTGGCTGCGGCTGCACCTTGTGTGTCCTCTGAGCATATGTGGCCGAGATAAACTTTAACACGTGCAAAAAAGTATTAAAAAGCTGGCCACATTTTAAGCCAAATTCAAAAAAGCAGGGACTGAGGCGGGATGACCGTAATGACTCAAGTACCGAACGGCAAAGGGCATGGGCATGGATATCCTGCTCTAGACTCAACACATCTCCACTTTCCTCCAGAATTCCTTGTTGTGGATTCCAGAAAGATCCAAGGAAAAGTAGTGGTAACTGGTCAGGCCACACTTAATTTATTCGTGATTTATAAGAGTCGCTTTCGGTTATGTGGTTAGAACTTTGGACTTTAGCTTTGGTTTCAGCTTGGATTTCTGCCTTTGCTTTTGGGATCTGGATAAAACTGATGAAACTTTGTGTGCGGTCTGCTTTTGAGTAAAGGATGTGCCTGCGGTCAATTAAATTTTCATTTTGAGCTGCTCTACAATCAATTGGAATTCGACTTAAGCCTTACCCAATAAAGTTCTCTGGTTTTCTTGACTTGGTCGAAAGCTAGCACAATTCTTGAAATATAGCATATTTGTTGGGGCACAGGCAAAGACTTAAGGCTAAGCCTGTGAAAACAAATTTTTGGCTACCTGCCGCCGCTTGTCATTTGGTCACTTTGACAAAAATTGATTTGTAGTTTTCTCAAGAGTTTCGGCTGCGGATTCTTGCTCTTATCTCGACTCGGGCACGATTTGTCGTCCTTTGTGGGCTTGTATAGAGCCGCAGTCAAAAATGCTTCTAGTGGTTATATCGCTTTGAAATTTTCTCCAAAAATGTATAAAAATATTTTAAAAGGTAAAAAAAGTGGTTGACCGTTATAAATGTTTACACTGACTTGCAAAACTGTAACACAACTTTATTTTCTCAACTCAATGGACCGTGGGTTCTCTTCTAAGCAACGCCTCCTTAAGATTTAAGTCTCATTTTATCGGTGATTTATTTAAGTATGTTTCCTGAAAATGTAAACCCATTTAATAAGCCGAATTAAGTTTGACAATTAAAAATGTAAAAAAAGTCAAATGTCACAGCTTTGCACCCTATACAATTATTTCATTGATAATTACAAAAAAAAATATAACAGACCTTTAGATTTTTTTAGTTCCCCAAAATAACTGTGCACACTGTGGGTGTAGCGTTGCACAAATGCAGGAAACTAAGCGTTCTATAAATAACTTAAAAATTCAAAACAAATGCGTGCATCTGATTTAGGCACTAAAATGTCAAAAACATTTTTTTTAGGCTCAAAACTTTAAAAAACTTTTTTCTGAATCGATCTTATCATTTCTGATAATTATGAGCACTCGGGAGTCAGGGCTTTGGGCAGCACTGCACTAAACGAAAAACGTTAACTAAATCACAAATATTAGTCTTTTATTTTTATTAGTCTATTATATTTGTATGGGAGCTATAGGGTAGAGTCATTTGATCGTCAAGATTTTTAAACTAGGCTTACTTGGACATTAAAAAGTCGATTAAGCGAAAAGAGTAAAATGTGTACAGAAAACTAGTCAAACATTTGTGTGGAAGCCAAAGAATACGATCGTAAATGTCTTACAACTCGGTCTACCTGCACAAATAAAGACGATTGGAAAAGTTTTATGGTCATAGGTCTTACATTACACTGAGCGAAAAAAACTTACTGAAACAGACAGAAGGACCGATGGACAGACGGACAGACGGACATGGCTATATTGACTCGACTCTGCTGACTCTGATCAAGAATATATATATATATATTAGGGTGGTCCTTATTTGGTCGATTGTTGAATTTGCAACGGGGCACTTTCGAATTCGATAATATACCTCGAAATATGAAATACCTTTTTTTTATTTTTTTTTAGGTCAAGGTTTAGGGGTCGCTACCAAGGTTTGAATTTTAAGGGTCTCCATACAAAAAAAAAAAAAAGTTCGATTTTTATTATTTTTTTTCATAAATAATTTCAGAATCTGAATACAAAACGTTGACTAAAATGTGAAGTCGATCCGAATAACAGTTTCGGAGATACAGGCCCTTGAATGTTATGTTTTGCATGTAATTTTGATAAGCAGTGCATTTGTGCATTTCGCGCACATTCAAGGGCCTGTATCTCCGAAACTGTTATTCGGATCGACTTCACATTTTAGTCAACGTTTTGTATTCAGATTCTGAAATTATTTATGAAAAAAAATAATAAAAATCGAACTTTTTTTTTTTTTTTTTGTATGGAGACCCTTAAAATTCAAACCTTGGTAGCGACCCCTAAACCTTGACCTAAAAAAAAATAAAAAAAAGGTATTTCATATTTCGAGGTATATTATCGAATTCGAAAGTGCCCCGTTGCAAATTCAACAATCGACCAAATAAGGACCACCCTAATATATATACTTTACGAGTATATGGTCGGAAATGCCTCCTTCTATGCGCTATAAAAATCAGACTAAAATTAGAATATGCTGGAGGGGTAAAAAAATGTGTGAATAATTATGCTTGCGTTTTTATCAAATATTAACTTCACGATTTGCCATTTAGTGTTTAATGTTTCAAAAAATATTATATTTATAATACATAATATGGTCTATTATGGTCTTTTATATATATTAATAATAGAAATTCTGTCTTTGTTTCCTTAACACTTACATGCTCGATTGGGCACGAAGAAGTCGCCCTAATGAACTGTGTAATTCAGTTAAGCAGCTCAAAAAAAAGCTTGAAGTAAGTGGTAGTTGTGGCGTAATTGAATAGCGCTCAGCAAAACTAAATCGCAGCTTTTTGTCACTCTTCAGAGGCACTTGCAGAGTGCGGAAAACAAGTGGCTGTCAGCCACCATTCGAGAAATTGCACAAAGAAAATACGTTCGAGAAAATGTAAAAATACTGTTGTGCAGCGTAACGAATTAAAATCAAGATTCCCTCGCCAACCTACACTATCTGTTTACATTCCTGTGGTTTCTCCAAGCCACTCGTACGCCGTGTATTTCAGCGCCATCCATTTACGCATCACGCATACGACATGTTTAACATCATGTCTTTTATGTGTTGTAC
The DNA here is from genome assembly GCA_018150695.1 of Drosophila oshimai. NCBI lineage: Eukaryota > Metazoa > Arthropoda > Insecta > Diptera > Drosophilidae > Drosophila > Drosophila oshimai. The sequence continues at coordinate 1,014,704 of JAECWM010000262.1, forward strand.
AGTGAGTAAAGAGGCAAAGTTAATGGGTAGAAAAATTCAACTTAATCAATTACAAGAACACTCTTGAAGGGAAGATCAAAAGCCACTGCATTTGGACTATTAAACGGCTTCACTGGGTTGCGCACTTCTGTGGCTTGAGTTCAGAGAAATAAATCATCTATCACAATGCTAAGAAGAAATAAGCTAAATTATATGGTCGTCGGAGATCAGTTTGGTGATAAAATATTTCACACACTTCGACTGACACCACGAATGTATGGCTATTTCCCAACCAAACAGTGCAGCAATAATTAAATATTTAGGCACCGAAACAAGCAGACAAACAGAGAGGGCAAACGGCAAACAGTCAGTTCAGAGTCAAGGAGTCTGAAGGATACACACATAAACTTACGTGATGAAATTGACAGTGGGATGTGTGAAAATAATCAACTTAACTATAATAACGGCAAAATCAATGCGAGGCAAACAACAAAATATGTGTCACAAACTTTATAAGAGTAAGAAAAATCTATGGCCTTTGGCATTGACTTTTTTGATAATTAAACGAATAATTAAATACAGTGCACTACTTTATATTTAATGATTTAATAGCAACAACAAAAACTAATGTTTTTGGTTTTAGTTTTTTTTCATAATTTGTCAAAAACCCTCAAGCGTTGGGCAACAGCCTAGTAATTCTTTTATATAAAAGTTAATATATTTTCAGAACCATGCATTACTCAAGTTTAATTTCATATAAATTGTGACTTACGACATACATATGTTCAAAATTAAAAAATTGTATTAAAGTAATCGAAATGTATAAATCAAACTACATACAACTATTAAAAATAAACTAGTTTCTAAAGTAGTTAAATAAATATAAATATGATAATGCAGAAAACAATACAAAAATTTAACAGTAAAAACAAAGAAAGTATAACAAATGACAAAATGCTGGCTGGAAAAGTAGAAAATTATTATTGTTATTTGTCTTTTGCGCATCGTTACAATGAAAATTTTTGTATTTAAAAATTTCCCAGTTCCTGCATTTTCTTTTAGGGGCTCAACAGCGTTAAAAGCTCTTCTGCTCTTTAATTTTTGTAAACTAAAAGGAAATCCAACACCTGGCTGCATCCTCCATAAAAATAAACATATGTTGCATGTAGTCGCTGGATTCTAAACAGCTTGGACAGGAGAGCTGGATGACAGGATGTCAGAAAATTAATCGAAAGGACAAGAAGAGGCTACAGAAAAGATGTGGGCAGCCAAAGCTTATGCACACCGAACAAATGGCTCCTGGTAAATAAGTTGAAATGATTTTGAAGGTCCTGACATTGAAAAGACATGGGTGTAGTAAGTATCACTGCGCACGTAAGCAACTCCAAAAAGAAAAAAAATTAATCGTCTTCCTAACAATTTTTTTTTTCTGATAACTTTGATAGAAAACCAATAGAGATATGCGAAAAGTTTAAATAAACAAGTAGCATTTGTACGCTAAACTTTTTGTTAAAAAGAAATAGTAATGCGAATGTGTTAAATTTAAGCTTTCCATTGAGCCTTAAAAAGTTGACACACAATATCTCAGCAAAAAATCTCATAAATGAGCATTTTATTGGTGTGACTGTATTAAATGTATACCAATAATGTGACGCTGTGGCCGTCCTTTGACCTCAGGAATTCCAAATTTTGCCCAATGTTGGGGCTGATATTCAGACCTTTTTGCGACTGCTTTGGTAGAGAAAGATTTATACGCTCACTTAAGCGCAAATTATTGCGCGCTGCTAATGGAAATTTCTGGTTGCCTAAGCAACCGCAGTGCCAAGCTTTTGTTGGGTGCCAGAATTGAGGACCTAAAACCCGGACATAGGCATTTAATTTGGCTTGATAGCGTAGATTTGGCGTAATTGAAGGCATTAGGCACATTTGCAGAATTGTTCCACGCACAGCGGGGTCCTGTAAAATCAGTTTTATAAAGTCAGAGTTAAGATTGACACTTTCACATTTGCGTTTGAAAAAACATTTAATTCGCACTCGTTTGTACGCTAATTCGGCTGTACATTAAGATGCCATTAAAATACATGTTTTCCACATGAATCTATCACATGGCAGTTGCTCTTGGAATGTTAATGGAAGTGGGTATGCACGTGTTGTGTTCCTTTTGACATCGAATATTGTTTATTTGATAAATGCTACTGAGAAATTGACAAAGAAAAGTAAGCAGAAGTCAATAAAAATCCAGACAATTTTTCAAGAATTCTTAATGGGAACTTTCTTTTTTAAAATAACGATAAGTAAGATTTTTTATGAAAAAGCTTATAGCTTAGTAAAAAAAAAAAAAAACATAAATTTATAAACATTTTAATCATTTGTTAGTTTCTTCAAAGGAAATAATATTTACCGTTGAAGAGTTTTCGCTGTATAAAAAATTGTAAGCGCAACATTCGGAAATAGTGACGTCTAAGTATGTATGATGATTTATGATTTTCAATACTAAAGCTAATTAAATTATTTTTTATTTTTGTAATTGCTGTGCAACATTTTAACAACATTTTTGTGCTGTTGTGGAACTTTTTCTTGCACAATCTTTAGGGAAACCTATGTTGTAGCGAATGGTTTAATTGCAAAAAAGGGTTTCAGTGTCCTCTGAACTTAACTTTTTTTTAAAATATTTTTGTTTGCATATTTGCACTCTATTCCCTGCTACCTAATTGTTTTCCCCAGTTCGACAACGGAAATAATTTCCGACACAAATTGTGCACAGCTTAGTCCATCTATAATGTTGCCAATATGCCAATAATGCCAATATTATGAAAGCATTTGCTACACCAAATTGGTGCTTCTATTGGAGCTCACGGCGTATGCGTGCGTCCATAAATTATGAACCGACATGGACAGATGGGGCTAATATTAGCCAACAACTATGAATTCGTATCAGCAGCCTTGAAAACCCTGCTCCCCGAAAATCATACCTTAAAACAGGCTGTTATGCAAAAGAAAAATTGTGTCAAAAAGCTCATAGAATGGTACCATTTTTCGTACTAGTAGTTTTTAATTTTTATTTTTTTAACTGAACGACATTTTGAAATAGAAACAACTTATCTCTTAAAACCTGCTCAACTTGTTCTACCTCCATAGTCATTTTTGGAAATCAGTAAATCTTTGCCTCGCAGGAGACTTTTGTTTGATTTTCGAGTGATAACTGTTGTCAGAATTCCAGGATACAAGATATGTATGCAGGGGCATTCCTAAATAATGAAGCCTTATTCCTGATCTTATGGCTTTGACTACAAACTATGAACTTTGAACTTTCGCATATTTGCTCGCCTTTAGCTGCTTTGACTACAAGTGTCAAGAGTGTGTCAAGTGGGCTTATTTCTCTCCACTCAACTGAAGGCGGCGCCGTTAACACCGACATGTGTTTTGAGTCTCCCGTCACACCACTTGCAGGATTAGCGATACCAGATAAACAGTGTTGACTTAAGCGGAAATGGACCTTCTGCCTGCCATCCTGCGTCCACCACCGGATGCACTGGCACAAGGCTCGGAAACAACCTACTGACTTGGCAGTCCATATGTAGGTACACATATTTATATGAGTAGGTACCTACTTTATATTTTGTCATTGAAATAAATTGTATGACAATGAATTATGTTTTACTGGTTCTTACCTTTATACCTTTTTCACTTTCAAAAAATCAAAAATTTCGAAACATCAACTCCTTAAAAAAATTTTGCCAAATTTTCATAGAGATCTGAGCAGTAAAAAGACAGTTACAGTAATCGTAGCGGTGCCCCTAGTCTTGGTCCCAAACTAAACTTGAAACTTTAATCGCGAAAATCTCGCAGTGGTGTTTTCGCAAAATTACTTTACGGTGATATGGATTGGCGAAAAACTACTGAACCGATGTTCTTAAACATTTTTTTTCAACGAACGATTTTTCGTGCAAAAATTTTAGTTTTGCCGAAATGAATTTATTAGTGGAACTTTAGCGACAAAAAATTAATTTTATGCATTTAAAGTTCCCATATGCACAAAAAAAATGGTTATGGTTTCGGTTGACCTGTTCGACCTGGAGCGTGATCACAGCAATGCTTTCCAAAAAAAAGGCGTTTAGAGGAAACAGCCACGCCCTAAAAACTACTTAACATTTTTTCACTACTTATTTTTATGTTTATAGTCTGTATTTTAAATTTAAGGTATATTTATTTATTTATTTTATAAAACACAAAGATTTGAAACAAACTGTAATTTTACCTCGACGGTTATTTCTTTCAAATTATAATAATAAAACGATTATGATAAATCAAATAAAAAACACTTTGTTTAATCATACTACGGCAGTAATCAAAATTACATGTTTACCCACTTAATTTCTCTTTCGTTGCCATAGGTCGAATAAATCTTTATTATTCAACACAGTGAGCCCCAAGAGGTCACAAGTTTGATGAAATTCAAAATGAAAAAAAAAATTTATATAAACTAATAAAAAAAAAGAAAAAACACAATATTAAATGGGACCATCCTATCACCACGTCCTCGTTGTTGGTCCTGGGGCAAGCTAAGAGTGATATTTTGATGTGGATTTGTTAATAACATATTGATTGTGTATGTGAATACAACAATTTTATTACTTGCCATTGTTTAGTTAATTAATGTCACGACCATCATTAGAAAGACGGACAACTTACGGTTTGGGGCTTACTATCAAATGTTCCCAGTATGACAAACTAATAAAATGCGAAACATTAACCTATTATTCGTTTAAGCGATTTTGACTGATTTTGGCAGTGAATCAATTTTTTTCAATTATAGGAAACTTTTAATTGTTTTGAACCGTAAAAATTCGATATTTTTCGGAAGCGATGTATTTATTTATCCTTTTATTTAACGATCGCCCACTCCCTATGTTCCAAATGATTTTTTGGAAAATTTTTATCCCACGAGCTTTTTTATTTCTGTTTTTATTTTATGTTTTAAGTATTGATTTCATTTAATTGAATATATTTCAATTTCTTTAAGCTAAAACACGCATGTTTTTCACCATGGTGAACTTTGGTGACACCCCTGAAAGAAATATTTTCAAACTACGGGTTTAAAGAAGCCTACTGTATTTAAAGATAACCAATAATAGACTTGAATCATATTTTCACCAAAGGCTTTATCAGCATAAATATTTTCAGATATTTCTAGAACGTCAGTCATTTTTGTTACTTTAATGAACATCGCTTTCCTGTTTTATTAATACATCTAAGCTAAAATGTTAAAAAACCGTAGCTTAACAAAATATTAAATTAAAAATCTATATATATATATATATATTTTAAAAATTAATAAAATGATAATATCAGATTTCCAATGACTGTGAAATGTTTTCCCTGTGCAGATGCAAATACAATTCAAACACGCAAGATATTTTCTGTATTTTGGTCATGTAAGGGTCAAAATTGTTTGTCTGGTCAACACAACAAGGCCATTGTGATTTTCAATCACGGTCTCAATTTACGAATATACGGACACACGGAACGTGATCCAGATTGAATGAGGCAAATGAAGCGATCGTAATGATGCCCAAGACGAAGGCGCAAAATGTCGTTTGTCAAATAAATTAAAATACAATATGACAAACACGCACGTGCGCCTATGGTTATGCAGCGATTCCCGCACCACTTTCATTCCCATGGACATTCGTATAAATAATGGTTGGTATCGTTGCCCATAAATTATGCAGCTGCATATAAAACGTCCGACTGTAATTCCAAGTGGAGCTCCTGGCCCCGATTCAGCATTGAGGTATATCCACCAATTATCAGACCCATTGCCCCGCTTGTGCGGACTTGAATGTTACACCACAGCTGTTGGGAGAATACACGACATTGCTAATGGTCGATTTTAACACGCCTGCCTCTATACCTTATGTGTGTATTTGTAGGCTGCATAAACAAACAACAAACTGGTTAAATAGATGACTGGATAGGGATACAAAAGACCCCAAGGGGCTCCACACATTAAGTGCATCCATAAATTAGATGCGTTCCATTGACTCCAGGACATTTCCTATAGGGTGCTTATTTCAAGCTGCCCTATTAAAGTCAGTGATAATTCGTTCAGTTAAATGTTGTGGTATTTAAAAAGATGAGCTGGCCTTCAGAAAAGAATAACGATCTTTACTCGGTAAGACACATAAATTTTTACTAGCTCTGCTCTGCCAGAAAACTGGAAGGCCTTCCTACTATAACAAAAGTTTAAAATGACTTAAGTATACAAAATCAATCAGGTAATTTTTCAACAATAAACTAAAATTTTGCAGACCTATTTTTTGCGATTTTTATATAAAAATCATTGACTAACAACTGTTTCTGATGTGACAGAACCAACAATTGAATTTTGTTTTTAGTATTCATTTTAAATCGTCAATCATAGTACACGAAAAATAAAATAGGTAAGAAAATTCGCAGCAGTTCCAAATGTTAGTTTATTATTCAGTTTCGTTATTTTTTTCGCCCAGGGTCTGATTTAGCATGTTAAGTTTAAAAGGTTTAACATTTAGCCTGTACCAAGGTCAAAACACTTGACACACCTTCCGTCGCCTCGTGTCCGGCCACCACTTAAGCGATGGGCACGCTGCTAGCCGCAAAGTCCAGTATCCCTTCAAGTCTGGACTTGGTCGTAGAACGGCGAACTTACAAGGAAGTACACAATGTTGATGCAGCGCCGGCCCAGCTCCAGTTTCTATTGCATGAACAGCACGGAGGATGCTATACAGCTTGAGAGACAATGCTACCAAATACTGCTTCCAACTCCGCTGACCAAATATAACCCATGATTGTGGATAAGGGCCAGGTGGTGAGGTGGATAAGGGTATTCGATATTTACAGGTACTCTGAGTGAAGCTGCTTACTTGGTATCTGTGTCTTAACAGCATCATAAAAGGGACTTAAGTGGGCTAACTAAAAAGTTAGTTACTTAACACTGTATGAAAGTGTTTATAAAGCACTAGTCAAAATAGGTTTAAGCCGATAATTTTTTTGACTAAAATGTTTATATACCAAGTCAAAAATTATGATTTAAACGAAAAAATATGCTCTGGCTCAAAAATAATATCAGCTGAAGTCAGTAGTATGAGCAAAAAAAGCTTATCAAATGGCAGCGTCAACAATTTTTTACCATTTAAACATTTAACTTTTACCTTAAATGGCAAATGTTTTGTTTTCGCTTTTCGTCTGCGACTGTTGAAATTTATATTCCAGATTGATAGCGCAAAAAAATGCCATGGACGGCTGCCTCTTTTGTTGTTTGTTTGAATTGAATATTATTAACGTCATCAACAATTTGTGGGCGATATTTACATGAGGCATATGTACCAATATTCATGTATTTTGCATGAGTAACTCTTGTATAATTTATGGTCCGATTCAGTTAATTATTATTTTTCGCAGCAAGTGGCAAAGTTCAGCAAAGTTCGTGTATGTGCCACGTCCAATTAAACTCAAAACAATTTGTGGTAATATTGAAGCGGGAAAGAAATTATTATATATCAATCAGAAAATTTGGTTGAAAAAGAGTAGAATAAGCAATCCTCATTGTATTTCAGTGTTGTTTAAAGAACACGCAAATGATGGGCCAATAAACCTCAACTCAACGTCACAGGCACTTAATTTGTTTGCAAAAACAGGGTGAAAAAAATTGTACACAAGTGCAACTTTGTTATTTGTATCCTTTTTATTTGCGTTGTTCGAAGAGTAAGCAAATACTGCAAACGTTGAAAATGTCTGTCCGTCCGTCCATTTGTCCGTCCGCACAAGCATCAATCTCGGGAACTATAAGAGCTAGAACCACCAAATTTTGCGCACAGACTTCTGTATACCCCACGTAGATCAATTTTGTTTCAAAACTCGACCACGCCCCTTCAACGCCCACAAGCCGCGAAACTCTGTGGTGCCCACATTTTTAATGCTAGAGTAAAATGGCGTTTAAAATTGAGTTGTTTAAATTGAAAATATCTACACAGATATCTTAACATTTTTTCAAATCTGGACAGTTTCAAGAAATAGTTTTTAAACAAGTGCGTTAAAAATTTAGTGCGCTCAAAAGTAGGCTACGCTTTTTTTTTAAAAGGGGCTAACGAATTTAGCGTTTTTTCTTGTTCTGTTTTTTTGAAAGAGGGCAATGAGTATCGCAAGTTTGATAGTCGGGAAACCCGACCATAGCGTTCTTTCTTGGTTTTGGTTGCATCCACATAAGTTGGCTTGTTTTCAACACAGACACACTTTAATATATACTCTTTTTTGTCTTAAAGAGCGAAGTTAGCAATCTTTGTGATTGAGAGGTAATACATATTCACTAAAAATTTCAATTTTTTCTGAATAAAGGTTTTTAAGATATACGCGGTTCAAACACGATGCACAAAATTGTGTCTTCCGCTTAACAACGTAGTTAAAAAAAGTTTTCCCTAATAAAATCTAAGATTACCAAACTTGTTAAGAATCGTTAAAGCCGAGGTGTCAGAAAATTTCAGCTTGATAGCTTTTACACAACCCGAGAAATTTACACGCAAAATCGAAATGGAACAAAAATGTTCCTTCCGCTCACACAAGGGTTAAAACTCTTTGTACATTATTCATAGCATTTGGTAATTATTTTATCTGATCGATTTAATCGCTTTAATGAACAGTTTAAGCAAAATGAGATGTAAATTTTTGAGATGGATTCTTAATTTTGAACATTCTTCATGCTTTTGGTGGTTAGTGGTAAAAGCACGACTTAGCTCCAAAAAAAAAGGTCATTTAGTTTTTGAAATCAGGATGAATCAAGCACAAATCATTCAAATTTTCCTTGAAAATTTATTGTAAAAAAAAAGGACAGGTTTCCGGACAGGGGCTGTTTGAAATTTTTTCCGGCTAAGGCCGTTTATAAAGGGACAGATCTGTCCGGAAAAGGCTAAATTGGCAGCACTGATCGTATGTCCAGAAAATGGGGAATGTTGCACAACTGTTACATAGCCGCACTCGCACGTACATAACCAACCTATATATTTTATTTTAACTTGACAAACGAAATTTTGCCACCTTCGTCTTCTTCATAATCACTATCGCTTAATTTGCCTCGATCAATCTGGCGCACGTTTTGCATCTCAAGAGAAAATTAATGATGGCCTTGTTGTGTTGACCAGGCCGAAACAAAATGCCAACAATTTCTGCCCCTTAATGACAGAAATATTCAAAAAGTCTTCGGTCAAAAATGCTACTAGCAAACAATATGGTCATGTAAGAATTTAAGTATGTCTGTAAATGCCTTGACCAAACCAAGATGAAAAGACACCTAATCTACATATGTTGAGTTCTGGATTGAAACTGGTTTTACTTTCTCAAGTGTTAGATTATGTTAGCTTTGTGTTTAGCCATGGATCAGCACTGTGATCCATGGGGGTGGGTTTGTAGACGTTCTGTGCGACCACAGAAGCAATTAAAGTTACAAGTGTTTTCAATTCAACCCTATTAAAGAGATTCAATTTACACAAGTATTCGTTGCGTGACCCTGTTTTAATGGCTAAAGATCTTGTCACTGCCGTCATAAAACATAAATGTATTACGGTTGAGTATGCAAACAGCATCGCTCAACTAAACGATAAGTACAAATATGTGAACACTGGGGCTTAATTCGGCGACCCACGCTGCTTAGACATTGTAAGCGTAGGACAATCTAACGGGTTTTTTGGCGATGCACATATTTTGGGACATTTTATGAGTTTCTTGTCTAAGTATAGATTCGACAATTACGTTCGTTTATTTGGTTATTTTTTACCCTTTATGTTTAGAGTAAAAAACATATATGTATACATATGAACTACAGTACAGACATTAGTAATTGAATAATCAGTTATTTTTCCTTTTTTCAAATCAAAAAAAAAATCTCATAATAAGACCATTCTTTTTGAGTTTTCTTCAAATTATATCTTTGTAATATAAATATCATTTACCACATTAACTAAATTTTTGATAAATATTCTGCAGAACTGATAAATATTTTTGGTTTGTTTGTGTTAAAATTGTACCTCACAAAAGCAAAAAATTTTTGAAAAAATCAATCTGACAAATCAGTGTCTAATTTTTTTGAATACGTCAAAAATGGAAACTGACCAGAACCCAAAGAGGACAAAGAAAAAAAATTAAATAATATTAATAGTTTAAAAAAACTAAAAAAACGCTTTCCGGTTTAAAAGAGCGCGCTCTTCTATAGATATCGATAAACTATCGGTAAAAAACAAGTTGGCAGGCCTGCATGCAAACCAAAAAAAGTTACGCCGCCAGCCAGCCAGCCAGCCAGCCAGCCACAAGTGAAACTAATATAAAGCGTTTAAAAAAAAGGAAAGAAAAGGCGCTACAGCAACAAAAAGAGGGTTAATAAAATTGGTGGCAAAGAAACGATGCAGGGATAAAAGAAGCTTAAAAAGGTTGTGGCATTGCACTTTTCCGATATGCCTATAGAACCAGTCCCTGTAAAAAAGGCAGTCGGTAGAAAAGGGAAAAACTATAAGTATGAATTCCTTTCCCAGTCTCAACTGCACGTTGTGCACAGAGCAATAATTTTCTTTTACTTGAACACAAACAATTTCACAGCCTAATTCTTCGTGGTCAGCGAGCTAAAAAATAGCTGTGAGAATAGCGAAATCGTAAAATAGGAAACTGTTTTGCATATTAAATAGCTTGCTACATTTTTGGCAGCGAACGATTTCTGTTTCCGATTTAAGCCCAGTTTAAGGGTTAGCTTTTTTATTGGTCATGTCTCGGAAGTCGATAGATTTTTGAAGTGAAACTTCTTTAGGCGCATTGGGGGTAAAATTTGTACAAATGAAACGTCAAGAAACGAATGTAACGAAAAAGTCGAAAAGAGAGGGAGCGATCGAGAGTGATTGAGAGAGAGTAAGACAGGGCGAACGCAGCATAAAGCAACTAGCGATGGAGTGAGAATAGCGATGAGAGAGCGATTGTCGTATCACGCACTGTCCCTCTCTCTCCGCTGACAAACGTTCTCTCTGTCCTCTTCTTTCCTCTCTTCGCTCTGTGCGCGCTCGCACATGGTGCGAATATACAAGGTGGTCTCGTCCGCTTTGCTGAGGACGTTAAATATGTTTACCTCTCCGTCTCTCTCAATCGGTAGAATGAGGTAGCTAGATAGAGACTGGCACAAATAACGTCCTCAAAAGAGAGCAGCTGTCTCGTTGAGACCACCTTACACATATAGTTGCACCATGCGCTCGCACAAAGTTGAGAGAGTAAAATCTAAAAATAGAATGAGCTTGCTTGTATGAGAATACGATTTTAAGGGGGGAGTACACTTTGAACGTCCAAAAAGTAAGGCATTTTCGTTAATTTTTTTAAGCAATAAAACACTCAGGGAGGGCAAATAAGTTATAACCCATTTATTACTCATTCTTTGAACTACAATTTTTTTTTTTTTTGAACTCGATTGGCGTCTCCATGTGGCCGGTGCACCAGGTCGCGTGGGGCGTCCTCGCGCGGAAGTCGGAAAACGGTTGGGGAAAATCCTCCTTCCCATGTGATCTTGGAACAAAAATGGAACTAAATCCTGATTAGTAATGAAATTTGGGTTAGAAATACGCGGCCCGATTTTTAAAAAAAATTTTTTTTTAAAAGTTGTGGCCTTCGAAAAAAAAAAGTCCATTTTTCACCCTAAAAATGCTTACAAAATCGTGGATTAAAAATCCATTTTTGACAAAATCGAAAATGTGGCCGCGTATTTCTAAGCAGAATTTAATTCTGAACAAGAAAACATAGGCGATATCCAAATTTGATGATAACTGGTTAGAGTTTTTTCCCCAACCAGTTTGAAAAAACCCGTTTCGAGATACACGCGTTTAAAGATGTGCTTGTACATGTACATGTATGGTACATGTTTTAGGAAATCGCTTCGTAAAGCGGTAAGGAATATTCTGGCGGACTGGAGTCTTTTCTAAATTAAAGTATACATCTCAAGGAACATTTTAAGCAAAAAAAAAAAAAAAAAATTTTTTGGAAAATTCAAAGTGTACTCCCCCCTTAAGCTGAAATCATTTCTGTGACACCAGTTAAGCACAATGCCAAAAATTGTGGTGCGAGAATGTGAAACAATTAAAAATAAAATATCTGTTAGAGGGCCAGTTAAAACATCAACACAACGTGTACGTGAATTCAGAGAGCGAAAAAAGGCTTTAAAAAATGCAGCTAGCCAAGAGTTAAATATCTCATCGTCCATCATTACAAAAACTAAACCAAAAACTCGAGCAGAGTATAGTCGTGACTACAGAGCTGGAATAAGACAAAAATATGAAGAAAATCCTCAACCTTCGTCTTCGACTTTACCAATTGAAAAAATTAAACTTCAACAGAACGTGTTCGTGAGTTTAGAGCAAGAAAAAATTATTGACAAACCTTTCAGAAAACATTATTGAAGATTTTCAAACATCATCAAATATTATTAATGCTAATAATAATAATAATAACAACAAAAACAATAATGGTGATAATAATAACAATAATGGTGATAATAATAATATTAATAATAACAATATCGAAGATGAAACCAGATTGTCAATAATAGAAATAACACGAGAAGTATTCAAGATGATGATTTACGTGTAGAAGATATAATTAGTTTCTTGCATCAAAAACTACTTCCATACAGCCACGGAGGTGCTGCTATTCTTGGTAATGAGAATAATAAAATAACACTTGTTTTGGGTGGTGACTTTAACACTAATTTTGCAGTTGATAATTCCAAACCATTAATTAACTTTCTAGAAGAAAACTTTAGTCTACAGCTGAATAATAATCCAAACACACCAACTACAAATTCAGGAACGACAATAGGTGCTACTTTTACAAGATATTTACATAATGTTAAAACACTAACTTATATTGCATATTTTACGTATCATAATGCTTTAGTCACAACAATACCTATAGAAATCGCGTCAAACAATGTAAATATTGAAGAAATATATTAATAAAAACTAAATTTATAATTTATATTAATTTTCAACACTTTTATTTTTTCCCTTCCTTTAAGTCTCGGAAATCTAAAGTTTTAGATTTGTATAAATATAGACAAGACTGATAAATAAGTTCGCCAAAGAAGTTTCACTTCTGACATGTGTACTTTGTACGCACGCACTTTTTTTTTTGTACCTTTTTTGGATACATAATACTAAGCCCGAAACCAATAAGTGGCTTGTGTGCGAGAATCCTTGTTGGCCTCTTGACAATGTCCTTGGAAAATGGCTAAATAATGCCATGTCCATAAGACGACAAGATAATTATTTTGCAACCCGTTGCGTTTCAAAAGAAATGCAGTCATTTCGAGTCAAATTGAGGATATATCTAGGAGACGTTACAATAAAAATCACTTGAAAAAAAATAGATTAAATCGAACTTTACGAACATTGTTGAATAATTCTTGTCGTTATATGATTTACTCTACTACTGTTTAATATATTTAAAATCAAGAAGCTTTTAGCAAAACCAAAGCAGAATAACCAACTCGGTGCGATATGTGCTAAATCCATTCATAACATTGGCGATAATTTGTACAAACTATTATTGCAATTTAAAGTGGCACAAATGCCTTGTCCCCTGCAAATTAAAGTTTGAGCAATTAATAGAGGAATTTATTTCCATTGTCGATCTTGTGAAAACCATTAACAGTGAAAACCATTAAACATGCATAAAGAAATATTTTTGTTACATTTTGGAGGGCCCCCAGCACCCATTGCACCGCAGAATTGATACACTTTCGGTTTGGCTTTTAAGTGATTTACGCAACTAAAATATTTTTCTTTAAATGGTATGTAATTTAAGAAGCGGTTGCTATTGAGGTTTTTGTACTATACTTTTTGACTGACCACATTAGGTGAGACCACGCCCTCGCAGCTCAAACACCCGTGCACAGTCTTCACTTAAAAAAAATTGCGTTTTCAAAATATTTTGTACCAAATAGGTAAGCAAATAATTTAAATACAGTTTTCACAGTTATAACAAGTATGAATAATTGGTTTTATTTAATGTTTTTAAACAAATTTAAACGTAGACGTAGACGTAGTCGTCTTATTCAACGAAACTTGAGTTCAGAATACTTGGATAAGGTCTGGAATTGTTAAGAAGCTTTATATTCTGGGAAAATTCTTAGCCGCTAAAAGAAATTTTCTTCGAAGATTAATAAATAAACATGTTGTAATTTACATACATACATACATGTAAATAAACGCAAGGTTCAAAGAAAAGTACTCATCAAGTTTTCTTAAAAATTGTCTGGGGTTTCAATAGTTTCTCTTTTAATTTTCCATATGGATTCTACATCAGCTTTACTCTGAATAACCAATTTTTGAAGGCAAGCTACGATGAAGAAATATGCTTGTTTAGGACAAAATCCCTAACATTAAAAATACGTGCAAAGCCACATCCATGAACATTGAAAAGGCAACCTTCATGTGATGACAACGCGGTCAAACTTGAATGTGTAAAAAATTTGTCAAATAAAAAATTTGTCAAATAAAAAATTTGAGGTCTGTGGCGCCATAAAGCCTGATTTTGGACGCCCCTGTTGCGCTTGAATGAAAACCATGGCTATTTGTCCAGTGCTGCTGTTCCGGTGGCTGTGAGCCAGGCAACTAATGCCTGCCATTAGGCAGAATCTATCAGGCCAAATTACATTCACATGTCCGGATTTTAGGCCCTGGATTCGGGATTCCAACAACAGCTTGGCACTACGGTTGCTTGGGCAACCAGAAATTTGCATAAGCAGCGCGCATTAATTTAGACTCAAGTAAGCGCATAAATATTTTTGTGCTAACGCAGTCGCAAAACGGCCACAAAATTTGACCCAACTTAGTGCTTCCATTTCATTTGGACGGAATATGAGGGCGGCATTATTGTTTTAGTTTAAATTTGGACGCAGAAATCTTTCTGCGGATTATCTTCGATTTTGTTGCGCAGTTTAGAAGAATTATAGTTGCATTTCTTCGTGTGTATTTGATGAGCTGGCTATAAATGTACATAGATTTAGCGATTCATTGCGGTTTCGCTGTTTTGTGTGTCACCATTTTAAAACTCATTTTCTTTTTATTTAAATATCTGTCAAAATAACGTAAGAAATAAGTCTCAACCAAATTATTTATCACCAAAAATAATAACATTATATAATTTTTTATCGGATATCCATTGCTTTAAAAACTCAAAAGTAAACGTTTAAAACGATAACATTCACCGTTTGACTATGCAATCTTTTAGGTTTTCTTTTATTTCCGTTTTAAAATATATTCACAATTTTTGTAAACAAAAGGAAACTGTTTACTAAAACGAATTAAAACTACATACCCTTTGGAAAAAGGAAACAAGAACATCCCAGATTTATTTATGAGTATCTTGTATTGCAGCTATTCAAATATTTATTTAGAAGATTCTCCATATTTAAAAACTAATACCTACCATGGCTTTGCAAAATAATCTCTTACATGCTTTCTCTTAGGTGATCTGAGCTGAAAGTTATTAGAAAGGAGAGAATGTTCTGTGCTATTGTATCACATCAGCAGGACGACAAAAGTAAATTCTTTTGAGTTACTCACATCCACACGCATATTTACTACACTCATGTCCTCTATGGCCTACGGCCTCTCCTTTTCTTTCTTTAAAGCCTTTTAGATATACGTATTTGCTGATCCAGTTTCAACGCGGTCCTTACATCCTGGTATAGTTAATCCAGCGATTACACGTGACGCACTCATGCAGTTTGCATAAATAATTTAGCAGGGGTGCCTTCTGAGCACTACTAAGTCCCCGGAAGAAAACGACAAAAAAAAGGTTGATGTTTCAATACAACATTTTAATCGTATCCCTTTTTGCTCTTGATTTTTCATTACCAATGGCGACAAGAGAAAAAACAACATTCCTGTTTTATTTTTTTCGGCCTGCTTTTTGCCTTTTGTTCTACTTGCTATTTATTTATTTAGTAATGGTTTGCTATTGTTGTCATATTTATGTTATGTTTTTATAGTTTGACAAGTAAAACCATTTTTTTAAATTTAATTTCTAAACTAAAACAAGTCATACAATACATGTTAATATATATTTCTAATGCATATTTATTATATTTTACAACTTTTCTTTTTTTTTACAGAAATAACTAAGCGGATGGTATAGATTTACGAACACCGCTTTGAAGGTTTATGGCAAACGCATTTGGGTTTATGCTATTAGCACTTTAACAATCAATAATGTGACAAAAAAAAAACAGCACTGTCTTCTCAAAAAGAAAATAATAACAATATAATAAATTTAAATGAGAACCATTTTAATACTAAGCATCAATATCAATCAAGTCCGACTATTTTAAACCAGGAAACATTTATTCAAGTTGTTTACTCCCATAGCAACCAAAGTCAACATTATTAAAATTAATTTTGGGAAGTAACTTTATTAGTCATCGACCAACATTTTTTGTACAGCTTATCTTGCTGTTATTGCTGTAAACAAAGTAAAAAATATTTGATTCGTAATATATTTAGATACAATTGTGTCTAAGAACCTAACGGGAAAGTCACATCACATTTAAGTTTTCCAATTTCAATAGCAAATATTAGTTTATTTGCGGGCTTGTATGAATTGTGTAACTCAATACAAAACAAACTGTTGTTTTTTAATACAAATTATTATAAATTACAATAGTTGTGGCAGTTTAACAAGTTTTTTTTTATTGTTCTACTCTTGATATCGAGCCTTAAAGCAATCCTTATTTCTAAATTTTTTACAATTTAAGACCTAATTAAGTCAATTTATTGTATGATAATGGGAATATTTGTATAGGCTTCAGGTTATTTAACAGAAATTGATCGGAATGATGCAAATATATCAGTAATTAGCGAAATTAGTAACAGCGAAATTTTTTGTAATCCATTAATTTAAATGTTTTATAAATCACTGCTGCTCTTATTTGTTTGCTCTTTGGCTTTACGCTTTTATATAATTATTGTGGACCAGCGCTTGCGCTTTATATGATTGTTCATAAATTTTTTAAAGAATTCATTGCCACAAGGGACACAAACTTTTTGTTTTCCTCTTGTAATGCGGTTATTGTATTTATGTCCGATGTTAAAGCACATCTTATGTTGAAATTGGACTTGCTTAATATTTACACATTAAGTTTTAATTAATTTTCGTACACAATTTTTTTTTTTTTAAACAATACGTTTTGAAGATTTAACAATTGGTTTTTGGGTGAAAATAAATTGTCTGAAAATTATCTTATCTAAAGATAAGAGAATGTCGGACTGTTTTTAAAATACAATTATTTATGATATGGTTATTTTTAAAAATAAGTAAGTACTTGTTACTGTAGACGTTAGTGACGGTTTTTTTTTTATACTAAAACATAGATTAAGTGAAAATATAGAAAAAAATATTTACAATTTCTCAATATTTTTTTCACTAGATGTAATTGTTTGTTTTAGTCTTTTTGTGCACTGACTTGTTAATGTGTAGAGGATTCCGGGGCTAGTTGGCACCTTTTTCAACTATGCCTTTTTTCTGGTTTAATCACGTATGTTAAAATAATAAAGGTAGGAATCAAAGTATCAGATGAACCGTCAGTTACATTCATGATTTTTTTCAAACTAATCAAAGCAGTCCGTCAAGAGTGGCAATGCATTTTGTAAAGGTTGTCAAAAAAGCCAACTTGCCCCAGGTACGGGGTAAGTTGGAACCTTGCGAGGGGCAAGTTGGGCCCTTAAAAAATCCCTTTTTTTGTATAAATCGCTTTTATTACATTACTTTGGTCAGCAATAGTCATTTATACGTTGATAAGGGATAAAACTGTAAATTTCATTACGGATTCTTCAGTTCCTACATTTGTTTTTCTTTTGTAATTTCTCATCTGCAAAAGCAGTTTGGTAAGTTTGTACTACACGAAATTTTTGTTTCATAAATAGTAAAATTAGTAATTATTGTGAATCGGGATAAATTTTAGTTTGCTTACACAAAATTAATTGTTTGGCACATGCCAAGGTACAAATCTAAAGTGCCAACTAACCCCATTGACCAGTTTGAATTGCCTCCGGATGTTCACCTGAAATGATAGCACGAACTATTTTCAACTTGATTGCATTGTCTTGAGCTTACATGTTAAATTTGTACCCGAAGAACGCTAAAGAATAGAAAGTGTATGTGGACAAGGATGAGTTTATAGAGGGTTTATGTGCGTATCCTTCAGACTCCTTGACTCCTTGAATCGACCGTCTTTATTTGCTGCGCTCTGTTTGGCCGCGCATAAACTCTCGTGTTTTTATTTTGTTTGTTGTTTGTTAAGGTGCTTAAGTATTTAATTAAAGGTGCAGTGTTTGGTTTTGGGTCAAAAGAGCCATAGGAAATAGCCAGACATTTGTTATTTTTGCTTGGACAAACTCGGCGTCAGTCGAAGCTAATGAAATATAATATTAAATTATCAAACTGTACTTCGCACGCAACTAAAGACAAAGGAGTACCCTTGTACTTTAATAACACAAATCACCTTTAAAGTGGACTTGTATTAATTACACATGTTCATCTTGCTGAATGTTTTGTCCTTGTAATTTATTGAGTTTGTGTTTTTCCCCGTTAGATTTGCCACTTGAGTGATTGTACATTTTACAATCAAAAAATAGGCATGTTGTTATACACTGCGTATGCTTGATGAACGAATGGGTTGTGCAGTAATACACGGCGTATGCGTGATTTGGGATACCCAACAGCTGTAAACAGATGGGTCAATAAATTTATATACCGACAAGTTTTGGGCCCCATACGAACATATCACGCATACGCAATGTGGTCCAGCGTGGGAAGCAAATATTGCGGCACAACACAATGTATTTGTTGACAGCACCGGAATGATTAATAATGTACGTGACACACATAATTCATCATCAGGAGCCAGATCCCGACGACCTATCTTCAGACTATGCATAACTTAAATGTATTCGGGCTTTGAGGCTGGGAAAACACAAGTCACAAGCCGTCTTAGTCAAGCAAAAGCGAATTAAGTTCATAGAATTGAAAGAGGAAACAACCCAAAAATGGTTACTGAAATATGCAAAATAAGCGCTGATGGATTTTCAGGAAGGAAACAAGTCATGGTGGGATGCAGCTATGCAACTACAAGTTGCACACAAAATAGAAGCCCAAGAACTCAGGGTAAAAGACAAACGACGAGCTGCATGCACGTAGTTTCGAGTGTTTTTACGAGCAGCTTTGCATACATTTTCTTAAACGCGCTTTGTTTGTGCAGTTTATTTAAATGACATCCACTTTTTCTACAGACTTTGCAAGTGCCTCTTAAAAGCGACATTAAGCTGCGATTTGGTTTTGCTAAGCGCCCTTCAGTTACGCCACAATTTCCGCTTACTTCAAAATACTTAAGGCAATTTTTCAGCTGACTAACTGAATCACACAGTTCATTGGACAGATTATTTCGTGCCCAATTGTGCCCGTTATATTAAATAATTTTCATTACCAAGAGCAAAGATATGCAAATAGACTCAAATGGTGATTTCCAATCAAATGTGATTCATAGAAAAACAATTTAAAATCTGGCAACAAGAAAGCAATCGAACTCAAATTTAATTGATATGAAATAATAGGATTATTTGTCTGATTTTTTTTAAAGCAAATCTATAAGCTATAATATTGGTGTTACACATATTGTACTCAAAAAACAGAGAGACGGAATTGAAAGGATTATATAAAGCTCTTAAAACATAAATTCAACTTGCCAACTGAAATGTTTACTTTGTTTTCAACAATTTATAGCACCATAGTTGTTTATGGGGAAGACAACAAATATGCCACCCTTAATATAATAATTAATTAAACACACGAGAGGTCCAATTATTCAATGCTTTATTTTCTATGTTCGGAGCTGCACTGACTGCACGGCAGCCAAGCTTCAAAATATATATATGTTTATGTGTACATGTGTTTACAAATGTAGTTTCGCTGAATAGATAACGCGACAGATTTAGCGAGATAAGAAGGGCGAAGAATAAACAAGAAGGAGAGCGCGAAAGAGAACCGCAGGTGCAGTGGTACACCTATGCGCACCTGACTAGGCGCTGGCGGTCTGCTCTAAACAATAGTCTTCACCAAACATTTTGTAAGAGAGGATTTTCACCAAAAAGCAGAAAATGCCTGGAAAAAAAGAAGCGGAAATGCCAGTAGGAGGTGGTACTGCGTTCTGCGGAGTCACTTGCTTTTTATTTTCACTTTTCTACAAGTTTATAAATAAAATGTTCACAAGTGACACTCGTGCATGTAATGCTGCAGGAAAGGAGTTGGCCAAAAGGGGCGGCACCAGGAACTGGGCGTGCCAGCAAATAACAGCGTGCAAACAAAAACCGGAAGCCATGCATGTCTCCGTTCGAGGACTTTTTCTCCAACCTCCGACGACCCCTGAAAAGTCCACTTATTGTGGGACGCAAAAATTTGTGCTTGTTTTTTCATTGTGCGTTAAAATTTACTTCACTTTTAATTATTTTAGGCTTCACGCTTTTCAACCGGCAGCCGTGAGTCCAAATTCCGAGTTATCCGGATACAAAAAAAAAGTAGAAACTCCCATTTGCATTTAGAGTTGCATTCGTAGTTTACCTAAGCTTCGCCAAAAAAAAATAGTTTGCGAAATCAAGCGGAAACTTTTCACCGTTGTTGTGTTTTTGTATTTTGCGAGTACACGATTAAGAACCCGATTGTGTCATAAATATTATTGTTTCAAGCTGACATCAATTTTGGGGTTGTCGTGGAGTTATACTTAGGCGAGTTCGTTTTATTCTCCAGGTTTGCGTGTTTTTAAACGCTTTTAAAAAATTTCATGTTTTTAGTATTGTCATTTTTAGCTTGTAAAAAAACATACACACAAAATCCCTTTCAATAAGTTCAAGTACAAAATAACTCTTTTGTTAAAATTATCCAAAAATGTCTCAATCCTGTTTAAATCAGTTAAACTGTCTGTCTAAGCCGTAAAATGGAGACTAAGTCACAGTGTCTCAGCGTTTCTAAGTGAAAACGTAACTTAAAAGTTTTAATATTATTATATACACACTTATATGAGCCCATGATTTTGAAAGTGGTATAAGTCATATATTTTTTGTTTCGAGATTTATAGAGTTTTGCGTTTTAAAGGATAAAAAATATTCTTGCACTATGGATTATAATTTTTCGACGGTAAAGTAGTCCCAACAAACCAGTATTTATTATGATTGTGAAATTTATAGCCATTTTTAAGGGAAAATGTGGTTTTGAAAGGTTTGAATGACTTGTACCACTTTCAAAATTAACTGCATGACTTTAAAAATGACTTATACACCAATGAAACAATTTTTTTAGTAATTAATTAATTATTAATCCATCATATCTTTACGGTTTTCTTTTGTTATTGGTCTAATGGTTGTGTATAATGGAAGTAAATCAATTTTTCCATATATTCTAGGTATTCCTCTTGTAGGTGAGAGGTCTAATACTTTGAATTCGGAGTTGTCATCTAAGGAAGTTTTATAAAACATCTTATATGGGGCATTCTTTAGAAATCTGATCCATTGTATTTTTAGCCAAGCCACAGCTTCTCCATTGATGTTTTTCTTTCTATTAATCGTTGGTTCTTTTTGTTTTGTTGTAGAAATAAAATCTTTTTGATCCATTTGTGCTACCGATAATGGGTATTTAATGCTCAGGGATGTATAAAAAGTTTGATTTTTTAATTTTCGTTTATATCAAACCAAAATCGCGATCATTTGGCACAAAAGAATGGCTGGATACCATA
Organism: Drosophila oshimai; assembly: GCA_018150695.1. NCBI lineage: Eukaryota > Metazoa > Arthropoda > Insecta > Diptera > Drosophilidae > Drosophila > Drosophila oshimai. The sequence goes on from JAECWM010000262.1 coordinate 1,036,518, forward strand.
AATTTATGATCAGTTGTTGCAATATTATTATCAGATGACTGAACAATTTTTAACCATATTAAAGCTATGTTAATGTAATGATTAAATGACTTATACCACTATCAAAACGAACAATATCTGTATTTCAGTAAACAACTAAAATAGAAACAAATTTCAAAGAGTTAATTTGCATGGAATAATGCTAATCTCTTCAGATTATGGTATTTTATTAAGATTTGATAAGTAATAGCTGACAAAAAAGATTTTTAAAATTTTTGACTTAGACCACTTTTAAAATAATGGGGTCATATAACGTAGGTAATACGTAAGTAGATTTTGTTTTTATTTCATGTGACACAAAACTATTTAAAGTTTTGAGCTTTATTCGCAAATACGTATTATGGCCCCTAGCTTGTCCCCTTCGTCTACTGTGTATATATTTTTGTGACTGTAATACATTCTAACAATATTGTCGTTTCGTTTAGTTTAGTTTCGTTGGAAAGTTTTTGCACTGCCTGGCTGAAATAATAATTGAATGTCACTTGAACGAGTCCGATGCTGAATCCTGCTAGAAAACTACCAAACAATTTTGTCAAAGTAACAAAATGCCGATCTGTGCCAGCTAGCCAAAAAACTTATTTTCACTGGCTTAGTCAAAAGTCAATGGCTGTGTCACTGCCCTTCGACAGCTATTTGCTGGTTTTCAACTTCTTACAGGAATACCAGGGAATACTTGTTTGTAAGGCCGATGGGGAGTTTCAATTAAATTAGGAACAGCTCAAGGGGAATTTTTAATTAAGCGTAGACAAATCCTTCAGTTTTAGCCAGAATCCAAAGCCAAAGCCAGAAGTCCAAGCCGAAACCAAATCCAAAAGCTAAAACCACATTTTAACTCCCCAAAAGCGACTCATATAAATCACGAATGAATTAAGTGTGGCCTGACCCGTTAGCACTGCTTTTCCTTAAATTTCCCTCGCTGTTTGTATTTTTTTTTTTCTTTTCCATTCTTTTTTCTTTAATAACTTAAACTTAAGGCGTGCGTCCTTGATACCGTTTAGATGTTCTGATGTGTGTGGGTGCCCAGCTATCTGTTTGCGTAAATCCGGACAAGGCATCCTGGAGGAGAGAAGAGTGAAGTGGAATGGGGTCGGATATGGAACAGGATGTCCATGCCCGTGCCCGTGCCCTTCGCCGTTCGTCATTTGAGTCATTGCGGTCAAGGCTTCTGCCTCCTTGCTTCCCGGTTTTTTGTTTTATTTGCAAGTGTTGAAGTTTATCCCGGCTCGCAGTGCCACACATACTTAAAGGTCTCACAAGACAAACGCAGCCAGCCAGGTTTTGGATTATCGGGCCAAATAAGTTTTGCCAGGCCAACAAGGCAAATGGTGACAAAAGAAGATTACCCAACAAATTTACCTGCTTATGCACAGTGGGCCAGAAAGTTCATATTTTGGCCAAAAATCTGTAATTTCTTCCACGGCGTAGCTAGGAAGCTGAAATTTGGCCATTATGTTCTTAAAAGATTAAACTTTTGGAAAAACAAAACTTAAATTTTGTACTATTTTTTTAAGATACAGATAATCTAAGCTAAAGTTGAAAAATATTTCCTATTTTTTAGTTTTTTATTAATAAAAAAAAACTACTACAGGGATTCAACACAATTTAACACAAACTCAACAACAAAAGATCGCAACTAAAAAAAAAATATATCCTTAAAAAAATATTAAGTGGTTAAATATTTATCAACCTTTAAATATGCCAACTTTGCGTGGGAACTACGTTGAGGTTTATGAAAAAATCGAACGGAAAAAAATATTTTTACCGCTAACTTTGTTGCGTCTATACTTTTGCCACCCTAAAATATTAAAAAAATTATTTTTATTTTATTAAATTTTTTAGCTTTTTGGCTGCTAAATCATATTTTAACACCTGGATGTACAAGTATGCAACAAAATGTCGATTTGGTTGTTGTGTATAGAACTTTGGTTGTTTCATGTTCATGCAAAATCATGTTCGACTTCCAATTGGGTCTCAACTTTAAAAATTCATAAAAAAAAAATTAAGAGAGGCGCACAAAACCCGCGCCCCGGGCGACTTGACAACTGATTAAACTATTTATTAAAAAAGTTTTACTCAAATCGCGAAAGGTACTTTTTTGCACAATTAAAGCAAAGTACATTTTTATAAAAAAAAAACAACTAAACTTATAGATTTTTTCAATTTTTAAAATATGTGTTTGAAATAATTTCAATATTATATTTTTTATTTGCTAAATAAGTTATGTGTGAATCTTTTGTAAATGTTTCGTATTGCTGTAGGCAACGACATTTTGGCTGCAATTTTCAAAAAATTGTGCAATATTTTACAAAGTTTTAACTTTAAAAATATGCCATAAAAAAACGTACAAATCAATTTGTTTGAAAAGTTGGCATAAAATAGCTTGAAGTATTCTAAACAAGATCCCATACTAGTTTTATTAAAATTCTTAAAAAAAAAAAGGTATTTTTGGCCAAAATGTGAAATTTCTGGCCCACAGTGTAATGGGATAAACTCAAAGGGGAGTTGAAAATCTGAAAGATCCAAAGATTTATTTCATGATATAAAAAAACTTTTAAATAAAATTATTGGGTACGGAAAACATTTAATGTGTTATTCACTATAAAATAAAATAAAATATATAAATATATAAATATATAAAATATATATTATATATATGTATATATAAATAATAAAAAATTTTATTTTAGGTATGCGCAGTTAAGCAACTGGCTGCTGATTAATCGAAACGGTAATGCACATTTAGCCACGTTCGGTTTGAAAATCATGGGTAACAAGTTGGCAAGTAAAAGTTTGTCCAAAACTACTTCTTAAAGTCTATATGTGTTGACCTATCAGTTTACATGCCATTTAGCACTCAATTAAATTCTCAGAGAGAAATTCTCACACAAAAACATTTGAGTAAATGTGCGCTTATCAGCAAGCAGGAAACCCAAGGACCAAGAAAGAAGGACGAAGGATTTGCAGTAGCTGTCCAATAATTTAATGGCTGTCTCTTTGCTTTAGCTAACAATTAAGGCAGAAAGTATTAATTGAAAGATATTTATTTAGTTTTGAATAGGTTTGCCCAAACGAACTGCTTGAAATTCTGCAGGCCAAGTGAAATAAAGCACTTAGATTTTACATCTCTTGTGTGTTGCAATTTCCGGTTTCTTGAGACCCAAATTAAAACTAGCTGTCTTGTGCAATTGTGTTTCTTTACTCTTATTAAATTTGTGAAAGGCTGTCTTTGCACTTTGATAAAAAAAATTCATACTTATCGATGACCAAGTAATTTATTCAGAATGCTGCTGGCTGTTTTTCAAGCTTGAAGATGACACGGCGGTGCACTTATATTATACCTTGCTTCTTATTTTTATCAAATTAAAGCCAGACACTTTTAAAATCAAGTTCTGGTCAAGAGACTTGTATTAACTTGTGGTGCTTGATTAAACAACCAACAGCCAAACACTGAAATTAGACCGCTTTTTGAAATTGAGTTTCATCATCGTGGGCATTACAACAAGCAGCTGCCAATCCAATTACAATTCTGATTTTGGCCACAGGGATTGGCCGTCTGAGTGAGTGAGTGAATGATTGAGAGGCTGACTGAGTGGCTAGTTGGCTGAGTGCCAAACTGATTGCCAGATCAGCCATAAGTGCACTTTATATTTAGTTAAGCTTCTCCGGCGGTTAATCCTACTTCATTCATTAACTTACTATGCGTCTGCTAAAGTCTGCTGCTTGTTTTTATTAAAAAGACAAATAAACTTTTCATATATCAAAATAAAAATATTAAATAGTATATGTTGATTTAATTTCAAGCAGTTTGATTTTAGCAAAAAGGCCAAAAAAGGCCAAAAAAGGCAAAAGCAAGTTTACAAAGACCTTGCTAAGGTTGCTAAACTGTATGTGTAACTTGAAACCATTATAATTTAAGGCCTTGTGCTCTGTTATCTCATATTCCTGCCTTTAACTATCAGATATTTTATACATATTTAAAATTAAGTCCCACTGCCAACTACAATTTCAGTTAAAGTTTCTGCTGCTGTTGTGCGCACTATTGAAACGTGAGACGGTTAAGGGTTCAAAACTTTGTCGTTTACCATAATTATGTGTTGTGGGCGAATCTTTCTCTCAGTATTTTGCTAGCAAAATTTTCCATGAAATGTATCCTTCCTGACGCAGCAATTGCCTCAGTGCGTGCCAAAGGTAGACCCGTTGTGTCCTATATCTATCCACTATACTCTTTTCCCTCAGTTCCCGCCACTGTGCGTTTAGTTACAGCATTTTGTGGTAAGCAAAACATTGCATCCCCGAGTCACATGACACAAGCACACGAGCGCAGATGGGAAAACCAGGCAACTAACCCGCACAAGTTGCATTCTGGGTCATCTTCGGACAGGTCTCCGGAGAGGAGAAAACCGGTTGGAGTACACAGTACAAAAAAAAAATGTTCGAACAAATTTATTCGTTTTCATTACTTTATTACCATAAAAATGAGAAACTGTGTAACAAAAGCGTACTATAGATGGATTTACTCCTTGATGATGGAATTACAGTTGTTGGCACCTCAAAGTCAACTCATTATGCCTAAGAAATATTCAAACGACTAGAATAAAGTTCGTTTAAACAACTACCTCTAAAATATCGTTTTTTTGTTTCAGTGTAGCTCTTTCATTGCCAACGTAGCCAAAAAGCGCTGTACGTGGATGCACGTCCTTTCATATAAAATAGTGTGTTCCATACGAGCATTTCAAATATTGTTACCAGCATTCTTACCGATATTGCGGTGTACAGGACTCTCCTCGAGAAGCTGCTACGACATGAGTGCCAACTGGACATGTATGAAGCCCAACTTCAACTTGTTATCGTCGGACAAGGCACGTTCGTGTTGCCTTTGGGGCCATCGATTGAAATATCGGAAAATGGTATGCTGGATATTCATTGGCGGTTCGAAGATTTTTTAAGTTCTTCCTTCAAATTTTAAGTGGAATATGATGTTTTATAATAAAAAATAATTAAAGGTTGAATTTTTTGTACACTAAGAGAAATTTTTTCATTGAATTTTTTAGTCAATTCATTCTTTCTAGTTTTAGTCAAACAAATTATTATTTATTAACAAAAAATATAATTTAACATGCATTTCAGAAATTGTTCAACTATTTTCATTCAAAATAATTTTAAAATGTTATTTTTTTTTAGGCGTTACTTTGTATTCACCATTGGATTATGTTCTTTAAGTCACAACGTTAACTATTTATTTAAATCTTTTCGTTTTTGGACACACTAAAGAACAAACACAAAAAACCAAAAAAAAACGATGGTTTTAATGACTAAAGACTCAAAACTACGTAATTTTATAGCTACACTGAGTGCGGCGGGGAAAAGACTGAGTGAGTGCAACGGCATAATTAAATATTACAAAAATGCAGTGCAAAAAGTGGGAGTACAAATACCAGTGGGCGTGTATTTCCTGCCGCAAACACGAAACTTTGAAAATTTTTATTTAATTTTTTTGCTGCTGCATTTCTTGATGTTGCTGGAAGCGCATTTAAAATTTTGTAGAGAAAACTCAGTCGAGCGCTTAATTTGCAACAATTCTTTGTCATAAGAGCAAAAACGGCACAAGGATGGGGAGGGTGCTCAGGGAATTAGTGCGCGAGGGTTTCTTACAAGTCTGAGTGTAAAGTAAATAATGATTCCTTGTTTATATTGAACTCATCAGCCGATGATTTCCCATATTATTCTTCTCTCTTATAGCACTATGCGCAAGAGCATAGAAAATGTAATCCTTTTTTAGTAGCGCGGGGAACAAAGTCATCATTGCATGTTGCAATTGACAGCGGAATGGATGGCAAAAGGAGCAGCTGCTCTTGCACACACATGAAGGAGGAGGGAAAAGCATCCCAGTCCTTAACCCTTTAGCCCCACAGTTCCGCCAGTCCAAAGAAAAAGGAGCAGCTGCTGTTAGTGGCCCAAAAAGCGTTTCGTAATTAAGTGCTGCCGGATAAGTGTGGCTGGTGCACTTGTCCATTGGATGAAGGTGACGAGAGCCCTATGAAATCCTTAAATACCCATTGTTTGCTTATTAATGTTAGACATTGCTGTATATTTTCAACTTTAAATAAGAAATTCCTTGAACAAACATTGTCGACATAAAGTCGAGTATCTGTAGTTGACAGTAAAAAATTACCAGCGGGGCGCAAGTATACACCTGGAAAACACATTTCTTTTAATTTTTTTTTGAGCAATCTTCGATTAAGCAACTGACCGCTAAAAGCACGCTTTTCATCTGCACGATTTTTTTTTGCAAAAAATCCACCGTAGCCCTCAGCGACTGCTACATGGTATGCATTTTGTTGTGCAACACAACTTCCCTTTGCATCCTGGCAAGCTTCACAATCGTCTCCACGTGAAATGCATACTGGCAGCTGGAAAAAAAATTGGGTTGCTCCGCAACACAACATGTTTTCAGTTTGATTTTTTTTCCCATCCTATAATTTTTTTTCTCACGAAGGAACGTTGACATAAAAACTGCATTGCACTTGTTAAAATAATCGAAAAATATTAAGTGGTGAGTATAACAGTATATAGACAGGTGAACACAGACGCTTGACAGGTAAGGCGATGGGGGAGTCAAATCTATTAAGGAGTAGCTAATAGTTTGTTTTTCAATTCTGATTTTTTAAAAAACCAAAGGTTAAAAAGACCGATCTCTAAATGCCAAATTGCATTGACATTGCTTTTTGACAGGAAGATACGAATATTGAAAGCAGCAAATGGAAAAAAACGTGTTCTTGGAATATTCTACTTTGTTCACTCTCATTGACTGAACGTGAAATATTTGTACGGAAATGGTCTGGTTTTGGAAGTCATGGACATTTAAAAAAGATATGCTGAAATTAAATTAGAGTTAAATTTGATTGCTTTTCGACAGCATTTGACTTGGAATTTCTATCCCTCTTCAGGTTGTCACCTTTTGTCTTTATTTTCAATAACAAGCGCATTTTAAATGCAATTTTTGGCTCCCAATAAAACAAAAACAAGTAAAGCCCCTGGTGGTTCCTGTCTGGTAGACAATTTTCCGTTTGGACCAAAAATACTCTCCTTTCTATCGAATTTTGTTTCGATTGGTTAAATCAAAAATACCAACTTATTAATATGGTTCCTTTGCAAAAAGCCTGAACGAGGACATTCTGCAGAAGCCAGAAGAGTTATAAAGTCAAAGGTAAAAGGCGAAAGGCAAAGCCGTCAGTGGCAAAAACGTCATCATCCGCAAGCAAATCTGCCAGAAAAAGGAGGCATACGAGAGATACATACAAACATATGTAAATGTGGAGTTTATTTGCTGGACAAATAGAAGTTTATGCATGGAGTGTTGCTTTAAGTAAACTGGGCGCGCATTTGGAAGTGGGTCAATACACATAAGCATATTTGAAGCATTTGTAAAGGGGATCAGCGCATAATCACACGCTCATGGACTTTTGGACAAGGACTCACTGAACCGTAGATAAAATACCTAGGACTGGCATATTCAGAAGTGAGCTGGGAGTGGGCAGTCGGAAGTCCACCTACGGCTTCTGTCCAGGAACTATCTACCGACCAGCGGCTCTAGTCATCGTTATTCAGATGGATAGTCTATGGCAATGACATTTACTTTACACTCTAGCTTACTTCATACTCTACTGAATGATGATGCCTTTTGTTTGATTTTAGTATAAATGCAAGAAGTTGATTTTCCAATCATTGAAAAAAGCAGCCCTCACACAGCCATACCCACACCCACTCACACGAAATTGAAAATGAAAAATTAATTATATTTCAATATCCGTTTTGGCCATAAATGAGTCCAGCTGTTAGTTGGGCTGCCAGTTTGGTGTCTGTCTCGATTCCTGGCCAGTTGGGTCACATAATGACATGATTTCAACAGAAAATTCAAGTGGGTTTGCAGAGCGAGAGCATCACAGCATCTACATTGATAGAGTCAATATGCAGGGATGACTTTCTAGGGACAGGACACGCAGATCATCCTTTGAGATTAGCTTTTCCAGGTTCCACAAGTTAAAAATGTTGCTACTTTTGGTTATACCTGTGCCCACTGACCTGGACTTTGTATTACTTTTTTTCAACTTTCAACTGGACTTCAGTTGCATTGCGTTGCAGATAACAGAATCGTTTTAAGTGTACCAGTAGCACTCACCTAAATTAATATAAGTGGTGTAATTACGCTTTGATATTATTTTAAACCTTTGGCGAGCGATTAACATACATAATTCGATTTGTGTCAAGTCAGACGGTAACAAAGTAGCCAAAACAACAATACTTTGGCCAACAAACTGAACACTTTCATTTTAATAGTGCAACTGCTTATGCTTTATCTCAAATTACAAACGGAAACAATACGTTTTTCTATAAATTTACTTTTGGCAGAAATCTTTTGTAAATATTCAATAGAGAGGGAGGAGGGCAGAAATGTACCATTTTCATTTGTGAGGCTTGCGGTTTTTCAGGTAGCAGCTGAGCATTGGGTTCTCAACACCCTCCACCCTCTTTATATATTGCCCTTCTCTTCCCCCACATTGGCTGGCAACGAAATTAATCTCATAAAATGGCCCAAGTTTATTCGCACAAACAAACAATAGGTAACAAAGGCGTGCGTAAAAACTCCCCATCGCAAGTATAACTACGGTGAGTTTCACCACCCATTCAGCCCCCCAACCACCCACAACCAATTTTCGTATGCTGCGGCTCATGTAATTTATCAGTAAATTAAGCACTTTATTTTATTTATTCCATTACGTAAATCATGCAATTTGGCACGATTTCATCATAGGTCGAATGCAGCAATTTCCTGCCAACAACAGCAATTTTTGCTTAGGATAAACATGCCTCTCCACAAGCTCCAAGTTGCTTTCACCTATACGCTTTGGTAATTTTATTAAAATCACTACGATTTTCGTTTTGGTTTTGGGTGCGCCAAACAAAATGGGCCCAATCTCAAGCACGTGCGCATATGCGTCAAAACTTGACTGTATGAATCTAATAAACAAAAGCCGTATATTATTAGCTGCGAATTTGGTACTCGCTCATCCGGACTTTCTTCCCCTTTACGGCTGTGAAATATCCTGGATAAACTTGTGAGCTGGCTTAATGTTCTGACTTTGCGTTGGCTATGGCCAAAATCTTGTGGCATCTGCGGAGCAGGATCTTCTCCTCTTCTTCCATTTGGCTTTCTCGTTGTTTAACATGAAGCAAATTGCGTTAGGAAATCTGTGATGATTGACTACGCACACACGGAAATGTTCTCATAAGTTACGGACAAAGTAGTTACGGTGAGTAGACAAAGTAGACATAAGTTTTTGGAGATTTTCACAGGATATTCAGCATCTTCTTAGTTTTTTTATAAACTCGCTTCAATTATGTCATAGCTTTAAAATAGTTTCTGTTTTATAATAAACATTTCAAAATAAAACACTCTTGTATCAGAAATTCTAGGCTTTTAGGATTTTCCCAGTGCAGGTCGTGAGATTGGTGCTGGTAGACTAGACTCCGACGTGAAGTAGCAATAGGAGCTGGACCACAAACTGGGATTAGGGGGAAGGACACTCAGTCAGTGGTGCACACAAATGCATACGTGCCAACAATGAAACGACAATTTTTCGCTGGGGCATCCTCAAGGTGCTATGTAATTTCCTGTGACAAAATACAAAGCTAATTTCCAGTACACATGGTTGTTGGGCACATGGAGTGGAATAAATTCGCAACCCTGTGAAACTTGTCCAAAGGATTTGGGTGTCTCTCTCTCGGTTTGGTTGTTTGTGTGAGTTTGCAAGACATCCCGGTGACTTCAATACGTGCAGTAAGGCATGGGATTTTTCTTTTCCTGTTTTTGGAAAGGAAACAGGACAAGGCTTCAACATCCTACCCTTTCCTTGATCTGGCCTGAGCCGATTGCAAAGAGCCAAAGGAGCTTCAAATAGTTTCACGGGATTTCCACGCCATTTGATTTCTCAAGTGAAAACTGCAATGGCAGCTTTACCCTCCACAGAAATATCAATATTCCGAGCCAGGAGTCACCTGGTCACCCTTTCCTTCAGCTCACTATCAACCATAAATAAATAGAGGCAGGTGGAACAGCAGATTCCATTCCGCAAGGAGCAAGGATGCATCGAAATCACCAGCAGCAAATTGGCCAAACAACCTGCTTAGATATTCCGTAGACGCATCGTGGATGGACATCGTCCAGCACGGAGTTCTAAATTACAAAATTGTTACCTGATTGACAGACACATCCGGTTATTCGCTATGGTTTCCGTATCATTCAATTGTGTCGGGATTTCAGAGCTCTGAATGCACCCTAATGTAACCGTGGGAAAATTGAATTTCATTTGCGTGAGTTGTGTTTCTGATAGCTGTTTTAATTCTGAAGAAGAGCGGGCAAACCTCTCAAAGTATACACGAACTAAGCATAACAAATTATTTGTTTAATTTATTAAATTAAGTGTTTTTTGATTAATTCGAATTTTTTTGTGTGCTTTGTTTAAGATTACTTAAATACGTGTTGTTTACTAATATAAATTTATTTAATATATTTATTATATTTTTATGGTATATTTGTTTAAAAAAATCATAGATTTATGGACTATATTTTTAATTGATTAAAAAACAGTGCCACATTAAGAAAAGGTGGATAAAAATATCTTGTTGTTTTTTTTTTTTTGCTGTGCACTTTATGAAAACTAGGTTGAGTCTCGCTGGACTATTTCCCCTTCCATCTTTAGCTAGCTACAACCTGATGCCGTCAAACACACTGCAAACGGGCAAAGAAATTCATGATGAGCTGGGCCAGTTTTCAGCACCTAACAGGCTATGTAATCCATAAAGTGCATAAAGTGAGATGACCTAAAGGAGACTGGGTCGCCTGAAGAACGTTTCTGGCTGTGAGGCAACTGGGACTGGTAAGTGAACATTTTAAAGGGAAATTCCAAATGCCAAATTATGTGCTGAGTTTTGTTTGGCTTTCACTACATGTGGCCCTTGATTCTGTCACTTACGCTTCCATTTGAGTGGCCTTTTGCCAAACAAAGGAGTGAGTCGAATTAGGGGTAGATCATCTTTATTATCATCTTTGTTAAACAAAAATTATAATTGAAAATAAAAAACTTTTTTTAACAATTTAACATAGCTAGTTATTTGCGATACTCGAAGAGTAAGCAAATACTGTAAACGTTGAAATGTCTGTCTGTCCGTCTGTCCGTCCGTACAAACGTCGAGATCTCGGGAACTATAAGAGCTAAAACCACCAAATTTTGCACACAGACTTGTATTAGCAAAGCGCAGATCAAGTTTGTTTCAAAACCTGACCACGCCCCTTTTTACGCCCACAAACCGCGAAACTCTGTGGTGTCCAAATTTTTAATGCTAGAGAAAAGTGGCCTTTATAAATGTTATTTGTATTGAAAAAATCTACTCAAATATCTAAATTTTGAAAATCTGGCCATTTTCAAAAACTTGTGCATACAAGTGCGTAAAAAATTTGTATTGCGCCCGAAAGTAAGCTAACCATTTTTTTGAAGAGGGCGCTAAAAATTGATTGCGCTTGAAACTAGGCTACACTTTAGCTGTTTTTACAGAGGGCAATGAGTATCGCAAATCTTATAGTCGGGAAACCCGACTATAGCGTTCTTTCTTGATAAAAATTGTTACGTGCATTTTGATCGGAATTATGTAACAGAAGATGTGAATGTCAGTTTTAAAGACCATGTAGAAAGCTGATTGATACATTTTTTTTATTTATTTATTATTTATTTATTTATAAAACAGTAAATAATGGCAATAGGCAAAGCAATATCGCTTTGATAATCCGGAGAAGTGTGACTTGTGTTATCCTGACCTAAAATGACCACTTTTTTGTGTTGTTGGGTCGTTTGTATGATGGCGCTGTTGCTTCGTTGTTTTTTTTGTTAACCCACCATAGCTCCTTCCATTTTCCCTAGGGCAGATGCTGTTTTCTCTGCAGTTTTCAGTTTCTATGCATTCATGCACAATGGCTGGCAAACATTTACAATGCGAACTGCATGGAATTCCGCACGATAGCATTTGTGGTAAATTTGCGGAAAACGGTGGGCAGTGGGTGGTTTTGAGTTTTCTCCATGATTTGAAAAACGTGACCACTTAATTTCCTTTTCCCCTCTCCGTTGCCCTGAAACTAAGTTCAAATTGTATAGAATTCGCTGTCATTGTCAAAGGGACTTCCTCCTGCTGCTAATTCTGGCCTTTACAATTTCCTAATTTATTTTATATGTGTCAAATCCACGCAGATCGGCAGTGATTATGCTGGCAAATTGCAATAATTCCACAGTGCAAGATTAACCCTCGCAATTTGTAAATGTTGCCGGCATCCTTTCCTGTTCAAAGTGGAAATCCTATCCTGGGAGCCTAACTCACACTCATTTTACTGGAATTAACCACAGTGTGCTTATTAATTTGTTCATAGTTGATGCTTTTATGTGCTGTAATTCAACTCTAGAAAACATCTCTTTTTACCCAACGACTACATCAAAATTTCAACCGAAATTGGGCCATTTCTAGTTGCAAGCCACTGCTGCACTTTTGTGGTCCTGGTGGAAATCAAGCTTATAAGGGACCCGGTCAGTTGTGAAAGAGTCACGGGCATCCTGCATGCAGGTGGAAATGAGACGAAATCCGAATCGGAAGCCGGTCTCTTTTAGCTTTTTAGTGGGTCCAGAGGATCAGTTGGAGGTCGGTGGTTAGTGTCCACTCACCAGTGGTTTTTCGAGTTCATAAAACGTCCCTCAGGATACCGCCCTGAATATCTGGCACATAGTGAAACAAGTAATTTTCGACGTAACTCAATTGTCAATGAGGGGGGCAAATAAAAGCTTCGTATATTAAATATCTTATTTATTGTGAACCTGTTAGTTATTATTTTGTCAAATAATAGGTTCTAAAAACAAAATTCAATTTTGGATATTACCCTCATTATTTTGTGATAGCATACAAACACAAATTTTATTTCGTATAAATAGGACTATTAAGAAGGTAAATGGGAAACATTTATATTAAACTAATATGTAAGTATGCATAATTTTTTGTATCTTTAAGTAAAAAGCTTTTAACTATTTTTTAGAGTATGTCGGAGCCTGAACCGCGACAAAGACAACAAAACAGGATGCGGGTGCGTTTGTTGGTTAGTGTAAGCGTTGCACTACAAATAGCATTTCATGGGTGGGGAAATCGAGTAATTGCCCGGAGGACGGCCTTCATATGGGCTGTTTTGGCTTTGGAGAAGGGCTTTGGATTTGGCAAGTGGGATGGGTACTTACCATTTAGGGCATGCACACGCACACTGGCCACATCTGCATTGGAGGGCGCACAGCAGTATTTTTCGAAATCGGCCAGATCTGCATTCTGTATGAGCAGGAACGAGGTTGTCACATCGCTTTTTTCGGTAATTACCGACACCCCACCTCTCGATGAATCATAATTAATGACCTTCAAATGGAGAAGAAGAGTTGTGAGTACGTATAATTCACAAAATAATGTAAAAACAAAAGGAGAAGTAACATGTTGCGGAGGCTGTTGTTGTTTATGTAGTTTTTAACCCTCCTTAAATACCAGAAAAATTGTCGGAAGTTTGTTTTTAAATTACTCCTTAACTCCAGTCGTACATTTATCCCTTCTGTGAGCGGAAGATTTTGTATACGTTGTTGAGCGAAAGACATAAATTTGTGCACCTACTTTTTAGTTGTTGTATCTTAAAAAGTAATCATCCAAACGAATTGAAATTTTAACAAAATATTACTAGAAATATTAAGATATTGTTTAAAAAAATGAATCACTTTAAAGTGATAAATTAATTTTTGTTTTAAGATTAAGACAAAATAAAAAATACTCCAAAATTATTAATTGCTCATAATTTTTAACGGGTTAGTTTTTTTTTAAATTAACTTTGTCTAGTAGGTTAATGATTTCACTTTCAGAAAAGGTACAATATGCCATACCTGATTTAAAGAAAAACCGCCACAAAACTAGTGTAAAGGTCTAAAAACGTGCAAAAATAAGGTTTTATGAACCATCCTTTTTTGGGTCATTCCAAAAGGAGTGGATGGCACCTGCACCTGGCGGTCATAAATGATTTGGGTTATTTGTGAACGTTACTTTCATTAGCAAAAGTATTGTATAAAATAAATGTAATTTTTCACCAATATTGGTTGTTTTTCTTATAGTTTTACCAGAGAAGGGTATGACATATTTGACCATTTTGGAAAGCCTATTTAAAGTCCTATAACGCAGTACGTCACATTTTTCAATTATTTCCTTAGCTAGCGAGTTTTACGTAATTAATCTCACCTGCATTTTTTTCCAGGTAAAACTTAAAACAATTGTTTAGTATAGGCATAAAAAAAATTAAAATTTTTAATTTAATTAATATGTATTAACATACATATTCAGTAAATGTTTCAAACTTTTCTGAATAATGTTTTTAAGATATACGCGGTTCAAACGCTATGCACAAAATTGTGTCTTCCGCTCAACAACGTAGTTAAAAAGAGTTTTCCCTAATAAAATCCAAGATTACCAACAAATTTATCTTATCGGCAAACTGGTTTAGAATCGTTAAAAACGAGCTGTTAGAAAATAGCTTTCACACAACCCGAGAAATTTACACGCAAAATCGAAATGGAACAAAAAAAGGTCCTTCCGCTCACACAAGGGTTAAATTATAATGTTATCAAATTCTTGAGAAGTGGCAACAGCTGCTCTTGATTGACACTTTTGAAAATGGCAGGTCCTTCGGAGACTGAATGCATGTTAAGTCGCTTCCGCCAGCTGACAAAAACAAGTACCGGAATAATTTGCCAATACAGGAGGGATGAGGAGCCAAGCTCAGGATAGCAAAGAGCTGACAGGGAATTGATATTAGCACATAATGCCGCTGACAGGGTAAAGACTTTCAAAACAGTAAAAATATTCTAAATCAAACACCACTGAAATAAAATGACTCAAAACTCTTGGGCGAGGACCTCCGGGCAACTGTTTGGCGCATAACTTGCCTTCTAAATCCAACTAATCGGCGACATTTGCGACGGTATGAACAATAAAGAAAAAGTTAGCGACACTGATAGTGATGACGATGGCTTTATAGATAAAGACGTCAATAACTAAAGCAGGGTATTGGGTTTCATGAATAAAATGCGATTAAGCAGCTTGTTATTTGGTAAATTGAAAATAATCATTTTGTCATTCTCAGTTCAAAAATTATGTATACAGCTGTTCCTGACTTTTTCAATCTGGATTCCGGATGGGATTGGGAAATGCCATACAAAAGACACAACAGAAAATGAAAAAATCTCCGAATAATGATAAAAGTAAATAATATATTTGTGTGAAACGTTTGCAGCTCATTGATAACGCGAATTTACCAGATTTATGTTTTACTGCCAACGCAAAAGCGAGGAGCATAATTCGTGGATAAAAATCGAACAAAACAAAACCAATAAAAATCTATACTCCATAAAGGTCGCCCAAGGCGAATGACTTAACATGAGTTCTAGAGAGTGTGAAAAACTATTGGTAATTACACCTAAAATATTGAAGCAGGAGAAAGAAAATACTTAGGAACTACCTGAATACTAATCGGACGTAAAAGCCACATATGTTTTCCTGCCAAGGCCCTGACCTCAGGTGCGATAGGTGAAAATATGCAACACGTTAATTACAATTTCCGAGCGGAAGTACAAGGTAAAAAGTACTGCATATATTTCAGCCAAGGTAGCCAAAGAATGGAAGTGCATAAACTTAGTTTATCCATCCATTAAACTAATTAACAGCAAATTTGCAAGGATCGTAAATAATCCGTGTGCACAGCTCGAGAATCGAAAGGGAGAGCAAAACATAGGACTCTGCAAAGCTTGCAGAAAGGAAGGGTCAACGTTCCTGCGGTACAGGTGGGTGGTAAGGGTTTTAAGTGGAAAATTCCAGGAATACATTCAGGAATTGCATCGCACCCAACATCGCTTTTTTCCTCAACCTCCTTTATTTTTTTTTTTGTTGATAATCTCTTTGGTTTTTACAATGCAATTAGCATCCAACTGTTGCAAATTAAGCACTCTGCAATTAGCCAGCTTAACTTGGCTAAGACAACAGGGCTAATTGGCAGTTGCAAAAGGACAGCTAGAAGGGGAATTCCCGAAAGGCTAAATGAAAATAATATGTTTGTTTATTTTGTATGCAGCGGTAATTTTAACATAACGTTTCCGCCATCGCATTGTGTTTGCATGCATACAAAATGCAAGATATCCAGGGTGCTCTGATTTACTTGTTTGAATTTCCCTTAGTTAGGTTTCCCGACAATAAGATTCTCGTTACTCATTGCCCCCTTTAAAAGCTAAAGATGGTACCTACACAATTTCTTTAAACTGGCCATATTTTCAAAATTATTAGGTAAATGTGTAGATATTTTCAATACAATCTCTCTAGCACTAAAAATGGGGCTTGGCCAGGCTTGGCCAAAACAAAATTGATCTGCGTGGGGTATATAGAATGGCCACGAACTAAATAAAAAACAAAAAAGAACGCTATAGTCTGGTTTCCCAACTATAAGACTTGCGATACTTATTGCCCTCTTTAAAAACAGCTAGCTAGCCCTTGTCAAAAAAGTGTAGCCTACTTTCGAGCGCAATAAAAATTTACAACGCACTTGTATACACAATTTCTTGAAAATGGCCAGATTTTAAAATATACAATTTTTTTTAGATATTTGGGTAGATATTTCAATACAAACAACATTTATTTAAGCCACTTTCCTCTAGAATTAAAAATGTGGACACCACAGAGTTTCGCGTCGGTTTTGTGGGCGTTAAAATGGGCGTGGTCAGGGTTTCAAACAAACTTGATCTGCGCCTTGCTTATAGAAGTCTGTGCAAAATTTGGTGCCTCTAGCTCTTATAGTTTCCGAGATCTCGATGTTCGTACGGACGGACAGACAGACAGACAGACATTAAAACGTTAACAGTATTTGCTTACTCTTCGAGTATCGCAAATAATAAAAGGTCCAGCTTGATGTGAACAGTATGGCGAGGACGAAAAAAAACGGGCTAAAACAACATTTTGTATCTTTTTGTTTGGGCGTACGTGACGTATGAGCAACGTGTATAGCACTGCTTGTGTATTGGGGGTAAAATAAGAGAAAATACCCACTTGCCTTCACGAATCTCAGTGGAATCACAGCAACAGCTCGGCTGGGGAAGTTTTTGTCCGTGTTTAAGTTATTTTGGCTTTGCTTAATATTCACAAACTATAAAGTAGCTTGCGGTTTACAGAGATAACTTGTAAGCTGGCAGAAGGCTGCTCATATAAACTTATGAAGGCAAATGTAAATACAAAATTATCGCACTTGACAGCCAAGTATCTACATGCACCCCATACGTGTTTATGTTGATTACTTAAAGTGAAACGAATGCGTGCGTGCATTTAATTATACGCTAGTTTGGTGCACAGTTTCAAGGACCGCATTCAACAACGGACTCTGTAAGGTTATGGGGATGAAATGGGTACACTGATATTGTGTTAGGTCCGACGGCTCTATAAAAAGTAAAAGAGCACACACTAAAAGTGAGAAAAACATGAAACTCGCACTTTTGACAATTCTCGCACACTCACAACGAAACGACAAGGCCGCCATTAAAAAAAGATTTTACGCAACAAATTAAAGCGTAATTAACAAGTGCACGCTGTGTTGCATGCGGTTCTGTACTGGAGCCACGCCCCAAAATCCCCGTCCTCTGCTCACCGAGTAATTGGCAGCAACGCCTTTGCAGTAACTGCAGAGGAAAAAAAAATGTCACCAAAATTGGTCATTAATTCATGAACTAATTATTTCTCTTCCAATATATAAATTTATATTTTTATTGTTATTTCTAATAAAACAAAATAAATTCAATATTTTTGAAAAATGGGAGGAGGGCTGCCCCTCCTGTACCTAAAGTTTATAACTTAAAGCAAATATTAAGTAAATAAATAAATACTTAATTATTTTTTAAGTATTCTTAAGTTATTTTTTTCAATATTCTTCGTAAACTCGACTTGTGATTTTTGCAAAAAAATTTAATCATAATAATTTATTAATAAGTGTTAAATTTATCAAAAAATATTTAACATCGAATTATGTGCTACGTAATAACGAGTTTCTTGACTTTAAAATGATCAGATGTATTTTTCTCTGTGCACAGCATTCCGCATCAAGTTGCAAGTGGTGCTGGGTGGGAAGATTTACTGACCTCACAGGGAGGCGGTGGTGCCAAAAGGGTAAAACAAGGGTGGTGCACCAGGGTGGTGCTCTGTAACAAGGGCCAAGGGCTGTTGCACATGCGGTGCAAGTAATTTCGTGAAATTGTTTTAGAGGGGGCGTGGCAGGACAAGAACTCAAAAAGGAGCGCCCACTTGAGGTTGAAGTATTTGGGGCTGCCGACTGCCACTTGTCCCTCTTTTGTTTGGCAAGAAATTTAAAGTAGCGCCTGAAAACGGCATTCTGCAACAGCATCATCATCCTATCACCATTTCACCGCAAGGCAGTAGGATCCATTTCTACTTCATTTCCGGTTGTAGCCATATCAGGCATCTCCTGGGACCAGACATGTGGCCCGCTCATCAACTGTGTGCCCAATTTTTCATTCATTCACAAGATAGTTATCTTGGGACCCCAAATTTCTGAAAAGAGAGCAATTAAAGCAGATAAACAAAGGAAACAATTGCAAAACAATAACAAAAACAAAAAGGAGAGGTACAAAAACAGAATTATTCAATTACCCAGAAGACAAAAAACAACTTACAGCCAACTTAAAAGTCGCCTTACCGCAAAGTCATGAAAAAGCACCGGCCAGTTTCCAAGCTTTACATGCTTAGAGAATAATAATTTGTTTTACGCGTCGGCAACCAGATTAAAAAATCATCAAAAAATTAACGCAAAAAATCGGCAATACCCGAAACGTAAAGCAATCTTTAATAGCAATAAAATTGGTTTGCTTCTTATTCTTAATTGATCTCAAGATGAAATCCTCTTACATTTTTGAAACCTATAATTTTTTTCAAGTGTAAAACTTTAAGTAAAAACTCACCGTTTTGTTGGAGAAATTTCGAACTCGGCAGCTGAGATAGGCGGACTTTCCCATCAGGGCGGTGACATTACGAGGCATCAAGGGATCGAAATAGGGCTCCATCCACTTGGGGTGGGTGTAAGATTCGTTGGTGGTGGTGGGTGTACGCATCACAGCCTGGCCAGCAGTGGAAGTGGTGGTCAGCAGGTCGTGCAGCGAGCTGTAGCCCTTAAAGGGTTCATGCACACCGCCATTTGTCATGTCTGCATAGGGAGAGAGAAAAAAGTTCGAATGAAATTTAGTGTTTATAAGCCAAAAGCTAAAAATAGGCACAAATGCATGTCGGAAATAAACTTAAGTAGTATGCGAACCACAAAAAATTACTGGAAGCAGTTGTCGTTAAGGTAAAGTTTGAATTTTAAGTAAAAAACACGTGCGGTCGATGGTGAGTCCAAGTGGACTATGGCAGTCCTTTATTCTCGGTTAGAATGATGACCGATAGTAATGGTCGAATGCATTTTTATTGTGTTATCTTTTCTAGAGCTACAGCCACTGTGTCTGCAACTGGGGTCTGTGGATCCTGTTCTTCGTCACGACATGGGAAAAAAGTGTCAAGAGGAAACGCTTAATAAGTACATGTGCATTCGCACAGACACATATACAGAAATTTCCATTTCTTTCATTGCGGTCAACCCTTTAAACTTAATAAACTTAAATATTTGCACTCAAACTATATTTCAAGGATTTAAATCTGCATGCATATGAAAACTGTTTTTCCACAAGCACGCGCTCAACGCAGACTCAAACGACTGCACTAAGAATAATTGCTATGTATATATAAAATTTCATTAGAAGTTCACAATTGGGCTCAAATTATATTGAACAAGTAAAAAAATGTACCATACACTTTGTAAGCAAATTATGATTAAAAAAAAAAGTTTTCCTACCTAAGAAATGTTAATTGTACTATTTCCTTTTAATAAAAGACCCATTGGGCCAACCTGGTGTGGCTTTAAAGAGCGGTAAAATTCGATGGCTAAAGCTTAATGTGCCCTAAGTGGGACCAATGAAAAGCGGCAAGTGTGCCAGTCGAGTGACTTTTTCCACATTTTCACTGCTTGTGCGTGTGGATGAGTTGGGGTTAATTCCACGAAATGTACCCACACCCGAAACCCTCAACACATCACGCTGGCACAATGACTTTGCATATTTTTGCTTTGCATATTTTCGACAACGTTCACAAGCTGCGTGGAGTAATTAAGAAAACTTTTGCAATTTTCAGGCTTTTGTTACGGCCTTGATTTTTCACTTTTTTTGGGATCCTGAAGTGCTAAATGGTTCCAAATGGCATTGAATTTCATTATAAATACTGTACCGTTGCCTTCGCGGTAATTAAAATCAAGATTCTCGGAGTTCTCCTTCTTTTTAACATATTTATGTCTTCTAATTACCAGTTTCTTTATAGCTGATTGCAGTAGGTATCTAGATCTAGATCAGTAGGTATCTTGATCTGTTAAAATGTTGCCCGAGTCTAAAAGACAAACAGAATATAATATGGTCAACAAAAAAAGGTGCTAAAGCCTAAAAGTATATCAGTCCCTGATACAAGCCGTCGGATTGTCAACCATTTTGTTGTCCATTACATTTTTGTTTAATAAAGGCTTTAAGGCTTACGGGGTATTCCATAGTTGATATTCTGTTTTAAAGACATTGTTTTCCTTCTGTCTATTAACTGCTATATCGCACCACTCTTTTTGGATGACAAGGGCACTTAAACAGAGCTCAAACATGGGCTCCTTGAGTAATGATGTCCTTTGACATTGTCTAAACGATTTAATGCGTGGAATCTTGAGTTGGCTGGAAATCAAATGGCCAGCTGTTGGGCCTCAAGCCAGAACATCCGCACCACCAAACCACTCCACCACCCAATTTCACTCATTTATTTATGTTGAGAACGGTGCATTGGGAGGCTTTTGTGGCTGTCAGTGTTCGCAGCTCTTTTGCCCATCATCGCCTGTGGCTAAAAAGCCTTAATTAAGCTCAAATGATGCTGAAATATTTATTTTATCTCGCACCGGGAGCAAAATCGCTGGCAGGGGAAAATGGTGGAGCAACTTCTATACGCCCGTCATGCATATAAATTATCCACGCAAATTACACGGCATGAAAATTTAAATTGTGCATGGTTATGTGAGGTGGGCGTGGCAACCTCTAGAATATAATAGAATATATATATATAAATTCTTTCTTACCGATTGTATAAATTAGCTGTAATACTGTTATGTATGTGGGATTTTTAAGGTTTATTGTTTAAATGTTAATATAAGTTTATTTAAAGTTTAAAGTAAATAGTATTTGAATATGAAATGAACACAATTAAAGAATCGGAATAGCGTCGTCTCGTCGTAGTTAGCTCGTCGTTGGCTCGTCGTTGTAGGCCCAGCGTCGTAGAACCGCACTCGTCTAGGGTTTTAGCTCAACTCTCTGCTCGTCGTTCATCGTCGTCTGTACAATGCCCACTTTGGCATTCTCGTCGTTCATCGTTGATCTTCTTTGGCGCGTCGTTCATCTTTAGTCTTCTTTAACTTAGCTCGTTCATCAAATAGGGTTGTTGTCTAGGGTAAATCTCTTCTTGTGTGGTTGCGCCTCAAAGCACACCCCACATGTATAACTAAAAATGTATTCTCGCTACCTCACACATCCAAAACTATTCTGTATTCTTTCATTCTATAAGCACACACATGTATATACACACACGTTACTTATGTTCATTCTCTCGCTGATTCCTGAACAAAGTTAGTCTGTACCAAGCACTCAAAGAGATCGCTTCGCTCAAACACAACAAATACCATTGCAAATTATAAACAAAATATTCTGGTTGTATTTAAACGCATAGAATGAAAAAAAAAAACACTTTTATCGCCATGTAATCTTTTCTTTATAAAGCATTTTTCAAGGTAAACTTCTTATACAAACATTTATTTTACATAGACTAACCCGAGAAAGTAATCTTTAAAAAATTTATTTTGTGCAGCCTCAAAAGGAAATAGTTTGTACATGAGTAATTTTTGGTTCTACTTAAATTGTTTCAGGATATACGAATGAACATACACACTGCACAATAATCGGGACACATTTTCCGGCTGTCAAGGGCAATTTAAAGGCTTAACATCCTGTTTGCTGGTTTTATCTCTTTTTGTCTTCAACCTGGAATGACTGAATTTTTGTGCAGCTTGTTTGTCTTTGCATAGCCACTTCGTACAACAAAACATACGATTCAACACGACAACAAGAACAGCCAATAACTTATACACGCATGGGATATACCCACTCGGCTAACACACAAACACAATTCTGGTTATGAAATATTCGGAAAATTCATACATATAAAAGTGTGAGTAACTCAAAAAAGTGTGTGTTTGTTTGAATAGGTGGCTTCCTTTGCTGAGGGTGTGAGTATGTTTCAGAAATTGAAGGGCAATGTGACTCCGCTTCTGGTTTTTGGTTCAAGTTCTGGAGCTGGCAAGGCTTATCATCTTTGCTATGGGTAAAAGCTTACATAAGAGCATTGTGTGCCGCTCAAGTTTGATCAGAATGAAAGTGAAATTAGGGGAAATCAAGGAAGGTATGGTTAAAAGGAAAGCTTGAGCTGTGTGAAAACAATATTTGATGTATGTAGAAAACATTTATGTGCGTATTGTTCTGTTGTTGGCAATTTTATTTAATTATATGTCGCGTTACAAAAGCAAGTGTGTAATTTAAATGATTTTTAAAAACAGAATTATTCTTAGTCCTGTTTTTTTTTTTTGCATCATCTGCATAATAATTTAATTGACTGACTCATAGCCGTTTGTTATTTTTTATAAGGTGGCACTTGTTACGATTTTGTTAATGACAACTGATCCTATTAAAACTTGTAAGCTTTTCAGTCTTAAAGGGGTTATTCTAAGACCACACCCCTTAGTTCCCTTTCCCGCCCCTTTTTTCACGTGTGTGAAATGTGTTTATTCACTTAAAAAAGGGTCAGCATGTCCTTGAGCGCAAAAGCTTTACTGACCCATTTGAAGGCCAGCGCACAGTGGTCGGGCTTGTATGGAGCGGCGGCCATAAATACTTCTAGACGTGATATCGCTATGAAACTTTCACCAAAAATCTATAAAAATATTATAAATATATAGTAAAAAAAAATGACCAGATCGTACCACCTTATCCAGTAGTTTCCATGGGAACGATTGACTCAGTAACTGCGCTTACATTAGAAAGCAATCATAAATTCATAAATTCAGGCTGATATTTTTACTTAAAGTTATTTACAAACATAGATCTTCAATACATACATGTGGGTGTGATTTCTTATTTCCACCCCTACGCACACCCCCTCAGATAACAGAAATATATGGGCTAGTCCGAGAATTTTGAAACCAGCCCGAAAAACGAAAAAAGCTAATAAAAACATATTTCTGAACGGTTTTCTAACAAAACTTTTTTCCTAAATCATAGGAACTAAACTTGTCTAAGCAATGGACAAAAAAATGTAATATTTTTGAAGTGAAACTTCTTTAGGCGCATTGGGGGTAAAATTTGTACAAATGAAACGTCAAGAAACGAATGAAACGAAAAAGTCGAAAAGAGAGGGAGCGATCGAGAGTGATTGAGAGAGAGTAAGACAGGGCGAACGCAGCATAAAGCAACTAGCGATGGAGTGAGAGTAGCGATGAGAGAGCGATTGTCGTATCACGCACTGTCCCTCTCTCTCCGCTGACAAACGTTCTCTCTGTCCTCTTCTTTCCTCTCTTCGCTCTGAGCGCGCTCGCACATGGTGCGTATATACAAGGTGGTCTCGTCCGCTTTGCTGAGGACGTTAAATATGTTTACCTCTCTGTCTCTCTCAATCGGTAGAATGAGGTAGCTAGATAGAGACTGGCACAAATAACGTCCTCAAAAGAGAGCCGCTGTCTCGTTGAGACCACCTTACACATATAGTTGCACCATGCGCATGCATGCGCTCGCACAAAGTTGAGAGAGTAAAATCTAAAAATAGAATGAGCTTGCTCGTGTAAGAATACGATTTTTAAGCTGATATCATTTCTGTGACACCAGTTAAGCACAATGCCAAAAATTGTGGTGCGAGAATGTGAAACAATTAAAAATAAAATATCTGTTAGAGGGCCAGTTAAAACATCAACACAACGTGTACGTGAATTCAGAGAGCGAAAAAAGGCTTTAAAAAATGCAGCTAGCCAAGAGTTAAATATCTCATCGTCCATCATTACAAAAACTAAACCAAAAACTCCAGCAGAGTATAGTCGTGACTACAGAGCTCGAATAAGACAAAAATATGAAGAAAATCCTCAACCTTTGTCTTCGACTTTACCAATTGAAAAAAATAAAACTTCAACAGAACGTGTTCGTGAGTTTAGAGCAAGAAAAAAATTATTGACAAACCTTTCAGAAAACATTATTGAAGATTTTCAAACATAATCAAATATTATTAATGCTAATAATAATAATAATAACAACAATAACAATAATGGTGATAATAATAACAATAATGGTGATAATAATAACAATAACAACAATAATAACAATAATGGTGATAATAATAACAATAACAATAATGGTGATAATAATAACAATAACAATAATGGTGATAATAATAACGATAATAATAATAATGGTGATAATAATAACATTAATAACAATAATGGTGATAATAATAACAATAATGGTGATAATAATAACAATAATAACAATAATGGTGATAATAATAACAATAATAACAATAATGGTGATAATAATAACAATAATAACAATAATGGTGATAATAATAACAATAATAACAATAATGGTGATAATAATAACAATAATAACAATAATGGTGATAATAATAATATTAATAATAACAATATCGAAGATGAAAATCAGATTGTCAATAATAGAAATAACACGAGACGTATTCAAGATGATGATTTACATGTACCTTATTCTACTTTTTACAGGCATCAAAATGCTCACAAGAAATTTAAAGAAAAATTTATCAATAACTCGTTTGGGCATTTTTGCTCAGTATGTGATAGGTTGTGGTTTAAAGAAGATTTAAAATCTGCATCTCTTCAACATAAAGAGATATTAAATATTATTCTTCCTCATGTATCAAACGACAAAATTGCTTTATGCAACACATGTCTTAACGCATTAAAGAAAAATAACATTCCAGTAATGGCTGTATATAATGGGTTCAAATATCCACAGTTTCCAAGTCATTTACCACCACTAGATATTTTATCTGAAAGATTAATTTCACCTCGTATACCTTTCATGCAGATCAGAAGATTAAGACATGTCAACGGTCAATATGAAATTTTAGGGCAAATCATTAATGTGCCTGTTGATGTTAATACAATGATTAAAAGTCTACCACGAAACGTAGATGATGATTATTGTATTAATGTACATATCAAGCGAAAACAAATTCATAAATCAAGCTATTTGCAGGGCATAATTAATAAACGTACTATAAAAATCTGGCTACAATTTTTATTAGCAACACCACTTTATACTATGTATGAAATTACAATGGATCAATCATTTTTTGAGAATAATTCAATTTCAACGGAAATTCTTTTTAGAAGATATTAGTGAGCATATACCTATCGAAGAAAGTCTAACTGCTCAACAACATACACTGTCTTGGGATGAGGATCAATATCTTTGCATTGCACCTGGAGAACAAAATGTTCCACGGAGCTTACTGTTCGATGAACATGCAGAAGAGCTTTCATTTCCGTCAATTTATTTGGGTGAATTTCGTAGATTCAGAGATGGAATTAATGTAACACCATTTACGATGGCATCAAGTGAATTACGAAGATCTGATCGACGAGCTGTGACACCGCATCATCTTTTATACGTAGCAATGAAAATTATGCGATTGAGAGTTCGTGATTCCCTGACGATTGCTTTTAAACATGTTGGTAAAAATACAGCGGTTACTCGACAACAAATTGAAGACGAACATTACATCAATAATTGTATTGAAACAAATCTTGCTTTTTTACGATCAATTCCGAACTCAACATGGTATTGGTCGAACCGTAAAAAAGATCTTTTTGCTATGATAAGGCAACTAGGTAAACCAACAATTTTTTTGACATTAAGTGCAAATGAAATTGGATGGACAGATCTAATACAAAAATTATATAAATTGAAACACAGTGGAGTTGAAATTTCAACGGAAGCTGCTGAAAACTTGCATTACCTTGTAAAAACTACTTTAATTAATGAAGACGCAGTAACGTGCGCGATTTACTTCAACAAATTGGTAAATGTTTTAATGTCTATTATCCTACAGTCGAAACAATTAAGTCCGTTCGGAAAATATTACGTCGCAGAGTACTTCAAGAGGATTGAATTTCAACATCGTGGAAGTCCACACGCTCACATCTTATTGTGGTTAAACAATGCTCCAATTGATGCCGTGGGAAACAATAAAATTGATGCGATAACATTAATTGATAATTTGATTTCTGTTTCATCTGAAGAAGCATCAGGTAATATAAAACTTCAAACTCACAAGCACACATTCACTTGTTACAAAAGAATAGGTGCAAACGGACCACAGAAGTGTAGATTTGAGGCGCCCTTCATGCCATCTAGAGTTACAACAATATTATCACCTATGCAAAAAGAGGAACCTGGTTTTCACAATTACTTCAATCAATACAAAAGCATAAGGGTTAAACTAGAAAATAAAGATTATCAGGACATTGATGATTTTTATAAAGACAATAACATACTTTCAGATGACCATTATCATAATGTTCTACGAGCTGGGATAAATAGACCGAGAGTATTTTTAAAACGCCAACCACTTCAAAAATGGATCAACCCCTTTAATCCATTCATTTTCAATAAAATTAAATCTAATTTGGACATTCAATTCATTACGGAGGAGTATTCTTGCGCTGCTTACGTTGCTGAGTATGTAAATAAAACAAATAGAGAAGTAAGTCATCTTCAACGTTTAATTATCGAAATTATGAATGAAAACCCTGAGTTTGATATTGTTGAGGTTACTAAAAAAATTGGAGTGAATATGTTAAATAATGTAGAAATGACAAGTCAGGAAGCTGCTTGGTACCTTCTACGAGAGCCAATGTCAAAATGTTCGACTGTTGTAACTTCTATTCCCACAATGTGGCCGGTTGATCGACAAAGAATACGAAAAACTCAAAAGAAATTAGACGCAATGGGTATTGGAGACGATTCAACTAACATTTGGCGTGATAATTGGTTTGACAAGTATGAAAAGCGACATCAAGAATTAAATGGTGTCACACTTGCTCAATTTGTTGCAAATTACACTATAAAGAACGACGGAACTTATTCACTCAGAAAGAAACCACGCATCATACGTTATCGTAATTTTGATATGGCGCAAGATCTAAATGAATACAAAAGAGAAATGGTATCTTTACATTTTCCGTTCCATAACGAAGACGCAGAAATACTGTCTGAGCTGAAATTCATTCAGATATATGATGAGAATGAAAATTTGATTTTAAGTTGTCGAAAAGATTTTGAATCAAATCTCGACATTCGTAAGACGGTTGAAATTTGTCGTAGCTTATGTCGTGATGATGATGTTCTCGATAATGAAAATGACCAAGAAGCAGCAAACAGATGCCCTGAGCCGGATCCATATCAAAATTTATTTCAAAACGCGAATCTCGAAATTAATGCTGATATTCGTGCAGCTGTGTTAAACAAGCTTGGACCGATGGCAAAAAAAAAAGAAAATTTAATGGAAAATGCCGAGTTTTGTAATTTAATGAGGATGTCAAATAATAGGCAGAACGAACTTTTACATCATGTATTATCGCATCTGCTATATCCAAATGAAAATCCTCTACAACTTTTTTTGACTGGTCCAGCTGGTTGTGGCAAAACATTTGTTATTAAACTTATTATGGAAATCGTTTTTCCAATACCGATGGTTTTTGCAATGCATACATAGCATGTGCTTCAACTGGTAAAGCCGCTGTAGCAATTGATGGTACCACTGTACATACAGCGTTCAAGATAACACTTTCAAGGTTGCTTCCTTTAAGTATTGAAGTAGCTCACCAATACCGAGCACTTTTTAAATTTGTAAAAGTTATTATCATCGACGAAGTTAGCATGATAAGTGCTGAATTACTTGGACACATTGATTCACGATTAAAACAAATCACTGGAAACTATAATACTTATTTTGGAGGTTTGGATATGATTTTAATTGGTGATTTGCGTCAGTTACCACCAGTAAGGGCGACACCGATATATAAACAACAAAAACAAAAAATAGTCGGTCCACTTCTATGGAGAAGTCTGAAATTCTACGAGTTAAAAGAAGTTATGAGGCAATCCAATCAATTATTTTCTTCGATTTTGACAAAAATTGGTAATGGTGAACAATTAGCAAGCCATGAGATAGAACTAATAGAATCACGATTATGTACTGTTCATGAAGCTGATACTCATTGTCCACATGCAATACGGTTATTTAATACAAATCACGCTGTCAATGTTTATAACAAGAAAATATTAGATAGAGCTACAGAAAAATATAATTCTACAGCTACAGATGTTTACATTGGATGCACATCAACAGAAAAACAAGCGTTTGTTCGCCAAAAAATTACACAAAATGTCAATAATTGATACAGGAGGTCTACCATATGAAACAGTTTTTGTAAAAGATATATATTATATGATAACAACCAATATTGACGTCTCAGATGGTTTGGCGAATGGTGCCGTTGGAAAATTAGTTCATATTGAACAAGGTGATTCAGGTCAAATTAACTTTGCATGGCTTGAGTTTCCAGATTCACCAAAAACTGGTCAAAAAATTAAAAAAAAAGTAGCTGGACATGTTGCGGCAAATAATATAAGTCGAACTGCCGTGCCAATCGGAAGACGATCATCAACAATTCCACTAAATAATAATAAAACAATAAATGTGAAAAGGTCCCATTTGCCATTAGTTTGTGCTTGTGCAACCACAATTCACAAGTCTCAAGGAAGTACATACTCCGAAGTTGTCTACGAATATGATAAAAAACAGTCACAATCAATGGTATATGTTGCATTATCTCGTGTCACTACTATCGAAGGACTACGGATTACTACAAGCAACAATGACTTGACCTTTTACCACGGACGAAGGCCATCAACAACAATGATACATTTACAAGATGAATTTAGAAGACTTTCTCTAAATTGTGTAAAAACGGTTGATAGTGACATGCTAGTTTTCATACGACAAGGACAGGGATTGACTGTATATACTCTCAATTGTCAAAGTCTTCGAAATCATTCTCATGACTTATTAAAAAATCAAATTATACAAGAATCTAACATCTTACTTTTATCGGAAACTTGGATAAATAACTCAGAAGAAATAAGTCTAATTAATTTTGACTGTATAGTTAAATTTAAACGACCGAACGTTCGAGCAGGTGGAGTGGGCATTTATTTCAACAAAAACAATACGACAAATATTGTTACGCCAAACGTTGAAATGACAGCAACTAATTCACCGTCACAACAACTAGCATCAACATCAATTGGTGACATTTGCTTGATGGAATGTAAAACTCTTCATGGAAGAAAAATAATTTTCGCTACTGTATACATATCAAATAATCAAAAAATTGAAGATATAATAAGTTTCTTGCATCAACAATTACTTCCATACAGCCACGGAGGTGCTGCAATCTTGGTAATGAGAATAATAAAATACCACTTGTTTTGGGTGGTGACTTTAACACTAATTTTGCAGTTGATAATTCCAAACCATTAATTAACTTTCTAGAAGAAAACTTTAGTCTACAGCTGAATAATAATCCAAACACACCAACTACAAATTCAGGAACGACAATAGATGCTATTTTTACAAGATATTTACATAATGTTAAAACACTAACTTATATTGCATATTTTACGTATCATAATGCTTTAGTCACAACAATACCAATAGAAATCGCGTCGAACAATGTAAATATTGAAGAAATAAATTAATAAAAACTAAATTTATAATTTATATTAATTTTCAACACTTTTATTTTTTCCCTTCTTTTAAGTCTCGGAAATCTAAAGTTTTAGATTTGTATAAATATAGACAAGACTGATAAATAAGTTCGCCAAAGAAGTTTCACTTCTGACATGTGTACTTTGTACGCACGCACTTTTTTTTTTTTTTGGTAAAACTAATTAATATTAACAAAAAGTATTTTTTTTTGGTATTTTTGTCTGTTTTTTTAGACCTGTTTTCATTTGTCATTTCTCCTATTAGAATGACAATGTGTGATAACATTTTGTTCACAAAGTGTCGTTTACATGTTAAACTATTCTCTCAATTCAAAAAAACTATCAAATCGTGGTTAAAAGTATAGATAAACGCCTATTTTAGCTTGATGGAAGAAGTGTAACGTCCGCAACGTAACGTCCGCAACAAATTTAAACTAAGATTATTTTTATTAACGTAACTAGTTATCTTTCTTTTTTAAGCTGCATTGATATGGTCATACATTCCACTTCATTTTTAGTTATCTTACTTTTTTGGTTACCTATTCTTAATTCACTAATAAATGTGGAAATGCACACAAACCTCAAATTTTACTTCCATTTTTTGTAACGGCCGCAACGGAACTTTGAGCAAGCATAACTTTCTTTCAAAAACAGTTAGCCTCTTGTTTTTAAATTAGTTTAAAAGTGCACCCAAGAAACTGCATATGGCTAAAATTTCATGAAAATATACCCACGCCAACGGCAGCTGTGTCAATTCTCACAATCAAATTTGCGTACATATGTAACGTCCGCAACGCAGGATTAGCCCATATGTAATTTAAGAAATATACATATATTTTTTACGTGAAAAACAACCAACATAACAAAATCATATTTTTTTTAAATTGTTTCATTAAGTAAAGAAATAGTTGACTCTAGTACCGTTGACTTTTGTCTATAAGTAATTTTTCTTTGTCCAGTAATATAAGGATCAGAGCAATGAATTTTGCAATGGCACGTGTGCACCTGCAGGCTTCTGCAGCTGAAGTAAACATTTTTATAATCTTGAAATATTATTAAATATTAGGATATCCACTTCGTTGGGGGGCAACGGGGGGAAACACTTAAAACTTTACCTAAACTTTGTAGGGTAGAATGGGGTTAAACAACCAAGGGGTTAAACAACCAATTGCCTTTAACTTTTTTCAAAAAAGTCGAATCGGAAGACCGCCGATAACGTAAATAGTGTAGGGTACTACGCAACTTTGGCAAAAGGTTCCGCTATCGCACTTGTGTTATTACCTGAGTTCTGACGAAAGAAAGTGTTCAGGCGTCCTCGCCAAAATATTTTCAGACAACAAAAGTTCGAAATACAACAAATCAGTGAAGTACAAGGAGGAAGGTAAGTGTTTTTTAAAAGTAGAATTACATGCTTAATCAAAATCTGTAATTGGTTGTACAAAATTTGAATTGGTTTAAAAGTTATGCGGTTACAAAAAAAAAACAGCACTTGGGGTTAAATAACCAGTTAACAGGTGGGGTAAAACAACCAATTTTGAAAACATATCTGTAGTGTCTTTATGCGGCTGTACCAATTTACATCTTATTCTTTGTTATCCAGAAGGAGGTGGCTGATAGTCCAAATGAGCCTGAACCGGAAACCTTGGAGGAGGAAGAGGAGATTTCATACAATAATGAAACATATGACGATGAGCAAAACTTCAGTGGCCAAAAGAAGCAAGAACAGGCATTGGCGGCAATGGTAAAATCTGAAAAAAAAGTTTTGAAGAAATTTTCAAAAGAAAAACAAGACACGGCGGCCAGTAAGGAAAATCGTCGCTCAAAGAGAGGTCGACCGAAAAATGCAGTTCACGCTGCAGAAAATGACGCCAGCGATGGATGAAGTTTCATAAACTATTTGTTAAAATCTCTGTTACTAAAAAATAAATAAAAACCATTAAAATAACAACGTTGTTCACTCTTATCATAAAAATCAATTTTGGTTTTCTTACCCCACCAGGTGGGGTAAAACAACCAATTGAGACTTTTTGTTCAAACTCGAATACCAAAAAAACAATGCGAGTTACAAAAAATGTTTGCTGGGAATTTTGTAGCCAATTGTTTAACCAGGGACAGTTGGAATTTTTAAATTATCATCATAAACAAAGTTTTTACAGGGTGCCAAGTCCAAATTGGTTGTTTAACCCCATTCTACCCTAATGCTCAACAAATACGAGCTCAAAAAGACGCACTTCTTTTACAAAGACGTACACAAGACACAGCACAAGTTATTAATATATTTATCTGTATAAATAAAGTTTATACCATTATGAACGATATTCATTGCAATCGTATTTGGTTTACCCATTCTTTATACTTTATTTTATTTTTTTAAATTCGGTGTGTTGCACTGCACTGCTGACAAGTTGCAAAAACCTAAACACGTACTCACTCTTTTCGTTCTATTTTTAGAAAGTCCCGTTAGAAATGCCAAGCAAACGGAATTGTTTCGTTAAGTTTGGACAATCAGCTAACCGAAAAACATTTTTTAACTGGAAATGCTCAAAATCAATTTTTTTTTTTTCAGCGACCACTGTGCAGCGTATTGTAGAATTTTAATAAGGTGTGTTTTTTTTCAATTTTCAATTTTTATTTCAATTTATACTTATGTAACACATATTCTAAAGCAAATCCTAGGTGTTGTGCAATCTCTGCGTTACGCAAGCAATTTAATCAATCAGCAGCTGGGAATCTCGATGAATGGGTTGATTGTTTTTGGCTTTCTTTTGCGTTAGACTGGAATCCGCAATGTAGACACTTTAATTGAAGCGCCGCAAGTGACAAGTCATAAAATGTCGAGTGGAGAAATGGGAATTGCGTATTTACAGCAATAGGTAATTGCAATTGCCGCGCCGGCTGCAGCAATAAAACATTACATTTTGAAATGAAAACACAAAAGATTTAATCAGTTTTTAAGATTTCAGTTTCTTTTTGGTTACAGCCACTAAAGTATTCAGCAAAACAATAAAAACCTGCGAGAAAACGTGACTTCCTTTTGTTTAAAGCATTTGTTCACCCAATTTAATACACTGTAAGCCGAAAACAGCAGATGCTACTGACAACCTCATTGCAAAACGCAAACTAACATATAATTAATCATTTTTAAATAATTCATAATCTGGCTACCAAACACTACTTTGCATCAATGTGCAACTAAGTAATAAAAAAAAAACATACGCTTTTCTTTTGGGCCTCACGAATCTGATGGCAGATCTGCAAATCGTGATGCCATCGCTGCACAGTGGTCCGGCGGCTGCCATAAATCCAATTTTTCAATAGTCCTGGATTTTATAATTTCTAATGCCCATCGATTCTTGAATATTTTAACTATAATTCCCCTAAGTATTAGCTAGTTTCAATTCCGTTTACATACAAATTTTTAACCTTAAAGGCGACAAGTGGCGAAATTCCTATAAAAATATAATATAATTTTTTTAATATTTACGAACATTTTCCCGATAAAATTTTTTTTGTAATAGTTCAATAGTACTGTAAACTATACCATGAACACAAATTTTTATCAATATGTATTGTTGTATTGATGAAATTTTAATTTAATTAGCAAAAATATTTTTTTTTGAAAATAATTTTTTTCGAATCGAACATTTTGAGCCTGCCATCCGCTGCCAACGAGAGACCATATAGGTAATATTAGTACACATCTGTACTACAATACCCAATATAAAGCTTTTGCGGAAAAATGCGGAAACGCAAATGCGAACATTTTTCCACAACAATATAGATTTTTTTTGCTAAATCCACCTGTTGCCGAAAGCAATACTATTAAAATCAAAATGCTTTCAAAAGTACACAAAGCCTCTAGCAAAAAGAGGTTATGGGCTTTTGAGGCTGCCATTAAATCAGAACGTCTCCTCAGAATCAGATAGTGATTCTTAGTAAGCCGATACGTTTACAAATTGTTTCAGTTAAATTTTTCTTTAACATTTCTTTGGTTAAAAAAAAAATTTCTTAAAAATCAAAAAACAAAAATCTAAAAAAAAAATTTATAAAAAAAAAAATTTTTAAAATATCAAAAAAAAAAAATTACAAATTTTTTTTTTTTTTAATTTGAAAAAAAAAATTAAAAATTTTAAATTTTGAAATTTCGACTTCATATTCGAAATCAGCGACCACCAAAACCCCCGAGTACAAATTTTGAACTCTCTACGTTGAGTTTCTGATTTATGACCACTTTTTCCATACAGCCGGACCACTGTGCGCTGGTTGGATTGGATATTCAAAACTGGTCTAGTCTCTATGATTTGTTCTCTTTCAACCATTCCAGATGCATGTGGCTAAAAGGGCAAAAAATGGGAGTATTTGCAGTACGCGTTTTGACTGCAAGTTCCATTTGCAGCATAGAGTTTGATTGAGTGCTCTTCTGGTTGATGGCCGCATTTGGAATTGAGTTAAAACGTAGCAAATGCCTTGAAAGTGCCAACTATGGCATGCTTAGCCATGTCCCTTCCACTTTGAAGTCCTGCTGTCTATCCGTTCGCCCATCTTCATCAGGACACACGACGGGCAGTGCTGCCAATTAGGCCGAAGACTAGCCAGGACTTAAAGGACTAGATATAGTATCTAAATAAAAAAAAAATTTTCATTTAATTTAAATTATTTATATCCTGAAATAAAGTTCATTCTTTTTTTTAAAACAACAAAACATGAAAAAACAAATGAGTCGCTAGCCCTCTTAAAAAAAGTGTAGCCTGCTTTCGAGCGCATTACATTTTTAACGCACACACAATTTTTTGAAACTGGCCTGACTTTCAAAATTTTTAGATATCTGTGTAGATATTTTCAATACAAACTGCATTTATTAAGTCCACTATTCTCTTGCATTGAAAATGTGGGCGCCACAGAGTTTCGCGGCTTGTGGGCGTTAAAAGAGGCGTGGTCGGGTTATTAAAACAAACTTTGTGGGGTATATAGAGAACTGTGTGTAAAACTTGGTGGTTCTAGCTCTTATCGATAACGAGATCTCGACGTTCGTACGGAGGGACGGACGGATAGACAGACATTTTCAACGTTTACGGTATTTCAATACTCTTGGAGTATCGCAATTAATTAATAAATGATAATGAACGATTGCTGGCGGATTCGTAAAAACAGGAGATCTTTGTAAAATATACGCTCGTTTAATGTAATAAAAAACTCATTAGATCGCGTGTTTTATTTTAACAGAATAACATTCTCTTATCGGATGATGTACTTTTTTACTTTCTTATGAAAATTCACATTCTGTTTACTTATTCCAGGACCTTGTCAAAGGAAATGTTAACCAGTTTCCGTATCAGTAGCGAAAAATATACACATTTAAGTGAAAAACTTTTATTCAACAAGCATCACTGACGACGTGAAATTATGACGGGGTGATGGATGTTGTGTCGGAATCTGTGCAATGACAGTTATTCACTTACATGGTGACACTTAGTTGTAGACCAATGGAAAGACGATGTAGAACGTGCACAATCATTGCGTCAGGCACGTATCAAATTGAAGAAATTTTTCAAAGCCCTTTTTTTAGCTTCGCACGTACTTTTATCCTCCGTTCCTTTGCGTTATTCTCAATTTTACTGCACTTTGCATTTCGTCAACTGCACAGAGAGAATTCTGACGTTCTCAACTGAGTTGATAATGTGCTTAAAAATATAACGACATTTTTTGAGCTCAAAATGTTCTAAATGTGATTGAACTGAGATTATTTTGTTCTCAAAGTATGGTTTAGTCAAAAATGTTCTCAAAACTAGAACGATCAGCTATTTGGTTCTTAATCTGATACCGATTTGTTCTTAAACTTAGTCTACCTGTCTAAGTTGTCGGAAAACTTATCGTTCCGTCCGAAAGTCACGAGTTCAAACCCTCGTCGGGGCGAGTTGTAAAATAAAATAATTTTTATTTTGGTCAAAAATATGTACTTGTGCTTTAGTAAGGCGGCGCGTTCAAGCTCATATGGTCTGGGGGCTAAGGCGTCTGCCTCTGGTGCCAGTGGTCCTGGGTTCGAAACACAGTCGAGGTAAGTGTTTTTCGTGATGTTATTTATAAGTTTACTACAAGTTTTTTCAGTGTACATATTTAGTGTTAAACTATGGCCAACATTAAAAATAAAAATATATAAACTGTTAATTTAAAACTAAATATTGAGTTAACTTTCATCTCAAAATGAGTCCGAAATGCTCTTGATTTGATACCAAATAAACTTAGTTTGAGAACAGATCGAACTCAAAAAGGTCAGGTGGTAAGACCAAAATGTTCTTGATTTAAGGACAAAACAACTTCATTTTTTAAAAATTTTATTTAAATATGTTCTTGATTTAAGAGTAATATGTTCTTAAAAATGTAACGGAATCAACTTGATTTGAGTTTTTTTGTTCTTACATTTTTGTTCAACATTCAACTCAATCTGAGAATTTTCGTGCTTGCACGGTTTTCAAGCACGAATGTTCTCAGATTGAGTGCAATGTTCTTGGTTTTTTTTCTCTTTGTGGGTTATATTTATATTCAGATAATTAATTAAGATTAAATGTCGAATGTCACAGTGAAATATAGGAAACTTAAACATTAATTATTTGCGATACTCGAAGAGTAAGCAAATACTGTAAACGATCAAATGTCTGTCTGTCCGTCCGTCCGTCCGTCCGTCCGTCCGTCCGTCTGTCTGTCTGTCCGCACAAACATCGAGATCTCGGGAACTATTAGAGCTAGAGCCACCAAATTTTGCACACAGACTTCTATGAGCAAGGCGCAGATCAAGTTTGTTTCAAAACCTGACCACGCCCCTTTTACGCCCACAAACCGGAAAAAACTCTGTGGTGTCCACATTTTTAGTGCTAGAGAAAAGTGGCCCTTACAAATGTTGTTCGTGTTGAAAATATCTACCCAAATATCTAAAAATCTGACCATTTTCAAGAAATTGTGCATACAACTGCGTTGAAAATTTTTATTGCGCTCAAAAGTAGGCAAAACAATTTTTTTTTTAAGAGAGGGCGGCTAAAACTGATTGCGCATGAAAGTAGGCTACACATTATTGAAGAGGGCTAGCTAACTGTTTTTAAAGAGGGCAATGAGTAAATTTTATAGTCGGAAAACCCGACTATACGTTCTTTCTTGTTTTTAAATTTAAATTATGAAATATAAGAAACTTAAACATTAATTCTTAAATTTAAACCTGTAAACATGAACGTTTTATATCTTTTGTTTTACTTTTATGTCTGTTTTCTTAGATTATTTAATTCTGTCATTGCCAGTTTGGAACCATTTGCTGCATATTAACGACAACTGCTTCTCGTCGACAGCAAATTTTTGATTGAAAGCACCTAAAAAGAGTTATAAATTAAAGAATAAAATAAAAAATTTTAAATTGATTAAAGTCAAAATTTTCAAATGTAATATTTACTTCTAACTGCTGTTGTAATTGCCAAACTCAGGACACAGATTTTGGTGTTGGTCCCCTTCCACGAATACTTAGTGGCAATTTCATCCGTAAACATTTTTTTCCACATTGTGCGCAGAAATTTAGCAGGATCGGAAGTGTTATAGTTTATCATTTCTGTCTCCTACAAAATAAAAATAGACAGCATTATTTTATTTTTTATTAGTCTTAGTCTTACCAGTTATTCACACAATTCAGCTGAATTGTTTAGGTCCTCTTCAAATTTTTTAAGGTCTTCTATTTTATCAAAGGGCTTAGGTGGTAGATACATACGAGTCTTATTACCTTGTACAAGCTTTCGTTGTGCTATCACTGAAAATTAACTGCAACATAGCTGAAAAAATTCAAAATTCAAGTGCGTTAAAACATTATTACGCTTTAAAGGAGGCTACACTTTTTTTAAGAGGGCTAGCGTTTTTCTTGTTTTGTTTTTTAAAGAGGGCAATTAGTATTTTTATTAAAATTTTTTTAAATATTTTGAATAAGTCTACAAGAAAAATATTAAATTTTACTTTTGTTTATTCTTGAAATGTTACTTAAATCAGTAGGTATCAATTACACCCTAAAAAAGGACTCCTATTTAACTTCACGCCGAGTACTCACTTCACCTAAGTCCAAGACACACTGCATACCCTGGTTATGAAAATGGGATGCACAGAAGAGAATGCTCGAGAAATCGGAACTGCCTGCCTGTCATTCGCCCACCCACAAAAGACACACGTGGGCCCTCTGCATGAATTGCAATTGTTGTTGAGAGCATTTGCATGTCAGTCGTTTGCATTGGGTGCACCT
Source organism: Drosophila oshimai (assembly GCA_018150695.1). NCBI lineage: Eukaryota > Metazoa > Arthropoda > Insecta > Diptera > Drosophilidae > Drosophila > Drosophila oshimai. The sequence continues at coordinate 1,074,990 of JAECWM010000262.1, forward strand.
GTATTGGAGTTGTCAACGCGTCCGCGAATCTTCCTCTACTATCAACATTCCACCTACATTCCACCCACAGGTCCCATAATTTTAAACGATTTCAACGGGCAAAAATTTAACCAACCAAACTGATTAACCAAATTGGCTTTCGCCAATTCAACTCGAACTTAACCCAAGATAAACGATAAATAAATTTGATTTAAATAAAGCTATGGAGCTTAGCTAAAGTATTAGTAGAACAATTTTTCGATACGATTTTTTATAAAGATTGAACTCCTAATCTTAAATATGAAATCAGAAAAAAATTATGTTTTCCTAATCAAATTTACGTTTTTAAGTTAAAAATTCACCAACCTTCTTTTAGTAACAACATTCAAGTAAGTATGTAATATCCCATGTTTCGAACAAGAATTGCAGTTAATGCAGTTAATCCATTTTATTAATTTATCATTTTATCAGCCAAAGAACAATTTTTATGCAATGAGACACCATTTTTCATAGCTGAGAGAAAAATTTAAGGAATGGGTCTGCGAGCAACACAAACTCGACTTTAACTTTCCCAAATGTCGGGAAAAGACTGGGAAAGCGGGAAAAGAGGGAGCAGCGCACGGTCACTGATATCCAGACTCTTACAAAGAAAGTGCATCCATTTCGAGCTCAAACCAATTGAGAGCATGTCTAACCCTTCAGCGACAGTACCCGTCATCGCTATAGCTCCACTCAGCTCTCCTCTAGTTTCCAGCTCTTAAAGTTTTTCGTGGTTGTGGACTTTGGTCTAGTTTTGCAGCTGACCTAGAAATCGCGATCGCACAAGGACAAAGCCTCTAACACATGTCCGATGTCAAAGCAAATTAGACGGCGAGCAAAACATGTCAGTCCAGAACTTGTTTAAAAACTTATAAAACTTTGGAACGGCCATAAAAAATCGTCTCGTCGCACACATTTTTTCAGTGTCTGCCCATTTATTTTGCTTCGGTTAAATTGGATTAGACCCATCATTTGCGTGCTCAATCTAGGCGATCTTAAATGCAAATAAAGAGAGCAAGCCAATCGTATTTGTTTATCGCCTATTTTCTTGCTCTGGCCCAAATAACAAACCGAACAAAAAATTTACAAATATTTGACTATGTCAGAGTGCCGCATAGTATGCAAAACTGCTTTGAATAACAAAGCAATTTCCTGTTGACACTGCTCAATGTGTGGGTGTGTATTGGTGTAGAGACTTTTACACCTAAGCATTTAACTGGCCACTCACAAATGGAAAACCAAAAAGAAATATGGCCAAACAACATGAAAGGGCAATAAATTTTGTAGACAAATCCGAATCTTGTCCACTTTATTGGCAGTTTGCTGTTCCTTTGGTACCCTTTATTTTCAACTCTTATCTTGTAAGCCCGATTCAACCAAAATTATCAGAGAGATAAGTCTAAAACGCCTGCTAAATAGATTTCGTTTCTCCTTGTTGGGCTTCAGACTGAGTAGAGGGTTTCAGCATGACTTGACAGTTCACTGCATTTCACTTCAGTATGCATGTTGGAACAATGATGAGCCGTTTATCGAGGATTCTTTAAACTTTAATCCTTATGCACAGCCACAGAAAAGGGATTAAATTTTGGTCACTGTGTCGTACAGTGCAGTGTACAGTGAACTCTTTTAGTCATTCATTCATTCTTTTTTAACTGTGTACAAATGTGCTGCATGTGAGACATTTTCATAAAATTGCATTTACTTTCTTTCGTTTCTTCTTGGGACATAAACAATTATCATAGAGCTTAATGTTTTTTCTTATTTTGTCCCCTAGTGCAATGATGAATATTGTTGCTTTCCTGTGCTAGAATACTAATTTAAATTGTTGCAATTCATAAGCCAACGAACGATCACCGCAAAACCAAATACTTAAAAAAAAAAATAATAAAACTGTGCCCTTTTTCTCAGCTAAATAACTTTGTTTTGCTTTTTCTGGAGTTCTTTTTGCAGTAAGCAAAGTCAGTCGCCGTTACGTCTGGATATGCGACACTTTGAAATTTATGGTTCATTGAATTCGGATGAAAAACAACCAGACAGAAACCGAATTGAATTTATTTTTGGGGTCGCGACAACAAAAGAGGTATCAACTGCGAACATTTCAGACCATTCTTAAGTTATTCCAGACTCAAATGACAAAAAGCGGGAAAACAATGTTACCAAAGCAATATCAACAATCAGTTGCGATGACGGAAAGCTATTATAAATATTTACATAGCCAGTCAGCAATCTGAAAGGGCTGCAAGAATATTTAAAGCGGAAACTAAAAACCTCATCTTTATCCTCGACGATTGCATCCGAAGGGCAACAGGTGAAGGCAGAGAAAATCGAAATCAGATCTCAAATGATGGAACCCATTTTAGATGGAAGTTAAATTATTTTTAATTTATAAAAAAAAATGTTCTGTTGTTTATTATTAGCAAAATTAATTGTCTGCACGTGTTTCTTTGTGAATAAAAAAAGAAAAGCGGCAAAACAGCTGAAAAACTTCGCAGTTGAGTTCACACTGTTGGCTCCTATTGACTTGGCTGCGATTTTTCCCTTTACTTTTCGCGCTTCGATAAAATATCATCAAGTACAAGGACTGCTTTTCTATTCATTTGAAAGGACTTTGCTATAAATAACTCAAACGAAGCAGCAGCTCAAAGTCCAGTTCACACACCACGGTTTTAATTTTCCAGAAAATTCTAGTTGTGTGCTTTTATTTTATATTTTATTTTGTGAATTCGATCTGAAAATCCCGCTTAATGAATTTGTTTTTATTTAAAAAAGAGCCTGGAAAAAGCATAGCTACCATTTTGCTGTTGCGCTGCAGGTGCTACAGACCAATTTTGATTAAAACCGGCGGAACCGAAGAAACTTCTTTATTATTGCCATTTAAGAGTTAAAACAATAGCAAAAGGAATATACGGGGGTGCCACAGAAACCGTTCCTCCCGAAGTCCGCCCAAGTTCCAACCCAAGGAAAACTGTCGGTGCTACAGAAAACTCTATCATTTCCCCCGTGTTTTAAACGACAGTTTTATAAAATAAGCATACTTGCACCTTTTTATAAATAATGAAAATATTTTTAAAACAACGTTAATGAATTGTATGTGCTATCTGCATACAACATTTTTTATGTTTTGATCTTTTTATATTTTAAATTAATAAATCTCCAAAAACCGTCAGCTCAAAAATTGCTTGTGTGATTCCGGCCAAATTCCACCCGAGAAACCAAAATGCCAACTTGCTCCAAATAGAAAATGCCAAATTTCGGAGTAGTTTTCATATTCGAAATATGATTGTTATTATTGTTTTGGTACGCTATACTATTGTTTATAACTATAACTATAGCGTGTCAAAATTTCAAGTGAAAATAAGTTGTACTCCCTGTGAAATTAATAAAACAAATCGTTGCATTGCAGTTAAGTGTGACCGCGTGTGACAAAAAATACCGGCTTGGGTAAAAACCTTAAAAAATTACGAAGAAGAAGACAAATTGTATAAAAATGCAAGTGAATTCAACAAATTTTAAATATTATTACCTTAATGTTGCTTAGTTCTGGGGGAAAGCATAGGAAAACAAAGCGAGCCACCGTGCTCTTGATTTTTATATTAGAAAACGCCGATTTCGCAAAAGGATTCGCTCTGGGGAACTGATTTTATGTAGCGGCCTCTCATAAGAAGCCATGTAATACAGGGATGGCTTCTGTTGTTTAGGTTGGCGGTCATTTTAAAATGTTGAACTATTTTGTTCGTTACGATTTATGTGTAGAATTTTTTTTAGTTATTGGTATTGTCTTGCAAAAAAAAAGTAAAACTTGGCTTGAATTTATTGAAAAATAGCAAATAAATGAAGGAATGTAATATTCGTTACAATGATTTTTATTATGATTATGATTATATTTATTATTGAAATGGTTTTTAAACGTATAAGTGCTTAGATTTAGGTTAACAACGTATTTTAACAGTTTCTTGTATGTTTCACAATTTCCGCTTCTTATTTCTAGCTTGATTTTCACAACTTCTTTATCTTTCTTGATCTTTCTTAACTTCTTTATCTTTCTTGATATTTCTTAACTTTTTGTCTTAACCGACTCTCACACACTTCTCATCTTCACCGACTCCGACGACTCTCTGGATCTTTCTATATTTATCTCTACTCGTTAATACGGCAGCCCCCTGAGCGTTGCCATATAGCTTAAACCCACAAACGGCCCTCCTGACTGTACATTCGCCTCGAATGGACCTGACCAAGGCTTCATGTACTCTGAAACCGTTGACGTTTTAAATGGACCCTCAGAATCTCCTACGCGTTCTACTTCATAACGGCCATGATTCTTAACTGCCACTATCTTGTACGGCCCTAAAAATTTTCCCTTAAGCTTTAAACCGACTCCATACTGCGTTCTTGTGATCGCTTTTAAGTCATTTAGTTGATATTCTCTCTCTTTTTTCCTTTTGAAATCCAACCTCTTTTTATTTCCTTCCTGATTCTCTGACTCATCCACTTCAGAACTCTCATCTATATGTTCTTTAAAATCCCACCTCGTATTCTGTTCTCCTGGTTCTATCTGCACACTTTTGCCTGGCTTATCCAGAATGGAAGCAAATCGAACTTGCTTTGATGACGAAATTGATAAAAATACGCTTTTGTTTGAGTTATTGCTCTTCTCGATAATATCGTGATCCTGTGAAACCGTTTGTTGGAACTTTGACTGCATTTCGCCTATAAGCTTGCGTGTCTGCAGTAAGTCGACTATCTTCTTTTCCCGAATATCCGTAATTTTTCTAATAATGTTCTTCTCCTGGTCATTCAACTGACCGAGTTCTCCTTCCAAATTGGCCTGCTTTTTTCCGGCGAGTTGCTTAGAACTCAGCTTCTTACGTGAACACTGAGCAACAGTGCGTTTCTCTAAGATTGCCAACAGATCCTCCTCCAACTGGGCCTGCTTTTCCAAATGAGCCATCTCGCTCTGAAATTTACCCTCCATGCTTTTAATTGAACAGCAAAGTATGTCCTGCAATTCAGCTTTAGACATGCAGTTAAACGTTCCTTTCACCGCTTTTCCCATCAAGGCTGAACACTCCTCCAACTTAGTCCCCGCCTGCTTGATTGGCGCCAAGCCCATCATCAGCTCCTCCGACTTCTTCGTTGCGCACAGGTTACTGCTCATCTTAATTTCCCCTATGAAACCATTTGCAAAACTGCTCCGTTGCACTTTGGGTTCATCTTGCTGTGCCGGTTTTTTTTCGAAGCCCGAACTCAGTACCCTCTTTGGTAACTTTCATGTCCACAACATCCAAAACAGTTCGGCCTAAAATAGCATCGAAGCTCATTGCTGTATCCGGAACTACGTGGAACTCTACCTGCATCTGTATGTTATCGATTTTAACAAGTATGTTGATGCTCCCGAAAGTCAGAACTTGACCCTCTCCTATTCCCGTCAAAGTAATCTTCTTTTCACCAAGGACCTCGCTTCCAAGTCTGAGAAAGATGTGCCTGCGCATGAGGCATATATCTGTACCTGTATCAACGAGTCCTTTGAAATGAACTGCAGCATGTTTGATTACTTTAAGTTCGAGACCAGAAGCTGTAAACTCGCTTTTTGCTTTTGTTGCCACGTTCTTTACTTGAACTGAGTTGGCATTTCTCTCTTGCTTGACTTCAATCTCGACTTTGCACTGATTAGCACGGTGGCCTGGCTGCCCGCAACGATAAAAATTAAAATTGTTTTTCTTGCAATCCTTTTTTAAATGTGAAGGATCTCCGCACTTAAAAAATTTGCGCACGATCTTAGACTTCTCATCAAAGACTTTTGAGCTATCCGTTTCATCCATGCGCTGGTCTGTCTTGTTGGGTGCTTTGTGTGTACCGCGTACTTTCTTGTAAACTTCTATCTGCACCTTGAGTTCCTTGATCGTTTTGGCCTGATACAACATGATCTTGTTTGCTTTCAAATCTGGAACTCCCTTCACGAAATATTCTACCAAGCTTTCTTCATCCAATTTTACCGGCTTTGCTATTTCCATCAGCGCGTACAAATATTCCAGAAGTGTTTCGCCTTTTCTTTGCAAACGCTGTCCCAGCCTGCGGTGCACTTCAGCAGATGATACTTTAACTGCAAATTCTCCACGCAAAACCGCCTTAAGAGAATCCCAGTTCTTTATATTTGTCTGACTCCGCACAAAAGATTTCGCAGCCCCACTAAGCAACTGCTTTGAGTATATAAAAAGTTGGAGCTGACTCCACTCTACTCTCAAGGCACATTCTTCTAATTCTTGTATCCACTGCTCAATATCTGGACTGCCTGTTCCTGCAAAACTTGACACACTACCTTCAACGTCTTTAAGTGTGAACAACGAACGACTTAAAGGTACTGCCTGCACAGGACAATCGAGAGCGGTAGCTACAGACTCTACTCCATCTGAGTCGCCATCATCGTCATCCTCGTCTTGGATACCAAAATGAGCAAGAAGTCTATCCTGTAATACATGTTTCCTACCACTTATGGGTAGATTCAGCTCAGTGAGCTTGGAGCGCAAATCTGCAACTCGCATTAACATTATTTCTTCCACTTGCATTTTGGGTACTTTGCTTTAAGCTTACAATTATTTCAAATTCAAAAGATTTAATATTATTATGCTAGGTTAATATTAATTTATATTAAATAATGTTCACGATTTCCTCAATTTTCACCAGTTAAATTTCATACATACGTTAACTTTTCATCTAACTTCTCTGAAATTCTGCTTTAGGTATTCAACGTTTTCCAACCAGAACGTCAATGCTTTCTTGTCTGCACCAATTCAGATGCACTGCTTCTCCGTTGATCGTAACTGCTTTCCAAAGTCCAATTAGATCCTGCAACTTACGGTCGAGTCTCGAACCACTTGGGTCTGCTTGATGATCCACTCGCCTCCGATTCACTCCAGTCTCGAACCAATTCGTCTCTGCTAAATACTCCAATCTCGAACCAATTCGTATCTGCTTAATAATCCAGTCTCGAACCAATTTGTCTCTGCTTAATATTTCAGTCTCGAATCATTCGTCTCTGCTCCGCTTCACTCGAGTCTCGAACCTTTCCGGACTTAAACCACTTGGGTCTGCTTGATGATCCACTCGTTTCCGATTCACTCCAGACTTGAACCACTTGGGTCTGCTTGATGATCCACTCGCCTCGCTGCTTCCCTTTGTGACGTCACACCTGTCACCAAAATCTGCTCCTCCAGACCAAATCCAAACACGTCACTGACTCGCTCCGCTCGCTTCTGCCTGACGTTGCTTGCCTCTGCTTGCCAACGCCTTCCACAGATCAGCCTATGCAAGTTTCCAGTTCCCCGTGTACATACGGATCCGCCTAATTTTGACAAATTTTTGGATTATCCGCGCACTTTTTGCCACTTTTTACCAGCTCTTCTTTAGCGCAGCTTCGTCTGTTGCTTTTGTCTCTGTCGCGCACATGTACGAAAATCCGTTGTCACACACACATGCGAAATTTTTCGGTTGCGTCGGTCGCACACTGTTGCAATTTTCTGAGCGTCTGTCTCACACACACAGCTATTTCACCACGTTTTGCAATGCCTGCAATTGTCTTTTTTTCGCTTTTTCAGCGCACTTTAACACTCAAATTGTTTTGCACTTTACGTTTGGGTCATTCCTGGTTGAGCCCCCAAATTGTAGGAATGTAATATTCGTTACAAAGATTTTTATTATAGTTGATTATGTATATTTATTATGAAATGGTTTTAAACGTATAAGTGCTTAGATTTAGGTTAACAACGTATTTTAACAGTTTCTTGTATGTTTCACAATTTCCGCTTCTTATTTCTAGCTTGATTTTCACAACTTCTTTATCTTTCTTGATATTTCTTAACTTTTTGTCTTAAACGACTCTCACACACGTCTAATCTTCACCGACTCCGACGACTCTCTAGATCTTTCTCTATTTCTCTCTACTCGTTAATACGGCAGCCCCCTGAGCGTTGCCATATAGCTTAAACCGCTACGAGTGCGCCGTGCGTTAGAAAGCCCGCCTGATTCAAATCCCACATGTATGTGGGATCACGTTGGCCGGCGCAATGGAAATATATACGTGTTTAATAGTCAACGTCTTCAAATGGAATGATGAACACGAGAAAATTTAGCATAGCCTGTACTCCCAAAAACCTTATCTCAGCTTTAAGCTTTACCGTAGCGGTGGAATCGGATGATCTTCTTGCATTCTTTCATTCTACCAAGTCCATGGTTACAAAAAATTTGCATGGGCGAGGGTAGTTATAAAAGTTAATTTTAAAAAATGTACCTAAACATGAAATTTACGTTTTACCCAAAAAGTTGGACACTACATAGACTATCATCTTTCACAGTTTAACTTTAATTTTTAAATTTAAAAAAAAAATCAAAAAAATCAAAAAAAATCAGAGCTCTAAAATTAAAAACCATTTACGTCTTTTTATAAAAGAATCTTTTCAAAGGAAGTTATTTATTAAACCCTTTATTACGACAATGCATTGTTTAGTGTAAAACTATCTAAATGGGTACATAGAAAACACGCAGACAATCACTAACACACTCAGAAATACTCACTCAAACTTTTTCCCATACACGTTATATGTGGATCCTACAAATACTTTATTAAGGGGGGACATCTGAGTAAAATTTTTTAAAAATCGAAAAAAAATTTTTTCGCTTGAATAATTTTTTATGGTCTTAAAAATAACATACCAAAAGATAGAGTCCGGCAAAAGTGTCTAAGTGTCGAAATTTTCCATTCTGCGGCGATGCCTCACAGGTATATCCCATGGAACCTTTTGTGTTTAAACGCGTTTTTCTCGAAACCACTTTTTTTGAGTTGGGCGGTAGCATAACTCGAACAAATCTAAACCGATCGATCTGAAATTTTGACAGTATATTTAAAATACCTTTGTCTATCGACACTTGTAGGATTTTTTTTTATATTGCTTACTTTTTTTTTTATCAACAATTTTGTGGCTTTTTATTTGCGGTACTCGAAGAGTAAGCAAATACTGTAAACGATCAAATGTCTGTCTGTCCGTCCGTCTGTCCGTCTGTCCGTACAAACATCGAGATCTCGGGAACTATAAGAGCTAGAGCCACCAAATTTTGCACACAGACTTCTATAAGCAAAGCGCAGATCAAGTTTGTTTCAAAACCTGACCACGCCCCTTTTTACGCCCACAAACCGGAAAAAACTCTGTGGTGTCCACATTTTTAGTGCTAGAGAAAAGTGGCCCTTACAAATGTTGTTCGTATTGAAAATATCTACCCAAATATCTAAAAATTTTTGACCAAAATTTCTGACCATTTTCAAGAAATTGTGTATACAAATGCGTTGAAAATTTTTATTGCGCTCAAAAGTATGCAAACCTTTTTTTTTTAAGAGAGGGCGCTTAAAACTGATTGCGCATGAAAGTAGGCTACACACTATTGAAGAGGGCTAGCTAGCTGTTTTCAAAGAGGGCAATGAGTATCGCAAATCTTATAATCGGGAAACCCGACTATAGCGTTCTTTCTTGTTTATTCATGAAAACGTTAACTTTTTTTTCAATCACTCACCATTTTGCAAAAAAATCAATATACCGCAAAAATCCTACGAGTGTCGATAGCTGTTGATGTAAAGAAACTAACCAAACTTGATTTTTTGTTCTAGATCAAAAATTAAGGACGTTAGCTTACCGGCCATGGACCCCCTTCAACGAAAAAGGGCCTACGAAGAAATGCTGCACAGCCGCCATTTTGTTTTCGATTTATTAAAAAAAAAATTTATTTTGTACTTCACATCTAATGTTATAAGACCTACTTTACAAATTTTCGATTGGCTTTTTCATTTGGCCAACAAAATTCTAGAAAATCCGTTATTTTTTCCCAGTTACTCAGATGTCCCCCCTTAAGTGGGTGCCGTTGTGGCCTTTTTATAATCTGGGGCAGATCCTCTTGACCGGACTTTTAACTACAGGTCAAAAACTCTTGTTGTGGCTGCTTTACTTTCACTGGATCGACTTTCTCCCGTTGTTGTTGTCGCTGGTCTTGGTAATGATAGTGGTAATAACGCAAGCAGTATGGACTTACATCGTTGACTGAAGCAAAGGACAAGGCTGAGCAGCAGGACGATTGTCAGCCAATTGTACTGACATCCGGATGAACCAGTTTGCATTGCCTCCGGATGTTCACCTGAAATTATTGCCCAAGCCAATTTTAACTTTATTGCATTGTCTTGAGCTTACAAGTTAAATTTGCACTTGAAGGATGGTTAATAAAGGCAAGTGTATGTGGACAAGGACGAGTTTAAGGAGGATTTGAGTGTGTGTATTCTTCAGACTCCATGACTCAGAACTGAATGTCTTTAATTGCTGCGCTCTGTTTGGCCTCTCATAAATACTCGTGTTTGTGTGTGCACTCTGTTTGTTTGTTTGTGTTGGGGCATAAACATTTAATTGATTGTGCAGTGTTTAGTTTTTGGCCAAAGGAGCCAGAGGAAATAGCCAGACATTTGAGATTTCTGCCTGGACAAAGTCGGTGTCAGTCGAAGTGAATGAAATATTAGATCATCAAGCTGAATTTCAACCATTGGTCATTTTAAAGTTGATGATTTATCTGTCTTAATTCCCAATAAAGAATGCAACAAAATGTAGCTGTTAGATGCTGACATGCAGTCGCCCTTTTAAAAACTTTAACATAATAAGTACTACGTTCGAGAGTGTTTGCACGCGATTAAAGGAAATAAGTACCTATATATGGTACTTGTATCAATAACACATGTTCACTTAGCCGAATACGTGGTTTTTGTAATTTATTGAGTTACTGCTTTTCTTTTTTTTTGTGACAAAAAATAGCAATGATGTAATCCACGGTAAATGCGTGATGAGCGAATGGGTTGTGTAGTAATACATGGCGTATGCGTGATGTGGGATGCCCACAGATGTAAACAGATGGGTCATTGAGGGGATCTTGATTTCATTTCAGTGCTGCAAAACAATATGGTCAAAGAATGTAAATGCCGCGTAGCCTCGGGCGTATGGGAAACGAATATATCACGCATACGCAGCGTGGCCCAGCGTGGGAAGCAGATATTGCGGCACAAAACAATATATTTGTTGACGGCACAAGAATTAATAATAATGTACGTTATACACATAATTTATCATCAGGAGCCAGATCCCGTCTTCCCATCTTCAGACACTGCATATCTCAAATATATTCGGGATTTGAGGCTTAGTTAAGCAGAGGCCGAAACCGAACAAAAATTGGTTTCTCAAATATGCTAAATTAGCGGTGATGGATTTTTAGGAAGGAAACCGGTAATGGAAATCGATGCAGCTAAGCAACTACCAAGTTACACACAAAATAGAAGCCAAAAGAAGGTAGGACGAGCTGCATGCACGTTATTTTAAATTTTTTTATGACCAGCTTTCCATATTTTGGCAATATTTTATTATTTTTTTTAACGGGCTTTGTTTGTGCAGTTTGTTTAGATGGCTGCTGACATCCACTTTTTTTCAGCTATTTCTCTGCGCCATTTAATTGCCGCTTATTCCTTAACACTTCAGTCAATTTTTTCAGCTGACTAACTTAATTACACAGTTCGTTAGCCAACATTCTGCCCAATTGAGCCAGTAAATTTCAAATCATTTTCATTATCAAGAGCAAACATGTGCAAATAGTCTGAAATTGTGATTTCCCCTAAAACGTGGTTCACAAGGCAAGACAATGCAAAACATTGTTATTAAAATTTAAATAGTATTTATGTAATTCAAGTGCTAATTGTTTAAAAGTTTTGCTGCATATGTTATTTTCAGAAAACGAGGAAACATAATTAAATTTAAGTTGCCAACTTAAAGTTTACATTGTTTTCAATCATTTATAGCATTGTGTTCTTTTTCAAATATTATAAAGACGATGTTTGTTGGTGTGTGTGTGTTTTTCCGGCCAATAGCAGAAAACATGTTAAACTTTGTTGCTACAAGGACCAAAAACGAGCAGAAATGACTGTAGAAGGTGGTCTTGCATTCTGGGGAATCTTTCGCTTTTAATTTTCACTTTTCTCCAAGTTTATAAATAAAATGTGCATATGTGACACTCGTGCACGCAATGCAGCTGGAAAGGAGTTGGCCACAAGGGGCGGAAACAGGAACTGGTCGTGCCAGCAAATACCAGCGCGCAAACAAAAACCGGAAGCCATTCGTCGTTCTGTTAAAGGACTTTTTCCACTCTCCGACTACACGAATGAAGGTGCTAGTGTGACATTAATATTATTGTTACAAACTGACATTGTTTGTGTAGTTTTCGTGGGATTATACGTGCGCGAGTTCGTTGTATTCCTCGCATGTTTTTAAAAGTAAAACCAATTTATGGGTATTTTAAAATAGTTATAAAAAAAATTTTTTTTTATTGTCACGAAGTTATATTAGTTTTTAATGATATTTAAAGCTCTTCTGTTTTTTTTTTTTTAAATATTGAAAATTGGCTAACCTTTATCCCTAATGTCAATTCCACAAAGAAATGCATGGTTTGAACCGTGAAACAAAAATTACAGGCTGATCTGCATTGAACATTAAAGCTTAAAACTTTTATAGATGTATTTCTACAGCATAACATTAAAATAAAATTTAATTACCGAACTTTTGTTTAATATTCTTCTAATTGAAATTTATTCAACTTCTCTCCTGTTAAGTTCCCTAAATTAATAAAACAAAATTCGCATTCTTGTGCAAAAGTTTTCAAAAAACTGTCACGATCCGGTTTTAATCAGTTAAACTGCCTGTCTTAGCTGTGAAAGGGAAACTCAGCTCCAGTGTCACAGCGTTTCTTGTTGAAAATGTAATTTTAAAGTTTTCATTTTATTATATAAACACAGCCAGACATACTTATGGAGAATTTATTTTTATTTCTTGTAGATTTTGAATTTGTTTTGAATGGCCCAATTTCGCAAAGTAAGTATATCTGCTCGTTTGTCGGACATTTGTCTGATTGTAAAACATTCTAACAATATTGTCGTTTCGTTTTTCTTATATAAAATATTTGAGGTTCGTGGAAAGTTTTTGAACTGCTTGGCTGAAATAATAGTTGAATATAACTTAAATGACATATTGTTCCCAAGCCGAGAGGACAGCATGGATCTGAAGCCCTAACCAAGGAAAGAACTATTAAACATTTCTGTCAAAGTGACAAAATGTCGAACGGCGGCAGCTAGCTAAACAATTTGTATCCACACTCACAGCCAAAAGTCGTTGGCTATGTCACTGCCCTACGATTTATAAATTTTATCAGTAGCTTTTTGTTGGTTTTTAACTTGGTCGAGAATACCAGCGAGTTCTTTATTGTGGACCGAAGGGAAGCTCCAATTGAATTTTGAGCACCTTAAGGGGAATTTTTAATTGAGCGTAGGAAAATCTTTCCTCAAAAGCTGACCGCACACATAGTTTCGTCAGTTCAAGCCAGAATCCAAAGCCAAAGCCAGAATTCCAACCCAAAACCGAAGCCAAAGGCTTTAACCACATTTTAACTAACCAAAACTGACTTATATAAATCACGAACAAATAAAGTGTGGCCTGTTCCCGTGCTCTTTGTAGCTTTTCTTTTTTTTTCTTTCCATTCATTTTTCTTTGGAAACTTGAGACGTGCGTCCTTGCCACTATTTAGATGTTCAGATATGTGTGGATGGCCAGCTATCTTGCTGTTTGCGTAAGTCACGGCCACAACAAGGGATCCTAGAAAGGAGAAGAGTGGAGTGGAATGGGATCGCACATAAAACATGATGTCCATGGCCGTGCCCTTTGCCGTTCGTCATTGCGGTCGAGTCTTCTACCTCCTTGTTTCCCTGACTCAGTTTAATATGTTGCCGGCTGTCTTAGTGCTTTATTTGCACGTGTTGAAGTTTATCTCAGCCATACAGGCGTAAAGAACTCATAAGCTTTGGGTTATCAGCGTTGAATTATTGAGCCAAATAAGTTTGGCTAGGCCAAAAAAACCAAATTATTTCCATTTAAAAAGAACTGAAAGTGGCTGCGTTGTAATAAACAATTTGTCTGTGTAACTCGTGTGCCTACCCTACTGTGGCATAGGAAGGCACACAATAAAAGAATACATTAGGAAAGAGTAAGGCACCATGAGGCAAGAACACTGGAGGAATACTCCAGGCCTAAGGCAAGCCAAAGCTCTAATAGATAACTAAAGCAAGAAGAGGTTCGAGGAACGTATTCAACTAGGGAAGAATTCACTTAGGATCGTTACCGGATTGCTAACCGGGCACTGCAGACTAAAAAGTCACCTAGGTAAGATAGGAATAACCAGCAGTAGGAGTTGCAGATTCTGTGACATGGAGGACGAAACCTCTACACTAGGGTGGTCCTTGTTTTTGCGACTTTTGAATTATCCCCGGGGCACTTTCTCATTCGATTATATACCTTTAAATATGAAATAACCTTTTTGTTATTTTTTTTTTTTTATGTCAAGACTTAGAGGTCGCTACCAGCTGTCAAAATATTTACAAAAAGCGTTGAAGGATATCTTGAACCATGGTTTCATTTATTTTATTTAAGTGTTTGTATCACATTTTACGTGCAAATGAACAACGCATAGATAGAATAGACAATCGCTTCTTGTCTTGTCGAATTTGTAGCGCTTGTAGCCTGAGCCAATGTCGTAAGCACACCAGCGTCATCTAGATGTGGCGGAGGAAACTTACAAAGGGGCACAGAAGGTGAAAGGAGAAGGTGAAGGAGAATAACAGACCCAAATGTCAACCTGCTCTGGGGCACATCTTTTTTTTTACTTTGCCATGAGGTTACCGCCAGAATAATGGCGTCTAGATTTTTCTTTTTCCATTTCGGCTTTCACCCAAAGAGGTTGTGTTCATTATTAGTCCAAAAAGTGAAATAAAAAAATCTTTTAAGTGGAAATAGTTCGCCGTTTGGAGAGGAAATACAAGCCTATTTCTCAACAAAGAGCCCGCGGGGTGTCTCGGACAATAGGCCAATAATTCGCCTACCATTTATCAAGAGCGGAGGAGACCAAGAAGATATTTCCGGAAGTTGGAAGTGCGCATCGCAGCAAGAAATCCCGAAAGCGCTCCAAATTGGAGCGACAAGGGAAAAAAACGCTCAAGTTTTTCTGGAGCGACGACGGGAGGGTTGAGCGTCGGCCGGCAGCAAGTGCGGCCTCAGTGATCGTGTAACTGCCTAAGCGAGGCTTTGTAATTGGTCGGGGTCCCCATAAAAATCGTAGTAATGCAAGCAGAGGCGAGAGTTCGGCCAAAAGGGCCAATTCAGTGGTAGTGATCGTTCAAAAATAAGTTGAGATCCGAAAAGCGCAAAAATAGAGCGTAACGCTGTGGCCCAAAATTTGGAAAAAAAAAATAAATTAACCTCTAAAAAGTGTGCATTGGCTGCCAGCAACCCCAATTCAGAAAAGGCAAGAGAAAATCGCCAAAAAAGGGGCAGAAAATCCCGGAAAAATTAATGTTAAGTTAATATTTAGTTAATTCATTTTTTTTATATTTTTATCAGTTTTTAAAGATTGAATAGTGGGCTCAACAAATTATGTAAAAATCGGTCGAAAAGAAAAAAAAGAGGAAGTGGCAAAAATAGTGCAAACGGAGTCATTTCTGTTTTTGTGAGTGTTTTTGTTTGAGTGATTTTGTGTTCGCCTCTGCTCCGCGAGTCTCAGAAGAATTAAAAAAAAAATAACCATGGAAAAGTGGTAAAATATATTTTCTTGCCCCAAAAACAAAAAATTTTCCAGCTCTACAGGTCCAGTCGGAAAGCGCTTTCATCGATGGATCTGGCGAAATAAATGGTGAGCTCAAAGCAATGTTAATATA
The DNA here is from genome assembly GCA_018150695.1 of Drosophila oshimai. Lineage (NCBI taxonomy): Eukaryota > Metazoa > Arthropoda > Insecta > Diptera > Drosophilidae > Drosophila > Drosophila oshimai. Next base: position 1,090,828 of record JAECWM010000262.1, read on the forward strand.
TTCTCGTCCCCAAGAAAAATATTTATTCCCAAATAAAAGCTTTAATTTAAAATGAAAAGGAGCAGATGTTATACCTAAAACGCTTAATCAAGATTTTAACATTAACAACAAAAATAAGGCGACAGTAAAATAATTTAAAAATATATTATTTATTCGCTCGCAAAAGCAAAACGCTCGAAGATTTTGCTCACCACTTTTTCCCACTCAATTTTTCGTCCTCTGTTTTATCTGATCGTTCTGAGTATAATAATGTCGAATTTGGCAAACAAAAAGAATTATTAAATTATTAAGAAATTGCCCCATTACAATTATATAAATATTTAACCCACTTTAAAATTAATTTTACGGTTAAGTCATGGCATATTTACATTTTTTCTTTAGTTTTTAAATAAAATTTTATAATGTTTTAAATTTCACTAAATTTGACTCGGCTAACATGATCCCGGGAAACTTTTGAACACCCAAGGGGCCGCTCAAGGGAGTTAATTAAACATGGCAACAGAGCGGCCAAAGGAAGGGCGGGCGATCAGATCTCGAGTCATCTGAGATTTGTGTGTGTTCAAAAGATAATGACAAGTGCAATACTCTACCTTTTCTGTCTCTTTGTTTTTTTCTTTTTAATGTTTCTTGGCTAAAATGGATTGTATTTTGTCCCCTTGTTTTTTTGTTTGGCATATCGATACACGCAAATATTTTTGAAGTAAATAATGGAAAAAAGGCAAACCCGAGAGAGAGGTAGCAAGACCACCACCCCCCTTGCCAACGAGCCGCAGCCGGAGAACATATTTTGCGTGTGCACCTCTCTCCCAGCTAACATCTCGCCTGAATATAAGGAATAATTGTTCGTTACATTTATTAATTATATTTTAGACTTATCCTTATTATTTTAAATGGCGCCCAACGTGGGGCCACGTAATTCTACGTCGCTCACAAAATACAAAAATTACGTTTTAGCCAGATTCGATGAATCTGATTTTACTTTGGGCAAAAGCGAATAAGGTTAAGTTCGCTTCGTCTTGAGTCTCTTTTCTAGATTTGTCACTCATTGCAGTTTCAAACCTCGCTTGCATTTACACTCAAACGCATAGGAAAACGGAGAGACGTTATCTTGAGAGATAAGTCGTCCGGCCACGGTTGAGCGAAATTTGTAGGCGACGTAAAGAAGCTCAAGCAGCATACCCTTCTATATATTTATTAGAGTCAATAGGTTTGGTCATTAAACGCGTAGGAATTTCAGACTTTGAAATTTAATAATTTCACTGCCTGACCACGGGTAATGAGCAAACAAAATTCATTAATTAATTCAAAATCTTTTTATTTTTCTCCTAAAATCGCTTTGGAAATGCAGTGAAACAATTTTTTTTAATAAAAAAGTCCACTGACCACGATGAAGGTTGAAATTAATAGGCTCAATATTGCAAAGAGCACAGCCGTGCTCGTTGTTGTTGCAGGTTGTTAAGCGCCAGGCGCCAAGCTCATGCAATGTTGTTGTTTCTTTTTTCTTTATTTCCTTCTTTCTATGCACTTGTCTTATTTCCCAGGGGGATTAGTTATGTTCGATGTCAAATTAATTTATGATCTTGTTGTTTTTGGTTCCGAATTCTTGTGGTTTTGCTTGTTCCGAGTTGAATTTTTGCATTCTTTTAGTTATTCTCTGTTCTTGGACAACTGCACGTTTGAGCTCTTTTTACAATTGAGCGATTTTTGCTGTTCGAGCACTGAGTCCGAACTTGGAGTTTTTTTTGTGCAAAATTGGAACAGGTGTTGGATCGGAGCAGGTCATCGACCTCGCAGTTCGAAAAGAGATAAGAAACTTTTGATTCTTGGCGTTTTATTGTTTTGTTTTATTGGCATTGTTTTTGCTGTTAGTTGAGAGGGTAGTTTATAAGTTAATTAGAACATTTATTTATAATAAATCACCATGGCAGATGAGGGCGATGCGACACCTAAGTGTCCCTTATGCAAAAAGGATTTAGCTGGAGCGAAAATTTACAAAACATCGTGTGGGCATGAATTCCATCACTCCTGTGCAGCAAATTATTCTAAAACTCAAAATACATGTCCGATTTGCAAAGCAGTATGTTTTGAGACGCCGGCAACCCCATCCCAAAATACTAGAAATCAAAAGGGTCAGGTTTTAGCTGCCAGTGGTGCTGGGTCAAGTGGACAACAAGCTCCACAAGTTTTGGGTATAGCTCAAACAGAGTTAATAGAAAGCACGATTAAGAGTGCAGTGCAGGTTATGCAAAACGAATTGCTCACCAAGTTGTCCGAGTCAATGGCCCTGTTGATCCAGTCAAATATTGCTGCGCATCTTCAGCCAGAATCAGGGAACAACCCAATGGCGAGGGCTGGGCTGAGAACCGAGTTGGAAGAGGAGGATGTACTCGAAAATCTCAATGCACAAATAGGATCCAACCGAGCCACTCCAAGGAGTTTCACCTCAGACTTATGCCAGAGGCCCGACAAGGTAGGGCACATATTAAACAGTTGGAAGTTGCGTTTCAGCGGCCACCCAGATGGGATCAGCATCGACAATTTTATATATCGAGTTGAGGCTCTTACAGCCCAAACTCTCGAAGGGAACTTCTCTATTCTAAGCAGCAATGCGAGTCTTTTATTCGAAGGGAAGGCCAGGGAATTTTATTGGAGATGTCACAAAAATTCGGTTGAGTTAAAGTGGCAATATCTTTGTACGGCATTAAGAAGGCAATTTCGGGATGCTCGCACGGATCTCGATATTAGAGAGGCCATTCGCGATAGAAAACAGCGAGAAAAGGAAGGATTTGACACATTTTATGATGCTGTTGTTGAAATTATGGACGGTTTAGAGATGCCATTAACTGAAAGGGAAATAGTTGAGACACTTAAACGGAATTTAAGGCCAGAAATTAGACACGAGCTTTTGAATCTTCAAATAGAAACGGTGGAGAGGCTTAGAGAAGTTTGCCGTCGCAGGGAAAGTTTTTTGAACGATGTTCGGAAAAATCAGGGATATCAAAAGATTGTTCCGTTTCGCAAACAAGTTTCAGAACTGATCGAGGAGGTGCCGTGGGACGACGCTGAGGAATTTTCTAAGGAGGAGGCAACTGTGGAAGTGGGAGCAGTAGCACTCGTGTGCTGGAATTGCCATAAAGAAGGTCATCGCTATAAAGATTGTAGTTCAAAGAGAAAGGTTTTCTGCTGGGGGTGCGGAGCTGTAAATACCTACAAGAACACTTGCGATCGTTGCCAAAAAAACGTAAGGGCGAACGCAGGCAGCAGCCGCTAGCAAACCTGTGTTCAGAAAAACAAGGCGTTAACCCCGGAAGCGAACCAGCAGTACCCTAGTCAGATTTTTCTGAGCCAGAATTAACAAATAGTTTTACAGATTTAGAAGGCCTCAGGGAGCAGTGGCCAAAATTAGTTAGTAAGGATATTAATTTAAATAGCTATTTAATTAATAAGATACCTAATTCAAGGAGTTCTAAGAGGATTAAGGCATTAATTCTATCAAATTCAAAAATAACGATGATCGCCCATATGCAGAAGTCAGGTTACTGGATAGAGTTGTAGTAGGGTTGTTGGATACTGGAGCTGCTATTAATGTTATAGGAGGCAAGTTGGCAGAACAGATTATATGTAGTGGATTAAAATTTAAGAGAGTAAGTGCAGTGGCTCACACGGCAGATGGAAAAAAACAGGATGTCGTAGGAAAAATTAAGACTCCGGTAACTTTCAAGGACTCAACAAAAGAAATTGAGTTTCACATTGTTCCTTCTTTGAGTCAGGATTTGTACTTAGGGATACATTTTTGGTCCAGTTTCAATTTATTGCCATCAGCCATGCAAATCTCTGAAATAGCATCAGATTCTCACAGTCTGTCTGAGAGCCAACAATACAGTCTAAGGAAAGTCATTGGCCAATTTCCTTCGTTTGCAGTGGCAGGATTGGGAAAGACTACTTTAATTTCCCACGAAATTAATATTGGCGAGGCTAAGCCAGTAAAGCAGCGTCATTTTCCCGTGTCTCCCGCTGTCGAAAAATTATTATATGCAGAAGTTGACAGAATGTTGCAAATGGGAGTAATAGAGAAGTCGCAGAGCGCTTGGTCGTCTCCAGTTGTTCTTGTCCAAAAGCCAGGAAAAGAGCTGTTGTGCCTGGATAGTCGCAAAGTGAATGCAGTGACGACGAAGGATGCATATCCTTTGCCGCAGATTGATGGCATATTATCAAGGCTTCCAAAAGCGATGTACATTTCAAGTTTAGATCTGAAAGATGCGTATTGGCAGATCCCGCTAGAGCCAAAGTCTCGCGATAAAACGGCTTTTACCATTCCGGGAAAGCCGCTTTATCAGTACAAGGTGATGCCATTTGGATTGACAAACGCATCGCAGACGATGACGCGTCTGATGGATAGGGTTATACCAGCAAATCTAAGGAATGAAGTGTTTGTTTATTTAGACGATCTGCTAGTGGTTTCGGATACTTTTGAAACTCATCTTAAAGTACTGGGTTTAGTAGCAGAAAAAGTTAAAGCCGCTGGGCTGACACTTAATGTGGAGAAGAGCCATTTCTGCATGCGATCGGTGAAATATTTAGGGCATATAGTTGGCGAAGGAGTCATACGCACTGATCCTGAAAAGATATCGGCCATGTCCGAATTTCCATTGCCAAAAAGTTTAAAATCTCTACGCAGTTTTTTAGGAATGGTCGGGTGGTATCGCAAATTTATCAGTAATTTTGCCTCGGTAGCCGCCCCGCTGACAGACTTACTTAAGCCCAAGAAAAAGTTTCAAATGACTTCAGAAGGCGAAAAGGCATTTGAGCAGCTGAAAGGTATGCTATGTTCCGCTCCTGTTCTTCGCAGCGCCGATTTCAGTAAGCCTTTTTTCGTACAATGTGACGCGAGCAAAACCGGAGTAGGAGGGGTCTTGGTGCAGAAAACAGAGCAAGGTGACGAATATCCAATAGCGTTTGTCTCCAAGAAGCTAAATAAGGCTCAACGGAATTATTCTGTCACGGAGAAGGAATGCCTGGCTGCTATAGTGTGCATCAAGCGGTTTAGGCCATATATTGAGGGACACGAGTTTACGGTCATAACTGACCATGCTTCTCTTAAATGGTTAATGTCCCAGACTGACCTACATTCGCGGTTGGCCCGCTGGGCGTTAAAGTTGCAAGGTTTTAATTTTAAAATTGAGCATCGTAGTGGAAGACTTAACGTTGTGCCCGATGCCTTATCTAGGGTAAATGAGTCGGAAATGGCAACTATTGTAGCAAGTCAGGGTTTGATGATCGATTTACAGTCACCAGAGTTTAAGTCCGCAAAGTATATCCAGTTGGTAGAGCGTGTGAAAGCGAACCAGGATAAGTTACCAGATCTTAAGGTGGCGGATGGACTCGTCTGTCGTAGAGCTGAACATGCGACTGGCGATCTGCTGCATGACACTTTTATTTGGAAGCTGTGGATCCCAGCCAATTTGGTGTCGGAAGTGTTGGTGAAAAACCATGATGATCCGCTGGCTTCTCACGGAGGCATACACAAAACGCTTGAGCGAGTTCGCAGATATTATTATTGGCCAGGGTTGATTAACGACGTGAAGGCGTACATCCAAGCCTGCGAAGTCTGTAAAACCACCAAAGCGCCCAATAGATCACAGCGGCCTCCAATGGGTGTGGCACCAGAGTCACAGAGATTTTTCCAGCGTCTATACATTGACTTCCTTGGACCATATCCTTGATCTCGCAGCGGCAATGTGGGAATATTCATTGTTTTGGACCATTATTCCAAGTTTGTATTTTTGAAAGCGGTCAAAAAGCTTACTGCGGATGTGATTATTAAATATATGCAGCAGGATTTATTCCACACATTCGGTTTTCCGGAGACAATAATATCCGATAATGGTTCTCAATTCAAGGCAGATGCATTTCAAAAATTTTTGAAAAATTATGAAATTTCCCACACACTTACGGCGGCCTATAGCCCACAATCGAATGCGTCCGAAAGAGTTAATCGCTCGGTAATTGCAGCGATTCGATCTTATGTTAGGGCAGATCAAAAAGATTGGGACGAGCAGCTAAGCAGTATTTGCTGTGCTCTCCGTTCGGCTGTCCATTCTGCTATTGGGACTACACCGTATTATATGGTTTTCGGACAACATTTCATGTCAGCTGGTTCTTCCTATAAATTGTTAAGGATGTTAGGAATTTTGGAGGATAGATCAGCAGTCTTCACTAAAGAGGACTCTCTAGAATTAGTGAGGAAAAAGGCTCAAGAAGTTATGAGCAAGCAAAACGATAAAAATGAGCGCCAATATAACTTGCGAACGAGAGAGGTCACATATGCAGAAGGGCAAGAAGTCTACCGCAAGAACTTTAGGCAAAGTAGCTTTCCAGCCGGATATAGTTCAAAGTTGGGACCAAGTTACCTCAAGGCTAGAGTCCGTAAGAAACTGGGGAACTCCTGCTACGAGTTAGAAGATCTACAGGGTCAGCTCCTGGGGAAGTTTCATGCGAAGGACATGAAGCAGTAGATCTCACAGGCTACAAGCTTGGTGTAGATCAGCCTTTGGGTTTTGGACCCCAAGTCTGCTCTTAGGAGGGGGGCTTTTGTAGCGCTTGTAGCCTGAGCCAATGTCGTAAGCACACCAGCGTCATCTAGATGTGGCGGAGGAAACTTACAAAAGGGCACAGAAGGTGAAAGGAGAAGGTGAAGGAGAATAACAGACCCAAATGTCAACCTGCTCTGGGGCACATCTTTTTTTTTACTTTGCCATGAGGTTACCGCCAGAATAATGGCGTCTAGATTTTTCTTTTTTCCATTTCGGCTTTCACCCAAAGAGGTTGTGTTCTTAAGTCCAAAAAGTGAAATAAAAAAATCTTTTAAGTGGAAATAGTTCGCCGTTTGGAGAGGAAATACAAGCCTATTTCTCAACAAAGAGCCCGCGGGGCTCGACAATCCAAAATTCGCCTACCATTTATCAAGAGCGGAGGAGACCAAGAAGATATTTCCGGAAGTTGGAAGTGCGCATCGCAGCAAGAAATCCCGAAAGCGCTCCAAATTGGAGCGACAAGAGGAAAAAAACGCTCAAGTTTTTCTGGAGCGACGACGGGAGGGTTGAGCGTCGGCCGGCAGCAAGTGCGGCCTCAGTGATCGTGTAACTGCCTAAGCGAGGCTTTGTAATTGGTCGGGGTCCCCATAAAAATCGTAGTAATGCAAGCAGAGGCGAGAGTTCGGCCAAAAGGGCCAATTCATTGGTAGGGATCGTTCAAAAATAAGTTGAGATCCGAAAAGCGCAAAAATAGAGCGTAACGCTGTGGCCCAAAATTTGGAAAAAAAAAAAAAAAAAAATTAACCTCTAAAACAGCGATGGGCACAAGATCTAACGGTTTGAGCAGCAGGTCGGCCAGACCAAAAAAAAACAACAACAACCACCACCGTCGCTGAGCGCCGCAGAATGTGCGAGCAAAGAGAATACGCAAATCCCTTTAAAGTTGTTTTTGTTTTGGGTACGATGTGCGAGACTCAGCCAATGTATTTTGTTTTTGCAAACTCGGGACCGAAGCGATGAGCTCCGCTACCTGCTACAGACTCTGTAGCATTGTTTTTGTTTCTTCGCGGATCGCTGAACGCCAGCCGCGAGCCGGCTGGCTGGCGCCTCCCGAAAAACATAACGGTTTGAGCAAGTGAGCAAATTGAGCCAGGGCGTGCCCATCTCTGCTCTAAAAAGTGTGCATTGGCTGCCAGCAACCCCAATTCTGGAAAGGCAAGAGAAAATCGCCAAAAAAGGGGCAGAAAATCCCGGAAAAATTAATGTTAAGCTAATATTTAGTTAATTAATTTTTTTATATATTTTTATCAGTTTTTAAAGATTGAATAGTGGGCTCAACAAATTATGTAAAAATCGGTCGAAAAGAAAAAAAAGAGGAAGTGGCAAAAATAGTGCAAACGGAGTCATTTCTGTTTTTGTGAGTGTTTTTGTTTGAGTGATTTTGTGTTCGCCTCTGCTCCGCGAGTCTCAGAAGAATAAAAAAAAAAATAACCATGGAAAGTGGTAAAATATATTTTCTTGCCCCAAAAACAAAAAATTTTCTAGCTCTACAGGTCCAGTCGGAAAGCGCTTTCATCGATGGATCTGGCGAAATAAATGGTGAGCTCAAAGCAATGTTAATATATTCTCGTCCCCAAGAAAAATATTTATTCCCAAATAAAAGCTTTAATTTAAAATGAAAAGGAGCAGATGTTATACCTAAACGCTTAATCAAGATTTGAACGTTAACAACAAAAATTAGGCGACAGCAAAACAATTTAAAAATATATTATTTATTCGCTCGCAAAAGCAAAACGCTCGAAGATTTTGCTCACCACTTTTTCCCACTCAATTTTTCGTCCTCTGTTTTATCTGATCGTTCTGAGTATAATGATGTCGAATTTGGCAAACAAAAAGAATTATTAAATTGTTAAGAAATTGTCCCTTTACATTTATATAAATATTTTACCCACTTTAAAATTAATTTTACAGTTAAGTCATGGCATATATACATTTTTCTTTAGTTTTTAAATAAAATTTTATAATGTTTTAAATTTCACTAAATTTGACTCGGCTAACATGATCCCGGGAAACTTTTGAACACCCAAGGGGCCGCTCAAGGAATTAATTAAACATGGCAACAGAGCGGCCAAAGGAAGGGCGGGCGATCAGATCTCGAGTCATCTGAGATTTGTATGTGTTCAAAAGATAATGACAAGTGCAATACTCTACCTTTTCTGTCTCTTTGTTTTTTTCTTTTTAATGTTTCTTGGCTAAAATGGATTGTATTTTGTCCCCTAGTTTTTTTGTTTGGCATATCGATACACGCAAATATTTTTGAAGTAAATAATGGAAAAAAGGCAAACCCGAGAGAGAGGTAGCAAGACCACCACCCCCCTTGCCAACGAGCCGCAGCCGGAGAACATATTTTGCGTGTGCACCTCTCTCCCAGCTAATATCTCGCCTGAATATAAGGAATAATTGTTCGTTACAAATTAAGCCAATCAACGGAGCCATCCATCGGTGAAGTTCTATATATGAAGACTGATTAGATTAAGCTGCGACTTGGGTAGCAGTGCGCTAATCGAATAATAAAAAGAATTTACATATGGATTACCGTAAAAAAAAAAAAAAAAGAAGTTCTATGTGTTTACTTCAAATTCAAACCTTGGTAGCGACCTCTAAATGTGTTTCAAAAAAATAAAAAAAAATAATGAAAGACTTTCTTATGGTATATAATGAAATTATGTGGTGCCCCGCAAAATCAAAGGAAATCGTAGGAATAAGGACCATCTTACTCTACACACATCATCGCAGACTGTCCGGCCTTAACAAATATAAGATGAAGAACCTTAGGTTTACCCATCAAAACTCCTCGACTTTGTTCGAGAAAATGGGCTGATATCTGAGCTGTAGGCTCTGAATGGGGGTACAATATATCTAAACAGGTCGCGGTATACTTAACACCCCAATAATAATAATAACAATAATAACTCGTGTGCCCTAACCAGACCAGCGACACAAAAATTAATAAAGGAAAACTTTATTTGCAACTGCAAATAACGTAACTAAATCGGCCAAAGCAATATGCCAAGAATCTTTTTGTGAGCTCGTTTCCCTCTCAATACAAAATTCCTTAACGGAAACCTAGTAGGAATACTAGAATATAGAGGAAGTGAGTAGGCAAAATCCAGCAGCAGCGCAAAAAAAATGGCAAAAAATGTTTACCATTTTCCCCGCGAATAAAAAGACACTCACTTCAATGAATCGACAAAACTTGAGCAAAGGCGGCCAACACAACTCAGCAAATGGTGTCAGAATGGATGAGGCCCGTGCACAGTGCGTAAAAATTAGTTCTATTTTTGCGATTAAGTAAACATTTTCGGGAACATATTTACAAAATTTAAATTTGCAAATTTAAATTCCCTGAATTGATAGTTTAATGTTAAAAACTTTTTGATATGTAGCAAGTCGAAATAATAACATAAAATAAATAATAAATAATAATATTATACTTATTAGTCAAAATAACATTTCAGCGCCCCGACCACTGTGCTAAGGTGCGTTGGCTCGCTGGTCAGCACAGAGCGGTCTCCCGGCAATCAAGTACCTGATGATGTTGAGCCAATCGCATGGTGTACGCTGCGTTAAGTGGTTCACAGTACAAGTAACCACACCCGTAATCTCGCCCGTTGTTGGGAGCCGGTATCCGACAATGATGCAATTTCAACTAATCGCAGCCACCTTAGAAGCCAGTCACGTTTCAGGCAGGCATTGATGTAGGTGGGTTTCCTCCAGTGCAAATGAAAAGCAAACAACAACAAAGTTGGGAATTGTGTTGCAGCTTTTGTTTGGTTGCTAAATTGATGGAAATAAATCAAATAAAAGAAAATTCATAAAAAATGGGCAGGTTCAGAAAAATAGGTAGATCGTGACGCAGTGATCCACATTATCGAGCGGTTTAAGTTGCGGAAATTGGTTGTATGGCAACGGAAGTTTCTCGTTTAATGGGTCTAAATGAAAGGTTATAAATGGGTATGGAAGATGAATGGAAAAATCAATGTACAAAGCCTCAATTGATTCCGCTCCACCATTGCAGGAATCCTGTGGAGGATTCCGCACAAGTGGCCCACAAAGTGTACTCCTGGGAGTCCTGACAGCAGACGAAGCCAAAGGAGCCCATGAAACCCATCAAGTTTGCATCCGTGATTTTCTCATGTAGCCGAGAAATGCGAGCATGTGTAATCACTTTTCATCAAGTTAGCACTAAGGAAAACGTGAGCACCTATCAATGCTCTTATTGAGCACGCTATTGTTGTTTGTTGTCTTAAGGGGACAAATCCATGGGTCTCATGATTGGCAGAAGCTTAAACAACCTTTGCTGAACCAAATGTTCTTAGTTCTTAGTTTCGTAAATTAAATTTACTGGGACTTTACGGTTCTTTACCTGTATCATAGGTGAGGGTTCAATCTCTTTGTTTTCGGTTATTGTTTATGAGTGCCAGCTGCAATAAACAGAATCCAACCTTTATGTTTAATTTCTGCCGTGAAATTACCTCTACCTCTCTAACTAGTCTCAAAATTAGGGTGCATGTACACTAGGCTTGCGTTTTGCGTTTCTGCGTTTCAGGCGACAAACCTATGTGATAAACCTATGTAAAAAAAAACAGCTTTTCGTCCGAAAGGCAGAAACGCAAAACGCAAGTCTAGTGTACACGCACCCTGATACTAACAGACGCCATCAAACAAAGTTTTAACAAAGTTAAAAACGATAACATGCGGTCTTTTCTTGATACAAACACTAAATAGTTAATTTTCAAAGCAAGCTGAACATGTGACCAACACTATTATTTAATAAGATATTATTTCACCTTCCACCTTCCACCATGCTAAAATCCACTGTTTCCACATTCTGTACAGCCCAGCCTTTCATTGGCAATGCATTTATGCGCACGTTTTCCAGTGTCCCTTTACTTTGCTCCTATTTCTTTCAGTCAGGATGAGTGGTGGGTGTTTTTGAGATGGGTCTTCGACCTTCCAATCCCCATTCCGGGAGAGCTGCAGGTGTTTCGCAAAAGAAATGAGCCGTCAATTGCAGGCACCGGTTTTAGATGTAATTTATACATTGCACCAGTTGCCACCACGCACGACTTCTGATGAAAATGTATTTAATTCGTTTTCCAGTCTGGAGAAGCACAACGTGCAGCATTTTGATAGTCAAATATCAGAAAACGCTCTTGCCACCTTCCCCATTCATACACAATTACCTACGTGAACTCTACCGTTGTACAAGCAAAAAAGTCCTAGAGTTCTGGACTTCTGAAGAGTTGGCACAGCCACGTGGTTCGCTTCACTGCACTTCACTGGGCTTCTCACCATTTTTTAGCCAGCTTTTGCCAGTGTGTTTGAGTTTCTGGTCAGGCCAACAACGTTCAATGACTTGGCCCGAGCCCAAATTTTTCTGCAAATATTTGATCATATATTTCCTGGTCCATTGCAACTTTACGTTTGCCACACTGGCCTAAAGTTTCACACAAATATGCAATTTCTATGCATATGACCACTTAAAAAAATTAAATTTAAAACTAGTTCTATGAAGTGCGGCAACTCGTAAATTTTACTTTGTGTAATTTACAGCGCCGAATATGGAAGGGAATAAAGAAATAAAGAATATTTACTTGCGACCTTTTCCGCTAAATCAATCATAACCAATAATTAAATAGGTTTAAATTTGTGGCTAGAAAGCGCACTAAAGCAACCAGAAATAATAAATTAGTGAACATTGGTGAATAAAAATGTATGCTAGCCAAAATCAATAACCACCAGGTGGAATTTTCTGTTCCCTTGAATAGGAAAATTGATTGATTGATTGGCGGATAGATTGATCACGACGATCTAAAACCAAAAGAAAGAAAATCTAATCTTGATTCCGTTGCTTCTGTGACATTTCATGGTAGTTTAAATATTTTTCGGCTGTAGGTATTTGAACTCAGTCGACATATATTTGTAATTTCATTGAAAATTTTGTGCATGTCGGATGCAGAAGTCAGCGCTAAATAGCTAACAAAAAAAAGGCCGCTGGTGTTGGCCATTTGGTCGTTAAAATTGGCAAAAATTAATTATTTTAACGGCCACCTCAATTGGATCAGCGGATATTGCAAAGTGTCGCTGTGCTGTTGCCGCCTTTTTGTTATAATTAAATAAAACTTTGAAAAAGGTCCACGCCCTGTGCTTATTTTGTTCGATTTATTTGTTTTCCAATTTGTTTTTGTTATGTGATTTCCTGTGTCATTCGCCGCGCCAAAAATTCAATTAATTCCAATGACCCCTCTCCACGAGAACTTTTTGCTGCCATTGTTGTTACAAATTCCGCAGGCTTAAAAAAAATCAATTGCTTTGAGGGGATCGATTTGTCATATAAAAATTGGTAGTTTAATTAGCTTTTAGTTTTGGACATCGAAATTGAATTCATTCACTTTTAAATTGTGTTAATTTTGGAATAAAAACACTGGCGGCACGTGTCGAATACTTTATTTGTTGCATTTAACCAGTGATACGAGAACTGCGGTAGCAATGTTATAGGAAAGTTATGGTAAACATCAACAGCAAATTAGGGCTTACTGAATTAACACGATTTTGGACTTCTACAAAATCGCTGTTAATAAAAAAGGGCCAAAAAGCAAATTGGGACAAGATAATTCTTTGAAAGTTTTTTTTAGTGGAAGATAATTTCTGGGTTTCGAAAAAGAAAAGCGATACCCCGAGGGTTGAAAAAGTAGATTAGGCTAAGAGAATAGAACGCTACACCAAAAAAATTATATTGTAATCTTTACTTTTGGAATTCTTAAAACACAAAAGTGTGGTTCTCGTGGTATAAGTTAAAGAGTGTTTCAAGGTTCTCACCTTGTTAATAATATTAAAAATGCGTTTGGATTTTGTGTTTCAGATCACGCGTTTTGACGGAATCACTTTCGGTAGCGGGACACCTTTTCAAAAAAATTCATTCGTTGATGGACGCCCCCTCCCCCACTTTTTTTATTTAATCAATTTAGAACATTGTATTCCTTAAATAAATGTGGTTTCTTATCCGTTATTAATTTTCAGCATTGTACCTTTACCCGTTTTCTCAAAAAAAAATTTTTTTTAGTTCACTTATCCCTATTATAAGGTAAATTTAAAAATCAGCTACGAAAAATTAATACAATAAAAATCTCTGGGCTTTCAAAAAGCTGCCAAGATTTACATACAATTCATTCGCTGGACTAAATGCACAGATGCGCATTGAGAATTGTATCGAAAAAAGATGGTCTTTTACTTTGAGCTACACACCTTATTTAAAAACTTTTTAAGTCCATAATAAATTTTGTAAAAATCGATCAATTAAAATTGTCCTTTAATGCCTGATATAGTTTTTATGATTAAGCAACATTTAATAGGACTAAAACGTTACGGACTGAAAACTTTCCCAAAATCCTGATAGTATTTTAATGTTTGGATCAGTGCTGCCAGCAGTCAGTTCAATTAAAAGGGCAGCTAAGCCAAAAAAAAGTCAAAAAAAAAGGTACAACACATGTAAAAAAGGACAAAAAAAAAGGCCAACTTATTGTTTTAACAAATTTATGTTATTAGGTACGAATTTTTTACTTCAGATTTACATATGTCATGATTATTTGTTAGCGGACTCAAAACTTGCAATTAAACAAACATTCTTGAAGGGTTAACATGAAATTTACAAGCTCAAAGTAAGCTCATCTTGTACGTTTTTTTAGGGTCTTGGCACAAAAAAAAAATTTTTTTATATTAATACTTTTAAGAAAATTTTTCCAAAAAAACATCACGAATTAATTTGCTTAAAACTCTTTGTACATATTTCATAGCATTTGGTGATTATTATGTGTGATCCATTTAATCGCTTCAAACAACATTTTAAGCAAAATGAGATGTAACTTTTGAGATTTATTTGAATAGTCTTCACGATTTTTGTGGTTAGCTCTTAAAAAAGGTAATTTAGTCTTTAAAATTTGGTAGATTCAAGCAAAAATTTCCGGACAGGGGCTGTTTGAAATTTTTCCCGGCTAAGGAAGTTTTAAAAAGGACAGATCTGTCCGAAAAAAGACAATAGGCTGGTTAGGATTGTCTACAACATTACAAAGCCCACCAAACGTGCATAATTTATCTTTGTTTATCTTTCCTTATAATTACTTGCAAGCAGGCGAGCCATCAAAAAGCAACATAATCGGCTACAAGAAGTAAATAACAATAAAAGACAATTTGCATTAAATCACCCAAAGCGACGCACGTGAACAGCCCCAAAACCAGGCCGTCATAACAAAAAAGAAAAGAACTTCCATGCTGTTAACAAAACAAAGTGAGAAGGTCAAAAAAGAGTGGATAATGTGTATCCCTGCGGCGTCTGAGCCAAACAAAAATTAGACCGTGAGAGAATAGGGCAAAGTTGAGACGGCAAAAGAAGCGCTCTCCGGATTGACAAATTTGTCACATCAAACCAAATGCTTGGCTCGGATACGACTGCTAACTGTTTTATTTATGACAAAGTTTTAGTAATTCGACAGCACAACAAATTTTACGGGCCCTACTTTACCTACATTCTCACTCCAATATCATTAGCAAATGGGCTCTCATTTGTTGTCAACCCTAGAAAAGGAAAACCTTCGGATGGAAGGTTGCGGAAAAGTCATTCCGTCTTCCTGTTGTGTCTTCTGTAAAAGGCAAGACACCATGTGGCTATTTAAGGTTGTGCCATTAAACTGTAATCTATCCCCCATTCCAGAGAGAATCAAAGGTGAACGGGCCAGGAACATCTGTGTAAATAGCTCAATCGACCATTAACAAGCCGATTCTGCAGTCCATTTGCCAAAGCATCCTGCTGAAAGAAACCTTAAGGTGGATGGAAATTCTTATATGTTCAACGGTTTTTTTTGCAGATTGATGATAACAGCATAAGGAACGGAAAATGCGGCAAAGGACATAATAGAACAAAAAAAATCATTCAATCACAAATTCTTGGTTCGCTTTGATTAACAAAAGCCTGTTTTAATAAAACGTGGTTGTTGTTCGAATCCTACTGGACTCAAATGAGATTTTATATACATATTTTATATACATATGGTATTAATGTTGACTAATATCCATAAAAACTTTGTCATTTTCTTTCTAAATCATTTACAAAAATATTTTATTCAACTTGTAGATGTTATTATTTAGAAAGTTTTTTCTCTGTGTGTACTACTGAGTTATCACTATGGGTTAAGTCAAGCCCTACTTTGCATGCTTGAAGAGTACAAAACCTATCAATCGAATAAACGCCTAGTTAGACTGCGACAATTTCCCACTCGACTGCCTCGTTATCGCTCGACAAAATTTATTTTTATTTGCGATACTCGAAGAGTAAGCAAATACTGTAAACGATCAAATGTCTGTCTGTCCGTCCGTCCGTCCGTCCGTCCGTCCGTCCGCAAAAGCATCGAGATCTCGGGAACTATAAGAGCTAGAGCCACCAAATTTCAGACAGACTTCTATAAGCAAGGCGCAGATCAAGTTTGCTTCAAAACCTGGCCACGCCCCTCTTAACGCCCACAAACCGCGAAAATCTGTGGCGCTCTCATTTTGTATGCAATCGTTACGGTTTTAAAAGAAATATAATGATATGTGCTTTGTCTAACTACATTCCGAACCATTTTATGCTCTAATAAATAATAAAGAAGTTATAGAACATTTTGGTATGCCTTAAATCTAGTCTACATACATACTTTACATACACATTTGTAAAACTTTCAGTACGTGGCAACCTGGCAATTGGTGGCGCTAATTTGATGCCTTGGGTAATATATATAAATGTATAAAGACAAATTGTGTATACAAGTGCGTTGAAAATTTTTATTGCGCCCGAAAGTAGGCTAAATTTTTTTTTTGAAAAGGCGCTAAAAATTGATTGCACTCGAAAGTAGGCTACACTTTTTTGAAGAGGGCTAGCTAGCTGTTTTTAAAGAGGGCAATGAGTATCGCAAATCTTATAGTCGGGAAACCCGACTATAGCGTTCTTTCTTGTTATTATTGAAATTAAGCACAGCTCCTAATTGAAATCGACAACAATGGGGCTTTATATGTCAAACCATTGCAGTTGACAAGCAGGCTTTAACCCCAAAAATTTGGAACAACAAATGCCAAAAACAAGTAATAATTACAATATGAGAAAATTTTTGATTTGTTTGTGGGACTCTGAGCAGTGAAATCTTTGCGCTTCATGGCATATTAAACCAAATGAATAAATTACAATTGCAAATAGGCAATTTCCTACACTTCCTTCCTCAAACCAAATAGCATCGGCGTGGCCTTCAACTTGTTGGGTGGAATTTATGGTCTGAATAACGTCTAATTAGCAATTCTGTTTAATTGTTTGTGGTTTAGAATTTGATATGATGCCCACAACGCCTTCACAATTTTCGGCGATGTCGTGCGGTTAGATCGTAACTGATTGTTTGATTTTTGTGTTGTTTGAGGTTTCTAGTTTGGGTCAATGAATAAAAGCACGAATAAGAAATTTCACTAATAAAATCCGCTTCCGCTTAAAATCAACCAACTGACCGCATATCTAGGCCAAAATTAAATTGGAGGTTTCCGTTGCAATTAGGCAAACATCGCGTCTGACTTTTAGCAACTTAAGTACGGCGAAAAATGTTGGTAAATGTTAGAGAACTGAAGTATCTGTAGAATTTGAGAGGTATAGTTAGTTCACTGACAAATTGAATGGAAAGTTAAAAGGGTCGGGCAGCTAGGACTATTTTTTAAGACACCTTTTGCCCATAACAAATTGTAAAATACTCTCTTATTCAATGCAGCTATATATTGAAAACCCCTTGTGAAGAATGGAGAAGCATATTGCAACAAATTAAAGTATGCAGGATGTAAGCTTAATGAATTCTGCTCAAAATCTGATGTTTTTATCTCTGTTTGCATCTCATTTCATTTTCTTTTTGTTGTCTAACGGATGTTGGACAATAAAAATTTGTTTACAGAAGTGTTTAAACAAATGTTGAGAGTAATTTAAGATTTAATTCTTTAACCTTGTGTCTATGAATATTTTGATATCCGACTTATAATAATTTTAAAGGACTATGATAAATTAGGTGACCCAGGGTCCTTCTTTGGTTACGATAGAGGCCTTAGCATTCGACAACACCATCATACAGAAGCATTAAAAAAAACCGATTAAAATTCAAATTCCCAGTTTTTTTGCTGTCAAAACCTAGGAAAAGTGTTTCTTAATGTCATTTCGGTCACTGTTAACGTAATTACTAAAAGAACCTTGCGGTAAAAAATTCTTTATTTGTTAAATCACTAGCCCCTAACCATCCTACGTAAGGCTGCATCATTGGATTGGCCAGAAAGCACATGCCATTATTATGGTGTAAACAGCTGTATTTCAGGTAGGTAATTTCAGGTTGAACCTTTTTTGCACTGCGTCGTTCATATTATTATTAAGTCTAATGTAAACCGAATTATGATAAATATAAAGTTACAATTATTTCTCAATGAGGTCAAGCTTTATTTATAATTTAGTTCTCTGCCAAAGTTCGAAAAATGCAATAGGCTCAGTTCTTTCAAATCGTAACTGGGCAAGCCCTTGTTATTCATTTGGGCCAAAGTCTTTCACGACTTTTGACCATCAAAGAAAAGCAGTCGAGCGGAGCCTGCATGTTATTTCCATACCATTACCTTAACAATTTTCCCAATTTCTTCATAAAGTTCTAAAAAATTAGCTGTACAAGTGTCTTGCACTTAGTTTTTATGTGTGTACTTTTCAAAATTTGCTGACATTGGACAACATTCGTAATGTCCTTGTTAACAAACGGCTTTGCGTAAAAATGCATTAATGTGTGCGGGGATCTAATTTTACAAATTAAATATTATATTATTTGCAGCCGACAAGTGTTTTATTTTGCCTAAATGCGCATCAAGCTTTTTGAAAAAGTGCGACTTTAAACCCAGCTAACTACTTTAAAACCGTCATCTCGGCAGAATTTTATTTCAATAAAGCCTTTGCAAACAACAAATGCAACACAGAAATATTGCATGTGTGTAGTGAATGCCACCTAAATGTCTTTATACTACACGTTTCCTAGATAACCGTATTTCGATACCACTTCAATTGTAAATTGTCATCGTGGCAAAAACGGAATGCTCCAGCTGAAAGCCTGCGAATCGAATCTACGTTTCCCTCTTTGGGGATTTAAGGTTATTTCCTCCAACCCGCTCACCAGATTCCCAATCCCAATGCGATACCATACACATATGTTTTACAGCGCAGTCGAGTGTGTTTTCTTTTGTAACGGAATTTCTTAATATTTTATTGTGTGGGCGCGTAAAAGTCGCAAAAAAAAAAGAGGAACAGAGGCTCACTTGGTGCTTATTTAAAAGAATGTTATTGCCACTTTCTATTTTCCTTCTTTATTTTTCCGAACTGCTTATTTTTAAAGGTTTTTTTTTCATGTCAACAAACTTGTTCATTGATTTCGTATTTTTGTCCATTAAAATATTGTTTTGAGTTTTGTAGTAAATGGAATGCTGAATATGGGATCCTGTTGTATCATAAATAACATTTTTTAATGGATACCAAACGGTACCAAACGGTTTGATATTTAGAATACATAAACACCCTATGTTTAATTCAAAAAAATCAATAAAAACATTTCATTTATTAAAACAATACATTGGGATGATCATTTAAAACTCATGCTAGGTAATTTTTGTAATGATTGGTTTGAGTTTCAATCGAAAGCGACAAAGCAATATTTTTCAATTTTTAACCTTAGTTTTCATCAAAAGTCATTGCCCCATTTTGGCCAATATATTTATCAAAGTTGTTCACGCCAAGTAGGCGCTTACTTTTGAGCGGCAGTGTCGAGCTGCAGTTTCTCCAGATCTTCCACCTCGCTCGCTCGCATTGCCGGGAGTATCCCCGCTCTCCCGCTGGCAAGGGTTTTTCCGCTCCTCCCTCTCTCCACCTCTTCCGCTTCGCTCTGAATCAATATAGCAACAACACAGGAGGAATAATTGTTTACGGCTGATTACTAGTTACTGCACCTAAGTGACATTAACAATGCATTTTTTAACTAACTGCCATTTTCAACATCATTTACTTAAAAAGTATTGAAGCAATCTACGCTCCGAAACATAAGTGTTGGGGTATTTGCCTATGTTATGCATCATCCAAGCGAACGGCTCTGTGTGTTCTTGTTGACCAACAAAGCGAACAATGCAACTTTCCGACGGAAAGACTCTTCGTTTAACCAAAATCAAGTAAAATTCCACAGCAAACAGCTGAAATCAAATTTCAAAAATCGTAAGAAATCTTGCATGCAATGCACATAGCCAGAGTCCTTGTCTTCACTTTCCTCATTTCTCCGACCCTTTTCCATTTTCTTACTGCCGTAGACTTTTCAGTTACGGAATGCGAGTTTTTGGCACAACGCACACATACGAGAAGGGAAAGGGAAAAACGGAAAAGCCATTGATGTGGAGAAAAACTCTTGTAAACTCAGCAATCAGAGTTGGGGGACGAGGCAACCCGCTGCGCAACACTTGAACAATGGGAAAATAATAAAAAAACAGATACATAAATCAAAAGTGATGAGGAAAACTTGTGCAGAAAAGTAGAGAATTAAGGTAAAAATCAAAGGATTGTAAATTTTTTCAATGTTACGAAACAGAAAAAAGTAAAGCTCCATCTTAGATGGAAATCAGGAAGCGTCTGAGTTAAGTGGGCCAAGTTTTTCTCCTCTTTTGCGATTGTACTCCCTTGTATCTCGGTCCCTCATTCTCTTGAATGGAAGAGGTGAAAACTCCATGTTTTTTCTTTCTGTAAACTCGAAAATAAGGTTATCACTCAAATAATCCATTTGCTGAAATATGGTATCTGCATATTAGGCCAAATCGAAGTTGCAAAGATAGCCATAGTGCTATTTATCTCTGGCTTAAATACCTCTTGTTTTTATGAAAAATTTACAAACTTCCAAAGAGGGGTTTGTATGTTAGGTTTTCTATGACCTTCGAAAATTTTAGCGCACGAACTCTAAGTTTGTTCCCAAAGATAAATTTACATTAAAACACAAGAGCGGTAATATCATTCTTATGTATATTTATGCCATTTCATATTTTAAGTATCAGAACAACTGATGTAAAAATACATTTCTTAAAAATTCCGTTGAATTCTGGTTGATTTCTGGCATTATCACAACAGTTTTTCCCGCTTTGCTTGATCGACTGGCGGTTTAAACAACTGGTGTGTGCCTTTTTACAATTGATCACTGATATTCCGAGGAGTTGGTTATTTGTTGTTCAGCCAGGAGACTCTGTGTACAAAATTTTAGACGATAATGTCGACATCCGAACTACGGGCAGTTTGCGTTAAAAATGTGTAGAAATGTGTAGAAATGTGTGCCTGGAGTGGATTTCTTGGTATCCACCCTCTAACTTGCCTTAATAATTAAGTTGACCCTTGACCCCAAAAACGAGGAGTAAAACAAATCAAGATTGTGATGGTTGACTTGAAGCCGACCAAAATCTACTATGAAATGCAATTAAACCAACGCCTCACAGCCTAAATTCCAGTGAACTCATCGACTGGGCCACAAAGCCAAGTTCCAAAGGTACAAGCCTGAATGAGTGGCTACTCATTGGCCAAATATTTACTTGGATTGGTGAGGAGATGTCAAGTTAGGCTGCCTCTTAATGGACAATGGACCACATTAGACACAAAATACGAGCTTATTTTCGACATTCACAAAAAGGAAAACTTACGCCTACACTTATGCCCTCCCTCACAAGTGTGCAAATTATGGACAACAATTGCCAATTAGAGCAACACATGTCAAGACTTTCAAGTTCTACTATAAAATCCTCCAATAACCATGTTATACATTCCAATTCCAAGTCTGACTATGTTTATGTGTGGATTCTATATTCACTTGCTGAATTTGCTTAAGGCAGTCCTCTACCGTCAGGCCTAAATTTCGAGCTTATTTTCAAAAATTTATTGGGAAAGAACTACTGAATATAATTTCATGATTTTTTTTTATTTGATTGAAACATCTGCCGACTTTAAAATCATTTAATAAAAAAGTATGCCCAGTGGTTTTGTTGTCTTTGGGATGACCTTGAAATGTCCTTCTCAAATTTGGAGGCCCGACTTTGTGACAAGGTTTTTGCGAAGTCGTTGTCAGAAATGAAGAAAGTCAAATTTGTTTATAATTATTGTTACATTGGCTATGTTTTTTCCGCGAAACGCTTTTACTGGCGCATTTCTATGATCGTCTTCTTCAAAATTATGCAAAAAAAAAAAAAACGATTTTTTCAAACCGCGACGGTAGAGGAATGCCTTAAGAGTTAAATTGAAGCAAATTGACTGTGATTTATGATTTATAAGTTTATATCTCCTGTAATGTCAAAATAAGCTCTGAATAAAATTAAGATCAAGATTTATTATTTTAAAAAACATTATTTACACCATCCAAGACCAAGACCAAGATTCTGCTGGCTTAAAATAGTTAAGGCAGGTTCTCACCTTGTGGTTGGAAAAAATTTTTTTTTTTTTTATCTTATAAATCGGAAGTATAACCCTTAAAGAGTATGTTCTACAAATTTTATGTTCGAATTCCAAATACTTTGTAAGTTACAGAAGCTCAAAATTGCCAGTTTACTCTACGCGCCCTACGTCGCCTGGGAAACAAACGCGTTTATCTCAGAACCATGTTTTCCGACCTTACGGAAGTGATTGAAGGCGCTGGGATGAACCAATCGCCACCAATTTTTTTTTAAATGTTTGTAAGGATCCGTTCTAACAAATGAACTAGAATAAGCCAAAAATATTGAAAACTTTTTTTTTAAAAAAGAACAAGTGAAAAAAAACATGCAAAAATCGAAATTTTTTTTCAAAGCTTCATAACTTTTGTAATTTTTATTTTTTTTTTATGATTCTAGTTCATTTTATAGATAATACAATTCAGATTAAAAATGTGTTTCGATTTTGTGTTTCGAATCACGCGTTTTGACGGCATCACTTCCGGTAGCGGGACACCTTTTCAAAAAAATTTCGACTTTGATGGACACCCCCTCCCCCACTTTTTTTTTTTATTCAATTTAAAACAGTGTGTTGCTTAAATAAATGTATTTTCTTATCTGTTATGAACTTTTAGCATTGTACCTTTAACCGTTTCCACAAAAAAATTTTTTTTCAAAAGTGCCATTTTTTGGGCCTACAAGGTGAGAACCTGCCTTAAGTTATAATAAGAGAAATAAACTTAGTTTAACTTAAGTGAATTAAACAATACTGATATTCTAAAAAAAAGAAACATCACTCTTTTTCACTTCTAGTCAATTACATCACAAACACAACACAAAGAACTCACAACACAAACAATCAGTTACCAATATGGTGCAACTTCATCCCTTTTAATTAATTCATTTAGTTTTAAACATAATTCGTAAATTAAATTAAAAAAAAAAAATAAAATCAAAAATGCATTATTTATTCCTATTATTTATTCTCTTTGACCAAAAAAGTCCGATAATTTCGTGATGCGCAAAAAAACGTCTGGTTAAGGGGGGACATCTGAGTAACTGAAAAAAAAAAATCGGATTTTCTGAAATTTTTTTTGGCCAAATGAAAAAGCAAATCGAAAATTTGTAAAGTAGGTTTTATAATATAAGATGTGAAGTACAAAACAAAATTTTTTGGAACAAATCAAAAACAAAATGGCGGCTGTGCAGCATTTTCTCAAAACGGCTTTTTTAGTTGGCCGAGTAGAAAACTCGCACAAATCTTAACCGATCGATCTGAAATTTTGACAGTATATTCAAAATACCTATGTCTATCGACACACGTAGGATTTTTTCGATATATTGATTTTTTGCAAAATGGTGAGTGATTGAAAAAAAAATTACAATTTTCACGAAAAAACGTCACAAAATTTTTGAATAAAAAAAGTAAGCAACATTTAACTAAAATGACTGTTTCATTAGTGCTGCCAGCAGTTAGTCAAGGGACAACACATGTAAAAAAGGACAAAAAAAAAGGGCAACTTATTGTTTTAACAAATTTATGTTATTAGGTACGATTGTTTTTACTTCAGATTCACATATGTCATGATTATTTGTTAGCGGACTCAAAACTTGCAATTAAACAAACATTCTTGAAGGGATAACATTAAATGTACAAGCTCAAAGTAAGCTCATCTTGTACGTTTTTTTAGGGTCTTGGCATAAAAACAAAATTTTTTTCGAATACTTTTAAGAAAATTTTTTCAAAAAACATTTAATGAATTAATTTGCCTAAAACTCTTTGTACATTATTCATAGCAGTTGGTGATTATTATGTGTGATCCATTTAATAGCTTCAAACAATATTTTAAGCAAAATGAGATGTAACTTTTTGAGATGGATTCTTTATTTTGAATAGTATTCACGATTTTTGTGGTTAGCTCTTAAAAAAGGTAATTTAGTCTTTAAAATTAGGTAGATTCAAGCAAAAATCATTCAACTTTTCCTTCAAAAGTAATTGTCAAAAAAGGCCAGATTTCCGGACAGGGGATGTTTTAAATTTTTTCCGGCTAGGGCCGTTTTAAAAAGGACAGATCTGTCCGGAAAAAGGCCAAATTGGCAGCACTGTGTTTCATACTATTTTTTTCACGTTCTATCGTATCTGACGTTCACAGCCCATTAAAAGTACAATTTTCCTACCCAAAGGCTTAGTCTTAAAAGTTCAATTTACGAGAAACTGCGCAAAACTGCACTTTTATTTTAATAGCTCATAACAAGGATTGATTAATCTACAATATGTACTAAGTTTTAAAAAATGGACTCGGCAGGACTCACTTTAAAACTCTACTTACTTTTCATTACAAGTTTTTATTATTTTTAAGGTAAGAATTTACACAAGATTTTATGGACACCTCAATCAATTTCTACGGTTTAAACTCACAAACACTTATCAAAAATCACAAGGATTGAAAAAAAAGTGGTCAAACGACCCATTGTGCAGCCATTGTCAATGCCTTTTTTTTACTTATATAATAAATTAACTTCTCCGCGTTTGCATTAACACTCATTGCTCATGGTTAGCTGACTGTTAGTGTCTGTGAAAACTTAAATGCTGTTTATTTGCTTTAAAATTCATATAATTACCGGAAATTTTAAATTGCCTTGAGTACCCCCCGAAAGCGACACAATCAGGTCATTATACAAATTGAAACATGAAAGAGTCAGCTGCGGTTAGCGAACAGAAACCAATTTGACCTGTAAAAGTGTTAACGTAAATAAATCATTCGCATATTGCACGCATGCCTGAGCTTTAGTGACTCAAACGGGCGACCCACAAAAGTAGGCTGCACATTTTAAATTAAATTAAGTTAAGGGGTTAAGTGGGTCTCGCGCAAAAAAAAACGATTTTTTTTTATAGCCTCATAAGTTAAAAAAGAGTCTCATAAATATTATCCCAAAGTTTTAAGTCAATCCGAATAATAGTTTCGGAGACACAGTCTTAAGAATGTGCGCGCACAAGGTCAAGTGCACTGCTTATCAAAACTTTAAATCCTAAACCACGAACAATTAAACTAGAATGCTAATTAGATTTTATTTTGACCAAAAATTACACCCAAAAAGTTGAGCAGCCGCAAAACTCAACCGACCACGCCCCATTTGAGGACTTTATTTTGTTTAATGAAGGAAGTGTAGGATATTGCTTATTTGCAATTGTAATTTATTTATTTGGCTTAACACGCCATGAAGCACAAGGCTTTCACTACTCAGTGCCCCACAAACAAAACAAAAAATGTTGCATATTTTTTTTTTCTTTTTAGCATTTGTTGTTCCAATTTTAGGCAGTCACTTCCTGCTTGTCAATTGCAATGGTTTGATTAATGGCTCTGAGCAAGGGTCAAGCCATTAAGCCCCATTGTTGTCGATTTCAATTAGGAGCTGTGCTAAATTTGCATAATTAAAAGGAATAACGAGGAAGTCAAGTGGGAAACTGTTGCAAGGCTTTTATTCGATGAATAGGTTTTGTACTCTATAAGCATGAAAAGAAGGTCTTGACTTATCCCAAAATGATAGCTCTACAGTTAGTTTTTACTCTGCTTATGTCTGAAAATAAACTATTTTGTTTTGAAATAAAACTGTTTTGTTATTTTTTGGGACTAAAAATAATAAAATTGTAAAAAGTTAATGATTTAAAAATAATACTTATTTAAATTGAATTAACAAAATAATCTTACTTCCATTTTAAGTTAAGAAACAAGTTGATACGAATTTATTAAGATACATATATTAATAATATCAATAAAAGCGAAGCCAGAGTTAGTTATTGCATGCACTTTTTTGTTTTATTTAGTCTTTTGCTGCATTTTCCACTCCCTTGAATCTTATTCCTAATTCTGTTAAAAAAAGATCTTTAAATATATGAGCCCTTGATTTTGAAAGTGGTATAGTCAAAAATTTTAAAAATCTACTTTATCAGCTATTACTTATCAAATCTTAATAAAATACCATAATTTGAAGAGATTAGCATTATGCCATGCAAATTAACTATTTGTAATAGGCCAAACTCCTTCGGGTAATACGTATAACTTTATTCTTAATCTTCAACTTCTCACTTCGAACGTCAGCCACAGAGTGACGCTACGTCGCTCTCGCTCTCTTATGCTCGCTCAGTTCTGTGAGCGAGCTAGGTATACATTCGTTTGATCTTATGCTAGGTGTTCATGTTAGAAAGAGATGTCAGTATTATGCTTACAGCTAACGGAGAATTATTCTTATTGCGCCTCTTCTGCTTATTCTAGGGTACAGTGCTTGTTATGCCATGTCTAAGTAGTACAGTGGGCCTTGTATATGTATATCCTACTACAACTCGGCCGTCCTGACCGTTTGATCCCCTGATCACCGTGAAAATTTATAATTATATTTGCTAATACAAAAGGGGTTACATTTTGCCGACTAAAAACTTGTTTACATTATGGCGACTTGTGCTTATACATACTTTACAATTATTATTATTTTTTTTCTTTTTTAATTTCATAACTATATTACATAATTTGTTTATTTTTATTTCCTATCCAGTGCTTAATATTTTTAATGCTCCAAACACCTTGGTACGGGTTGCGGGATACCTGGAAACCTTCTACGTCTTTTAGTATGAATCTATCATTTCTTAATACTTTTGATATCACATAAGGACCTTTATTTTTCGGAATTAGTTTTCTTGAAACTCCCGCAGTGCTATCGAAATTCTTCACCATTACATAATCTCCTTTTTTATATTCAGAGGGCTTTTTGGCTGTCTTATCGTATTGAATTTTGTTGTATGCTTGCGCTTTTTCTTGAATTTGAGCCGCTTCAGTTCTAATTTTCTTCAAGTTTCTATCTTCTGGTGTATTGTCTAATTCTTCTAATTTTTCTCTTAACTCATCCACCATTTGTCCTCTTTGTTCTATGCCGAATAACATTTTGCTTGGAATCTGTTTAATACTACGTTGTTGTGTGTTATTTAATACATGTTCTACCTTATCTACTACTAAATCCCAGTATACACCTTTCTCTGGCTCGACTAGTTTAGCTATC
Source organism: Drosophila oshimai (assembly GCA_018150695.1). NCBI lineage: Eukaryota > Metazoa > Arthropoda > Insecta > Diptera > Drosophilidae > Drosophila > Drosophila oshimai. The sequence continues at coordinate 1,117,971 of JAECWM010000262.1, forward strand.
ATTGGTCCAAGACTTCTGTTGATTCTTTCAACCTGGCCGTTGGCCTGGGCTGATCCTGTTGCTATTTTCATATGTTTAATATCGAAATCTAACATAAACTCATCAAATTCTTTGGACGTGAAACAACTTCCCCTATCTGAAATTATGCATTTGGGTTTGCTATATGCTCTAAAATAATCCTTTAATGCTAAAATAACTTCCCGTGTATTTGTCGTTTTTGTTGTATATAAACGTACAAATTTTGTGAAACCGTCGACTATAACAAAAATATGCTTTTTTGATCTACTTGAATCGACTGGACCGTAATGATCGATGTGTATTAACTCAAAAGGCTTACTGCCCTTTGGAATGGAATGTAGAAAACCTTCTTTACCTGTTTTAGGAGAAAATGCTACACATTTTAAACAGTTTTCAATATGGCCTAAACATTTATCTTTAGCGTTAGGAAACCAATAACTTTTCGAAATAACGTCTAACATCTTGTCTCTGCCTATGTGACCGATCTCATTGTGGTATTTGTAAAGAATATGTTCTTCCATATCTGTAGGAACATAGAATAACAATCTGCCATCATTACTTTTTCTATAAACTATACCATTTCTCCAGTATAGAAAAATCCTTGCAAGACAAGGAATATACCCTAGCCGCCTTCTTGGACATAGAAGGAGCCTTCAATAACATCGACTCAAAGGCAATAACCAATGCTATGCTGAGCCTTGGAGTAGATGCTCAGTTGGTGAGATTAGTCACACAGCTGCTACTGAGCAGAAAAGTGACCTCTTCACTGGGAGCATCTACTCTGTGCAGGCATGTCAGCAGAGGTACTCCTCAAGGGGGGGTACTCTCTCCGCTTCTATGGAACCTAGCAGTAAACACGCTGCTTCGAGACATAGAAGATGGGGGGTGCAAGATTGTTGCGTATGCAGACGACGTGGTTGTTATGCTGCGGGGAAAATTTCCGCAAACCCTTTGTGACATTATGACAGTCAAACTAAGAAAACTGTCAAAATGGGCATCTGAAAGTGGGTTAAACGTAAACCCAAACAAAACCGATCTTATTCTCTTCTCCAGGAAGTATAAGATCCCTAAGTTATCTGCCCCAATACTAAATGATTCCGTTCTAGAGTTTAGCGACAGTGCAAAATACCTGGGGCTTGTACTAGACAAAAAACTGAACTGGAATCTCACTATAGCGGATAGAGTGCGTAAAGCCAACATTGCACTCTTCACCTGCAAAAAGGCAGTAGGCCTCAAATGGGGTATGTCCCCGTCTGTAGTTAGCTGGTTATACAGCGCCATAGTAAGACCCATCCTCCTGTATGGGGTATCCATTTGGTGGCCAGCGCTGCTGCACAGTTCCAAACTCAAGGCACTCAACAAGGTGCAAAGGGTAGCGCAACTATGCATGACAGGAGCTCTTAGAACAACCTCTAGTGAAGCGCTCAACGCTATTACTAGCATATCCCCAATTCTTCTGGTGGCAAAAGAAATCGCCACCATCACAGCACGACGTCTGAGAGACGCAAACTGCTGGACAATCCGTAAATACGGACACTCATCCATCCTACCAGAAGGCGCAAACATACAATTAACAGATTATTGCACACCCGTAGAACACACCTCTACAACGTTCAAAACAGCCTTCCCCTCTAGGGAGGACTGGGCGGCAAGCCCCTTTGGACAAAATGAATGTATAAATTTCTTCACAGACGGCTCCAAACTCGACAATCGAGTTGGAGGAGGAGTCTTCTGTGAACAACTTAGTATCAAAATACACTTCCGTCTTCCGGACCACTGCAGCGTTTTTTCAGGCAGAGATTCTCGCCATAAGCGAGGCTCTCAGCTGCCTACGCCACTCTAGCCTTACAAACGGTGTAATTAACATTTACTCAGACAGTCAGGCAGCAATAAAGTCAATTCGTGCGCTATCTTCAAACTCGACGATAGTGAACAACTGCCGCAAATCTCTTCAAGAGATGGCACAGCAGTTCGTTATATCCCTAATCTGGGTGCCAGGGCACCAAAATATTGAGGGGAACGAAATAGCTGATGAACTGGCCAGACGCGGCACTACCACAGTTCTCCTTCCAGACAAGGAGGACTTCCGTATGCCACTAGCCACTTTCAAGCTCAGGACAAGGGAGGGTTTTAGATCCCTTGTACAAGAAACATGGGATAATACCACTCACAGCAACATTAGTCGCCAAACATGGCCTAAGGTTGACGCCAAACGCACCAAAAGGCTTTTCAGTCTACATCGCACACAGTGCACAGCTGTAATTAGAGCAATTACAGGCCACTGGCTCGTAGGAGCCCACGCATCCCGACTTAACGTCCTAAACAACGACTTCTGCAGAAGCTGCAAAATCGAGGAAGAAGTAGAATCAGTAGAGCACTTCTTCTGCTCCTGTGTGGCCCTTATCAGGCGCAGGAAAAAGTATATAGGAGAATATTTCCTTGACAATCTAGCTGAATTAGCAGCTGTTCCCCCGAAGAAAATAGCAGGTTTCATTAGAGAAACGGGCTGGGATTCTTTATAAATTCATGGTTTAAAGGGTGCAAAAGATCCATGCGGTATCACAATGGGCCAGTGATGGCCTAAGTGGGCTGACCCTGTGTCAGCCGCCGCTCTAACCTAACCTAACCTAACCATACCATTTCTCATTTCGAACAGTTTATGTTCATTTTCCTCTAATTGTTTTTTGATCCTTTGAACTTTTGGATCCTTGGCTTGGCAAATAACTAAATTATCCTCAAACGTGTTGGTCTCCACTATTAAAATATTTGTACATCTACTAAGAGCGTCTACGTGTTGCATTTTGTTACCTTCTCTATGTATTAGCTCATAATCATAATTTTGGAGCTCAAGTGCCCATCTAGCGATGCGCGGATTAAGTTCAATTTTATTAAGTGTTAATGTAAGAGAATTACAATCAGTAATTATCTTAAAACGTTTTCCATATAAGTAAATTCTAAATCTACGCAGTGCGTGAATAATTGCCATAGTTTCAAGCTCAAAGCTATGATACTTTGATTCTGCAATAGTTGTACGCTTAGAAAAGTAAAAAATGGGGTGCAATTTTCCGTCTTCTTTCTTTTGAAAAAGTACAGCTCCAAAACCTAAAGCGCTTGCATCACAATGCAACTCTACTTCATCCTTGTAATTGTAAATAGCTAAAACTGGTGCCTGCACTAACTTCTCTTTAAGCATCAGAAAACAGTTCATTTCATTTTCTCCAAACTGAAACTTTTCGTCCTTTCTTAAAAGATCATATAACGGTTTAGCTAACGTTGAAAAATCTTTAATAAATCTGCGGAAATAAGAACACAAACCTAGAAAACTTTGAACTGACTGTGTTTTGTCTGGGGTTGGAAAATTTTGTATCGCTTCTATTCCTTTGTCGTCGGCTTTGATGCCCTCCCCGTTTATAATAAATCCTAAATATTTAATATTTGTTTGGAGAAACTCGCATTTATCCATCCTCAATTCTAACTTGTTCTGAGCTAATCTAAAAAACACATCTTTCAGAATCTGTAAATGTTCGTCAGTATCTTTGCTGGCGATCATAATGTCGTCCATGTATACAATTACTTTGTTTTCCCTAATAAGATCCTCAAATATTTTATTTACGAATCTCTGAAACACAGCTGATGCAGTTTTCAGACCCATTGGCATCCTGAGAAACTCGAATTGACCTAATGGTGTTACAAAAGAGGTGTACTTAACCGATTCCTTATTAACAAAAACATGAAAATAACCATTTTTTAAATCAAGTTTCGTAAAAACTTTTTTATCAACTAATTTGTCTAACAGGTCATCAATAAGGGGAATAGGGTAATTGTCTTTAATTAATATCTTGTTAAGTTTTCTAAAGTCTATGCATAATCTTATGTCCCCGGTTTTCTTTTTCACTAACACTATGGGTGAAGCGTATTCAGATTCGCTCGGTTGTATAATACCGTTTTTCAAATATTCATCTAACAACTGTTGTAGTTTTTCTTTTTCTGAATAAGCTAGTCGTCTTGGGGCACAACTAAACGGTTTCGATGATTCTAAACTCAATTTTATTTCACATTTAGTAAAAGGTTCTGTTGGTTTTTTTACTCTAATATAATTGCATTCAATTATCTGTTTCAGTCGATGGTTTAACTCTTGGTTGTCATTTGTACCGCATATATAATCATTTTGCTCGTCGTCTAAAAAGTTTATGTTTAACATTTCCCTAATAACCGTTTCAGTTTCATTAATTTCCTTGTTTTCTTTTTTTTCATCATCAATAACTATCTCATTAACCGTTGTGCCAATTGTTTTATCTATTATGGGACTAACCTGTTTACTAAATGCATTGCTTCCTGATTCACTTATTAAAAGACTAGCCGTTTTACTAAGTGTAGGACTAACTGTTTTACCAAATTGTTGACTAACTATTTTACTAACGATTTCTTTAACTGTTTCACTACCTGGACTAACTGTTGAACTAACTGTTTCACTAAATGTTGTACTTACTTTTGGACTAACTGGTTTACTAAACAATGGACTAACTGTTTTACTAAGCAATGGACTAACTGTTTCACTAAGTAATGGACTAACTGTTTCACTAAGCAATGGACTAGCTGTTTCACTAAGTAATGGACTAACTGTTTCACTAAGTAATGGGCTAACTGTTTCACTAAGTAATGGACTAACTGTTTTACTAAATGTTTTGTTAAGATTTTCGCGAGCACTTTCCGGGTTATTATTGACATCTAAATTGCTCTCAAATTTGTATGAGCTTGCATCATCCTTGTGTGAATCTAAATCATTAAACTTGTTATCCAAAGGTTCCACTGTAACCATATTTAAGGTGTTAAGATCTAATTTTAATGCGCAAGCATCCATAAAGTTTCTTCCAAGTACCACATCATGGCTCATAGACTCGTTTGGGACAATATATAAGTAAAAATAACATTTTATTCTCTTTTTCAAAACGTAACACAAAATTTTTCCATTAATTTGTAGCTGGCTCTTATTCAGCCCGAAATAGTTTTCGGAAACGTATTCCAGATTAACTTTAGTTGATAATGTTTTACTCTTAGCAAATGAGATTGGGCTCCCAGTGTCTATGAGGCATGCTGCAATAAATGGGGTTGCATAACTGTTGTGAAAAAATATTCTAAAATGTCTTACATAATTATTTGTATTTGCGCTCTTGCGATCCGGGCATTGTCCCACAAAGTGTCCGAAAGTCCCACAAGCGTAGCAGGATCCGCGCTCCCTCTTCGGTTTAAGGCAATCCTTGGCAAAGTGCCCCTTGGAATTGCAGTTGGCGCACCGCAGATCTTTGTTGTCTGCCGTTTTCTTCGATGCGTGTTGATAAAGATTGGCCACCTGTTTCCGTTCGGGCAAACGCACTTCCGAAAAGGCTTTCAGAATTTGCATCGGGTCGGTAAAACATTGAATGCGAGCCTGGTCTCGCAATCCTGGTGCTGGAATTCCGTCGATGATCTTCTCGAGAAGTTCCTCCATATCGATGTTTATATCGTTCGCTAGCATGACTTTATTTCAGGGACCGAAAATAATCATTATTTTTTTTTTTATTCAAATAAATCATAAACTTACAATAGTCGCAGAAGCAAACGAATTATACCATTTGGTTCCTATTTAAATCATCTTTGCATATCCGCAATGATTTGCGAATCAGTGATTTTTATTCTTTTTGCTTAGTAATAATGATTATTTTGGATTTTTATTATATTTTTCAAAAATAATAATTATTTTTGAGCGAAAAAAATGTCAATCAAATATAATGATTATTTCTGAGCGATATTTTTTTCGATCGAAAATATCACTCAAAGTCCGATTGCAGGAGTTCCATGCGGAATCATGACAAGATCTTTATATGTGCTTGTTGGGTAAGCCACGGCCTACAGTATAGGCTAACAAAAAATTATGATTTCGTTTATATCAACCTTTTTAAACTTTTTTTAAGCTTACGAGCGTTAGTTTATTGAAATTATTGGCCAGAGTTCATTGTTCAAACAATTTTTAATAAAACCAAATAAATAATTGCAGAAGTTGGAATCTTCTAAATATTAAAAAAGCTTTTTATGTGGTAAGTGGTAAAAAAATAAAAGAAAAAGTTTTCTTAGATGGGGGAAATGAACTCGTTCCTACCAAACGCTAAGCTACAACACTAACACCCAGACTACGACCTATTTGATTTTCAGGACTCATTTTGTATGTGTTATTTATAGTTAGTAAGCTATAAGCGTTAGTTTTTTTAAATTAATGGCCACAGTTAGTTGTTTAAAAATTGAATATAATTGAAACCAAATAAACATTTGCAGAAAATTAAATAGTCTTAATATTAGAAAACTGGTGCAAAACCACTTTGAGCGATATATTTTCTGTTAAAAAATATCGCTCAAAGTCCGATTGCAGGCGTTCTATACGGAATCAAGTAAAGATTTATACATGTATTTTTTGGTTTATGCACTGTCCACCATTGCAAGTAAAAAAAAACATTTTTTTTATATAATCCATTTAAAAATTGGGGGTTATTTTTCTAACAATTATAATATCTAATTTAAAGTACCCATACAAAATCGTTCTTAATGTTTCAAGCGGTGTGTTGCTGTTATTATTAAAAGAAGCGATAAAACGCTTTTTAATTAACAAATGTTATTATTTAAAAAAATTATTTTGGAAGCAAGAAATAATTTGCTTAAGTCATTTGAATTCTGCCACCTAATAGTTAAATAGGTTTTAGTCTAGGTGTTAGTGTTATAGCTTAGCGTTTGGTAGGAACGAGTTCATTTCCCCCAGCTAAGAAAACTTTTTCTTTTATTTTTTTTACCACTTACCACATAAAAAGCTTTTTTTTATATTTTGAAGATTCCAACTTCTGCAGTTACTTATTTGGTTTTATTAAAAATGGTTTAAACAATTTACTCTGGCCATTTTTTTCAATAAACTAACGCTCGTAAGCTTAAAAAATTTGTAAAATAGTATATATAAACGAAATCATAATTTTTTGTTAGCCTATACTGTAGGCCGTGGCGTAACCAACAAGCACATATAAAGATCTTGTCATGATTCCGCATGGAACTCCTGCAATCGGACTTTGAGTGATATTTTCGATCGAAAAAATATCGCTCAGAAATAATCATTATTTTTGATTGACATTTTTTTCGCTCAAAAATAATTATTATTTTTGAAAAATATAATAAAAATCTAAAATAATCATTATTACTGAGGAAATACAAATAAAAATCAAAAATAATATTTATTTTTGATTTTTTTAAATATCACTTATAATGATTACGGTCCCTGCTTTATTTTCAAAATAAGAAGCGAAACTTTCTCCTGCACGCCATTGACGACTTTGGAATGCGTTCCTCAGCTCCCCTTTAGACTGTTTAACTCCGAATGCCACGATCAGTTGTTCACAAAGGCGATCTGCTGGTTCCAGAATACGTGTGGCATTTGCGTGCAGCCAGCGTTGAGCATTTCCCTTTAGTTTGGAAATCAGTAGCAAACGCACAACAAATGCGTCTAAATTGTAGACCTTCGTAATGTTTTGCAGTTGTGTTACCCAGTTTCTAGCACACTGGTTGCCGTCGAAATCCATTGTTACTTCTTTTGCTAATGCAAGCGATGCTGCCGGCGATTCTAAGACTTTGTTTACATTTGCGATGTGACGTTGATCATCACTGTCTGTGGTCATCTTTCCAACACTGTTTTTCTCTGTTTGAATTTTAACGTTGGTGCTGTTAACGTTAACAGCGTCGTTTTCGGCGCGACTGTTAAGATTGTCGAAATTGCTGTTGGTGACGTCACGGATTTGGCGAACATGATTTTGTTTGTTCATGGTGACGTCATTGATCTCGGCATGAATCCGATGCAATACGGACTTACTTGCGTTGATTTCGTCACGTACCTTTTGTAAAATGGCTTTTTCGGTATCCAAAAGGGAGAGCTGCTCCATGCCGATATCGTCTCCAGTCTGTGATGTCATCGAATTAGAATCGGCCAACATATCTTGCAAGTCCTCGTCATCTAACTGTCGTTCTAACGATGCGGCTCCATCCATCTCCTCTAACGGTTGAGAAATTTTTTCCTTTTCGTTTTCTTGTGGCTGCTCTTCTTGATTATTTGCTAATTTTGGCGCGGCGCCGCGTGTCTGTGGTGAAATAGCCTGTAGACGAGCTATTAACTCCACTTTTGAGCCCGAGGTTTGTAGCCCAAGTACCGCTAGCCAGTTTTTTAGCTGAACTACGGTGAATTGATTTAGTTCTTTGTCAGGCATTGTGAGTAAGGACCACTTCTGATGTTGTAATAGGCCAAACTCCTTCGGGTAATACGTATAACTTTATTCTTAATCTTCAACTTCTCACTTCGAACGTCAGCCACAGAGTGACGCTACGTCGCTCTCGCTCTCTTATGCTCGCTCAGTTCTGTGAGCGAGCTAGGTGTTCATGTTAGAAAGAGATGTCAGTATTATGCTTACAGCTAACGGAGAATTATTCTTATTGCGCCTCTTCTGCTTATTCTAGGGTACAGTGCTTGTTATGCCATGTCTAAGTAGTACAGTGGGCCTTGTATATGTATATCCTACTACATATTTAAAATTAGTTTCTTTTTTAGTTGTTAACTGAAATACAGACATTGTTCGTTTTGATAGTGGTATAAGTCATTAAATCATTACATTAACATAGCTTTAATGTGGTTAAAAATTGTTCAGTCATCTGATAATAATGTTGAAACAATTGAACATCAATTTATGGTATCCGGCCATTCTTTTTTGCCAAATGATCGCGATTTTGGTTTGATAGAAACTAAAATTAAAAAATCGAATTTTTTATAAATCCCTGAGCATTATTATAATTTAATAAAATCATGTAAGATGAAAAACACATTTTCGGTAGTACAAATGGATCAAAAAGATTTTATTTCTACAAGACAACTTAAAGAATCAACGTATAATAGAAAGAAAAACATCAATGGAGAAGCTGTGCCTTGGTTACAAATACAATGGATCAAATTTCTAAAAATTGTCCCAAATAAGATGTTTTATAAAACTTCCTTGTATGACAACTCCGAATTCAAAGTATTAGACCTCTCACCTAAAAAAGAAAGACCTAGAATATATGAAAATATTGATTTACTTTTATTATACACAACCATTAGACCAATAATATGATGGATTAATAATTAATTAATTACTAAAAAAATTGTTTCTTTGGTGTATAAGTCATTTATAAAGTCATGCAGCTAATTTTGAAAGTGGTACAAGTCATTTAAACCTTTCAAAACCACATTTTCTTTTAAAAATGGCTATAAATTGACTTATACCACTTTCAAAATCATGGGCTCATATAGAGGAACTCCCATTCACCTTAAGGTTTCTTTTAGCGGGATGCTTTGCCAAACGGACTGCAGAATCGACTTGTTGATTATCGATTAAGCTATTTACACAGATGTTCCTGACCCGTTAACCTTTGATGTTCTTCGGAATAGGACGTAGATAACAGTTTAACGTCAAAACATTCAAACAAATCTCCGGCCATTTAAAATGGCTTAAAGGCCATAGCTGCAGCCCTTTATTGCCACATGGTGTGTTGCCTTTTTCAGTAGACACAACAGAAGACGGAATTACTTTTCCGCAACCTCCCATCCAATAGGTTCAATTTTCTAGGGATGAGAATAAATAAGAGTAAATTTGCATATGAAATTGGGGCGAGAGGGTAGGGCCTGCGAAACAAGTTGTGCTATCAAATTACGTAAACTTTGTCATAAATAAAACATTTAGCAGTCGTATCCGAGTCAAGAATTTGATTTGATGTGACAAATTTATCAATCCGGCGAGCGCTTTTTTTGCCGTCTCAACTCTACCCCTATTCTGTCACGGCCTAGTTGTTTGGCCCCCTCTTTTTTGACCTGTTCACTTTGTTATATTAACAGCATGGAAAAGCTTTCTTTTTTGTGTTGGCGGCTGGCGCGACATATTAATTATTCAATTTGATTTTTTTTTTGCTAGCTGCGGGAAAAACAAAAACAGTTAGGATGACGGCCTGGTTTTTGGGCTATTCACGCGCGTCGATTTGGGTGATTTAACGCAAATTGCCTTGTATTGTTATTAACTTCTTGTAGCTGATTGTGTTGCTTTTTGATGGCTCGCCTGCTTGCAAGTAATTATAAGGAAAGATAAACAAAGATAAATTATGCACGTTTTGTGGGCTTTGTAATGTTGTAAATAGTCCCAACATTAAAATATTATCAGGATTTAGGGAAAGTTTTCAGTCCGGAACGTTTTAGTCCTGTTAAGTGTTGCTTAAAAACAAAAACTATAATTGAACTGGAGTGGGGCGGAGTGTGGACAAACCAGGTTGGGGGGCTGATCAGCGGGTGCTGGGTCGGCCGTAGAATTTTCCCTCGGGTAGAATGTGTAGCCAAAAAATGATGAATTTCACTTTTGAACTTGGTTCACTTTTATTCTTCTGCGAACTGGCTTTGTACATAGGTAGCTTAGGATTAACATAGAAATATGGGGGTGAGTACTTCCAGAGCGGTTCGGAGAGCGGAGTGGAGACCCTTAACAGAGCGAGAGAGCGAGATGCGAGCGATCTGGAAGAAACTGCTTTCTCGACTGCTAAGACTCCAGGGCCGCTTGGAAGGGAACTGGGAGGGCCGTTTAAAGGCAAACTGGAAGCGCCGTTTGGCGCGAACATTCTCCCCCCCCTTGCGAGGGTAAGCGTAGCAAAACATCAGGAAATTTGTGCTCCGGAAAGCGTTGGATACGCTGAGCGCTCGTTGATATGCAAAAGAGTGTGGTGGTCCTGTCCACACGTCTGGCAACGGTCGCCACTTCGACACGATCCTGCGGAATGTTCGTGGGCCAAACAATTGGTGCAATACTTGTTGTAGTGTACTGCCTGGAGCCGTGCCTCTGCGCTTAGCCGCAGGAAACGGTGGCATTTTCTTAGTGCATGATTTCCCTGGCAGACTCGGCATTGGTAGGATAAAATACCTCGGGAACGTCTGCTTTGCGCGGCGGGATATGGAACCCAATAATTGGTCGAATCGGGAGCGTGGGAAACTCGCGCAGAGAAGTTGGAAATCTTAGTTTTGATTGTGGCGGATGATTGCCTTGGAGGATCAGGATAGATCGGTACACTGGAGGAAGAGTTGCTTGGATGCAACAACGTGTGATGTCGATTGCGGCAAGTAGAACAGCTGTGGACGCTGGAGCAATTCTGGAGTGTATGGCCTTTTGCAAAGCAATTAAGGCACAACTGCTTGCTTTGGATATAGGATGACCGATCGGTTACATCCATCTGTAGGAAGCGTGGACATATACGTACTGGATGGTTCTCTTTGAAACACAAATCGCAGCTTTTAGGAACCATTGGAATAATCTTCGTTGTAAAAGAATTTATTCTTGGCGCTGGCAAGTAGGAGTTCGTTTCTTTTGGCTGACTCTTTGGAAATGTACATATTTTTGAAGGCTGAATAGAGTCTATGGCCTCTAAGGTTCGATGGCGCTCAGATAGGAAAGAAATAAGGTCTAGCCATTTGGGAATTGCGGTTTTATTTTGTATGGACTGCTCCCATAACGAGAGCGTGATTTTTGGAAGCTTCGTGGAGCATAAATAAACCAGGAGACAATCCCAACTCTCAGTGGTAATGTCGGACATTTTTAGAGAGGTTAAACAAGTTTGAATAGTACTTTGAAGCTCCTTCAAGGACGACGCAGATTCTTGAGCTATGGATTGTAAATCAAACAATTTTTTCAGTTGGCTGTTTACCAGGGATCGCTTATTTTCGAAACGCTCAGTAAGGTTATCCCAAGCTGAGCGGAAGCCATCGTTGGTGAGAGGCGAATTGGAAACTATGGCATGAGCTTCGCCCCTTGTCTTGGCATTTAAATGGAACAGCTTTTCAACAGGAGTCAGCCTTGGATTGTCTATATAGACGGCTGTGAAAAGGTCCCGGAAAGTCGGCCAGCGAAGATAATCGCCCGAGAAAACTTCCGTATCGCATGGAGGAAGCCGACAGCCAGACGAAATGGAATTTTGGGAGGGACTAGATTGGACTTGAGAAGAGCCCTTTTCGATCTGCTCCCCGAGTACGGCGGCACACTTTTCATAGACTGAGTAGCAGTATTCGTGTTTTGCCCGCAGAGTAGGCAACGTGTCCGTCGCACCCTCAACACCAACTGAAACAAGCTCGGAGCAGGCTTCGAATTCTTTTTCGACCTTATCCCATAGAAGTCGGACTTGGTCGCGACGAACTTTGCACGTGTATACGGATGGATTTGACGCCTCTGGAACGCTGATGCTGGCCACAAACTGGCACAGACGATCAGTTGTGACAATGAATTTGTTTAATGCAACAGTTGGCGCAGTAGAAGCCATTTTCTGTGCAGAAGAAGCGGACTTGGGATTCAAATTTGGAACTTTTGGAGTAGCTGACTTCACCACAGTTTTGGGAACGCTCTTGCTGCTTTTCGATGTCAGCGGTGTAAGCGTGGACTTCGATTTGTCCATGGGTGAAGTTACAACGTTCTTTTTGTTCTCAACAGGCATGTTTAAACAAAGAAACGAATATAAATATGATAGATTCTGAACTGAATTGTTTAAGCGGATCGATATTTAATTATAATCGTGAATTGGAATGATTGGAATGGAACACGCTGGGTTTTTATTCGGAGCTTGGCTTGGGAGGAGGAATAACTCCCAAACAATAACCAGAAAATAAAAAGTTCACACTGCTGCACAGTTGGAAAATTGCGGCGCAGTTTCGGATTGCTTTTTATATACACGATGATTTTTAAATGTTGTTTGCAAAATAGAAAAATATTTTTGTAATGCAAAAAAATATTAAATAGGCCACGGAGGTAAATAATTGAATCGAATTGAATAGAAAATATTTTGTAATGCAAAAAAATATTAAATAGGCCACGGAGGTTAATAATTGAATCGATTTTTATCGGTAATCGGATTTCAAATTATTTTGATGGTGGAAATATTGTATATTTGGAAGAGGTTTATTTGGACACAAACCTTTTGAATGCAGTTCTGGGGAGTCGGAATTTTTGTATGTATGCGTGGGAGTTTCTGCATATGCAAAAAATATGTAAACAAATGATATTTTTGATGTTTATGTTTTCAGCGCCGGCCGCGGAATACCTTTAAAATCTTTATTAGGAGGTAGGGCCGACGTGGGTTTTTTCTTGGAAGCTGGAAAAATGTATATGGATGTTTTGATCTGTGTGTTTCCAAAATATTGGATGTATGTGCATATAGTGTTATAGTTGGATGTGTATATATGTGTGTTTTGGAAGTTGGAACAAATATGTAAATGTATGGATGTATGCGGGAACTGTGATAGCTTTGTGCTTTTCGTGGGGTGTATGTACGTATATGTGTGTATGTTTTTGCGGGAACTTGGAAATATTTTCGCAATTTTTTTAATTTGGACGTTGGAAATTGGAAGTATTTTTGTGGACTGTAAAATTTTGAATTTTTTGTTGGAAATTGTTTACATACTTGCGCATACAAGGATATGCTTACGCAAATATTAAACTTCAGTCTTGGAAATGTACATCAATACGCAAAGCTGGATGTAGCTTTACGTATGTATGTACATAGACTTGTAAATTGAAACGGAGAGAAAATTGCTTGGAATAAAAGCGATTGGAAATGGCCAAACAGATACGAGAAAAAATTGGATTTTTTTCTCTGGAAATATCTGATTGGAATGGAAATTGGAAAATCTGTACTTATCTTGATTTTCCTTACTCCACCGTCGAACACTGGAACTTGGTTGTATCCGGTTCGAAGGACCATGAACTGGAGTGGGGCGGAGTGTGGACAAACCAGGTTGGGGGGCTGATCAGCGGGTGCTGGGTCGGCCGTAGAATTTTCCCTCGGGTAGAATGTGTAGCCAAAAAATGATGAATTTCACTTTTGAACTTGGTTCACTTTTATTCTTCTGCGAACTGGCTTTGTACATAGGTAGCTTAGGATTAACATAGAAATATGGGGGTGAGTACTTCCAGAGCGGTTCGGAGAGCGGAGTGGAGACCCTTAACAGAGCGAGAGAGCGAGATGCGAGCGATCTGGAAGAAACTGCTTTCTCGACTGCTAAGACTCCAGGGCCGCTTGGAAGGGAACTGGGAGGGCCGTTTAAAGGCAAACTGGAAGCGCCGTTTGGCGCGAACAATAATAATATATATATATATATATATAATATAAACTTTAATATAAACTATAACAATATTTATTATGGACTTAAAAAATTTTAAAATAAAAGGTGTATAGCTCAGAGTAATAGACAATCTATTTTCGATACAATTCTCAACGCGCATCTATAAATTAAGTCCAGCGAATGAAATGTATGTAAATCTTGGCAGCTCGCTGTTTTGTTTCTTTTTAAAAGCCTTTGTGTTGTATACATTTTTCGTAGCTGAAAATTGGAAATGTTTCACTGCGTTCAACTTCACTGACAGTGCGTGGCAAATTGCTTTCCAGTTTGAAGTCTGGCATGTCTGCAGAACAGAGAGAACACACATGACGCTCCACAAAAATATAAAGTAAAAGTAAATTAAATATATTTTTAAATTTACTGATAAAAAGGATAAGTGAATTTAAAAGTCAATTAAGTATAAATATATTATAAATTTCAATTATATAATACTTTCTTTTTTCTCTGCACAACCAATATCTAGAATAATAGCAAACAATTTTGGTTTTGCCTTGCTGCATTTTATCCGTTTTATTTCAATAAATGCGGAAGAAAAGAACAGGTTGTAAGTAGGAGCGATAATATAGCACCCTTTTATTTCATGTGCATGGCACGAAATGGCATAATGCATTGGAATTATGAATCACCTCCCTTTCCCCTCGCTACGAATAAAAAGCAAAGAAAAGCTTAAAAAAGCTTAGATTAATACAGAAAAATCTCCCATTTTCTCGGCTTTTACGAATTGTGCACACGGCGTATGCATAACAAACGTGCCTTTCCCCATGACATTAATGCCTATGCATCGATCATCCCCACTGCCAGGAATTCTGACGGTAAATATAATAGTGCGTTGGAATAATCAAGTGACTTCAGTCTACTCGCGATTTAAATAAGGCAGCAGAAGCCTTTTAAAAAATCGTAAACTTTCCAGCCCCGTAAGTCGACTATTTGGTTGAGAAAAAAAAATGTTAGTACGGAAATGAAATTTACCAGTTTTTGGTTGAGATTGAGAGATTAACTCAGCCAAAAATTCAGTAGGTATTTCTACTTTAACTCCTCCGGGAATAGTTCGGAGATCTTGTACTATTAGGTTCGAAATATAAATTTTCTTTGAAAAAAATATTTAACAAAACAAGGTTAACTATAAATTAAATTGAACATAAATACGTTTTTATTAATTTTTTTTATAATTTCATAAATTGTTCAGCTTCAGAATGCTATTGGAATAACTTTTTATATTCAATCAAATTGATGACTTAATTTTAATGATTAATTTTATTGTCTTCACACTGAACTTCCATCATTGGGCATTTTGTAAATATTTTTTGTCGTGTTCGTTTTTCTTTCTGTGGCAGAAGAAGCAGAAAAGTCTGAAGATGAGTGAACTAAAGTTGGAAGTAGCAGTTTTTCGTACCACTCCCCTTAACTTTCCACCATTTAGCCAACTTTGTCAGTTGTAATAACTTTTGCTACACACCAACCAACAGATTGTAATGCTCTTCTTGGCTCTGCTCTTTGCAGGTCAACTTTCTTGTACAATGTCGTAAAACAGAATCGGCCAAAGGAAAAGTCAATTGGCAGCTAAGTTTGCTGGGCAATTGGCCAAAAAAATAGACAGCCGGTGGGCCCATAGAGGCAGGCATAGAGGGCCTTGACCGAAACTCTAATAACTCTCTTTTTAGTTTAGGATTTCATTTTCGAAAACCAGAAAATATCTCCTGGTCGTAACCCTTAGGAGACTCAACCAATTTAATTTGTCCAAGTTTTTTTTCTGGCCCTTTGTTTATTTACAGCGTTTGTTTCAAAAGTCTAAAATCGTTTCAATTTAGTTACCCTTATTTTGCTCAAAAACAGGACTTTAACTGCTTATGTTAACATAAAAAATGTATAAATTTGCCACATTTTCCCCATAAATTAACAAATAAAGTACATGACACGTGCCTCCAGAGTTAAATCGGTAAACTAACACAGTTTAAAAGTGAATGAATTCAATTCCCTAAACTAAAATCTGATCAATTAAAAACGAAGCGCTTAATGCAATTTATTTATATTTTAGGCATCCGAAAACAAATAGTTCACGTGGAGAAGAGTCATTGGAAATAATTAAATTTTTGGCGCGGCGAATGAAGAAGGAAAACTCAAAACAAAAAAAACGGGAAACAAATAAACCGAAAATATAATCGACAGAGCGTGCACATGTTTCAAAGTTATATTGAATTAAAACAAAAAGGCGGCAACAGCGACAGCGACACTTTGCAATATCCGTTAAAGCGCAACAGTTTTAATTAAATAACGCCAATATATCAAAAGAGTTAAAATACAGCCTGGAAAGTTTTGGGGAACTTCCATAAAATGAAAAAATGGAAGCAATCAATCAATCAATTTGTTCTATGTATATTTTCCTGTTCGAGAGAACGGAACATTTCACCCGGTAGGTTTTGATTTGGACAGTATTTTATCCCATTTTCCAATGGTCATTAATAACTTATTTCCGGTCGCTTTTTCGCGTTTTCCAATTACCAATTTTAAATATTGATTATCATTGATTTAGCGGAGAAGGTCAAAAATGAATATTGTTTATGTGCTTATTCCACTCTTATATTCAGTAAGCGATTTTCGATTGCGATTCAGATTCTCTGCTCTGTAAATACCACAAATTAATATGTACGAGTTTCAGCACATCATTGAAGGAATGTCAATACGAATACATTAAGGGCTCATGTGCAAAGAAATTGCATATTTACGTTTGCCAGAGGTTGGCAAACGTAAAATGAAATTAAATAAATAATTGCAAAGGCCCAGAAATGCCACTGGTCACTGGTCAAAAACGCAGCAAGTTGTGTATTTTCCAGACGTTGCCTAAAACGCCTGCATTTCTAAGGAGTGGGGTTGGGAATGTCGTAGAAATTCACCCACCACACATCCTGCCTCAAGGACAAGGGGGTTAAATCTTGTTTCTAAAACATTATTATTAGGAATACAGAACTTTTTTTTGATTAAAAATTTAAAATTGTTCTACTAAAACTTCAGCTTCGACTCCAAAGCTTTTTTTAAATCGAATTTATTTATCGTTTGTCTTGGGGTAAGTTCGAGTTAAATTGGCGAAAGCCAAGACGAGTCAAATTTCACTTAACTTTTAGCTTGTCTTGCCATAACTTCAAACTTTTGTTAACTATTAACATATTTAAAACTTATTTTGGAGCGTTGAAGTGCCCTAGATCTTGGTCGCGTTTTAAAATATTCTTGTGATTTTCTGGCAACGGGAAAGTACACCTTTTGCGGATGATATGCTGAGCAAATTGTGTGCAATATGCAAATTCTGAGTTGCAACAAACTTAACTCCTTGAAGTTTGTGACTTTCCATATTGTCTTACCTTTGTTCACATTTTGTTTTATATAAAGCTCGTATTGTGTTTATCTTCCGCACGAAAAGCCAACACATATGTTTCCTGTTTGGTTGGTTAGCTTTTTGCTTGCTTTAACTTTTCAGTTGTTTCCATTTGAGTCCCGGAATAATGGCTCCCTTAAATAACTTTATGGCATCCACAGGGCGTGTGCTCAATGGTTACCCCACTCACGAGATTGAAAATTCATTTTTGGGGCTATAACAATGATCCTTTCCATATCCATCGTCTCCGGAATATGCTGCACGAAAATTCATGCGAATTGAAAGTCGCTATTAAATATGTGCCCGCTGATATCTTTTGAAGGTATATCAGTACGTATGATGATGTCTAAGGGCGGAAAGTGGGTGGAATGTGGGTGGTAGAGGAAGACTCGCGGACGCGTTGACAACTCCAATACAGGTGTACCATGCGAATGCTGTCAACAGCAATTGCAATTCATGTAGAGGGCCCACGTGTGGGTTTTTGTGGGTGGGCGAATGACAGGCAGACGTTTCATGTTTTCTTTCATTTTTTAATGCATTCTTTACTTTTTTATTTTTATAACAAGGGTATGCAGTGTGTACTAGACTTAAGTGGAGTTGAGTACTCAACGGAAAGTTAAATAGGAGTACTTCTTCAAGGTGCCATTCATACTCGTTTCATTGAAATTTTAAAGAATAACAAAAGTATTTTGTCTAGGGATCAAAACTGTTTTAACCTTTTAACCAAACCTTTAACCTTTTAACCAAAAAAATTGTCAGAATTTTTTTCCAGATAGAACTGTATTTTAATCTTTAATGAAAATCCTTAATATGTTATTCACCTTTATCGTAAAATTTAACAATTAGTTTTTTAATATATATTTTTTTAATTAAAATTAAACTGGGAAAAACAAATATTTTAATTTTTTTGTTATATGTTTTTGTAAAAGAAATTCAAGGAAAATTAAAAATAAAAGTTGTAATTCGAAATTTGGTTTGAACATTAATTAGTTAAGAACAAAGTTAGACTTTATGCTGTACTTAACCTCAAAAACCATATGGCAAAATGGCATTGTCCAAAGAAGCCGATTCTTCTATATGCAACGACGGCAGGAAACTGTTCCTGAAGCCTGTTTTTTTTTTTCATACCAAACAAGGACCCCAATGACAACCAAAATTCTGCTGCTGATGCTGCTTGTTTTTCCCATTTTTCCTTCAGTTGTGCTAGCTGCTGTGCACGATCTCCCTCACTCGTACTGTTTTTTGCATTTGCTCTCTCACGCAAATGGCAATTTTTAATAAAATTGATGAAAAACGTTTTCAAAGCCACGCCTCGGATTTCTATATATTACCTTTTTCCCATCTCTCAAGTCATGTCAACAATTGAATTTTAAACGATTATTCCTGCACGTTGCCGCGCCATCCGTTGGTTGTCAATACCTAAAAGGCATTCATATTTTTGCCACAAAATATAAATTTGTTCAACATGTATTTAAAGCACAGTAAATTATTTTTCGGAGTGGTTTTTTAACCTGCCTTCCGGCACATATTTCGGCATGTAATCCCACAGAGTGCATTTATAGAAAATTCACTTTTCGCAGGAAGCATTCGCCGCAGGGCCTTCTCAAAATTGGAATTCTTGCGAAAGGTTCGCAATTTTTCAACTTAATTAAATGCATTTGCAATTGCATATTTTCGGTCTTGGGAGGGCTGTGCCTTATATCAGCTGCTGCTCAAGTATTTAATGAGTATTAGTTTTGTTTGGGCCTGCCTACATTTACGACTATTACATATTTACAACTTGCCAAGTGCTATAAACTGGACTTGCTCCTTTTGGATCTGTTTTCTTTTTGAGCCATCGTTACAAGGATTTGAAACTAAATCCAAACCTAATCACCATTCTCTTACCGTCTTCCAAAAATTCCCCAAGATGGAATTTGATGCCCATAAAAACCGCAGCTTTCTGGTGCAGAATTACTATTGTAAAGACATGGTGATTTCATGGTGTATTAAGTAACAACTTCAAAACTCAAGTGCAATCGTGCTCGTGCTACCATTATACTTGTGTTTCCCATGTTATCCGTTAATTGATTGCGCTTCTCATTACGGACTGACAACTTAAATCAGCCACGATTATACATGCTGAAAATGTTGGCAGCAAGACCAATCTTATTTTTAGTGTAAGTGGAAAGTTTAATACTTTTTTTTCTTTTTTACTTTCTAAAGGTGAAAATTAAATTCTTTGAATACTATTGGTCAAAACTCAAGTAAGAGATAATGTAAGGTCTAAAAAATGTATCTAAATGCAGCTATTTCGACAAGACAAAGTGAGAAAACTACGCAGTTAAAGTTTTATTCAGAGAATCTTCCTCTAATGTTTGTTTCTAATATAGTTTCGCACACAAACTCGATAGCACGAACTGACAGAAGCTGCTTAAGTTTCTTTGTTGTCACTATTTGTTAACAAGCACTATAAAGTACAAGGATATTTGAAGAAGAAATCCCAGAATGAGAAGCGGGAGTCTTTTCATCTGGGACAGAGTTATCATGAAATATGCAGCTAATTACGTGTGAGTTACTCACAGCCACCCAACTATTCTGGAGCTACACTTTAACTACTAGAAAAATCAAAAGTGCATGTTGTACACAGAGAACAAATATTTTCGACAAAATGTTACAGAAAATTCGATTTATTTCAACTTTTTTCCAATTTCATTTTAACCCTTCTGAGAGCGGAAGGAACATTTTTGTTCCAATTCGATTTTGCTTGTAAATATCTCGGGTCGTGTAAAAGCTATCGATCTGAAATTTTCTGACAACTCGTCTTCAACGATTCTAAACAAGTTTGCCGATTTTTAAATAAATCTGTGGGTAATCTTGGATTTTATTAGGGAAAACTTTTTTTAACTACGTTGTTGAGCGGAAGACACAAATTTGTGCATCGTGTTTGAACCGCGTATATCTTAAAAACCTTTATTCAGAAAAATTTGAAATTTTTAATGAATATGTATTAACTCAAAACCATTAAATTTAAAATTTAAGTTTTTAAATTAATCCTACACTAAAAAAAATGTTTAAGTTTTACCTTGAAAAAAAAAATTGCAGGTTAGATTAATTACGTAAAACTCGCAAACTGATCAAACAATTGAAAAACGTGATATACTACGTTATAGGGCTTTCAATAAGCTTTCCAAAATGGTCAATTGTGTCATACCCTTCTTTGGTAAAACTTTAAGAAAAAAAACCAATATTGTTGAAAAATTGCATTTATTTTGTACAAATTTGATTAATAATACCACAAATATACTAGAAAACTAGTATTATTTTTATTTCAAAATTATAATTCTTATAAAAATAAGTTGTTTTAATCCCATAATTATTACTAAAAATGTCCAAAAAAGGGTATTTGTGGTTTTAGGTACTCTTGCTAATAAAAGTAACGGTCACAAATCACTCAAATCATTTATGACCGCCAGGTGCAGCTGCCGACAGCTCCTTTTGGAATGACCCAAAAAAGGGTTGATGGTAAAACAAACTACCTGCACACATTTTTTGCACGTTTTTAGACCTTTGAACTACTTTTATAGTGACTTCTTCTAAAGAAAGGTATGACACATTTGACCTTTTTGGAAAGCTTATTAAAAGTCCTATAACGTAGTATACCACGTTTTTCAATTGTTTGATCTGTTTGCGAGTTTTACGTAACTAATCTCACCTGCAATTTTTTTTCCAAGGTAAAACTTAAAAATTTTTTTTAGTGTAGGATTAATTTAAAAATTAAAATTTTAAATTGAATGATTTTGAGTTAATACATATTCAGTAAAAATTTCAAATTTTTCTGAATAAAGGTTTTTCAGATATACGCGTTTCAAACACGATGCACAAATTTGTGTCTTCCGCTCAACAACGTATAAAAAATCTTCCGCTCACAGAAGGGTTAACTTGTTTACCTTTTTGATTTTAAAACCCGTTCGATTTCTTTGCCGACCTAAACAACAAATAAGGTGCAGTACCAATCATTATTTAAAAGATCTAAATAAAACAAATGAAAATAATAAAAACAAATTGCCTAGAAATTTATCTTGCAGTTCAAACACAATAATATTGTTTTTAAGATAACTAATATAGGTCTCGAACAACAAAATATTTATTTAAAAATACAGCCATGGACAAAAATATTTACACAACGTGCATTTTCTGCATGTTCCACAATTGGAGCCCTGTATTTCTGGCAGGGAAGGGGCAAGGGGGAAAATAAAAGTTGTTATTGCAAAGCCTAGTCTATGCAGAACAACATGCAAAAGGATTTATGGTTTACAAATAGGCGCAATTAAGCGGATGGCTCTCACTTGACAAAAGTATTTACACACTTTTTTCTCTCGCGTTAAGTATTTACACACTGTAGTTTTTAATTGATTTTTGACCTTTTTATTTAATTTTATCAATATGTGAATGTGAATTTGCAAAGGCAAAATGAGATAAGTAAACATGAAGAGTAAACAGCCAGAGAAACAAAGAAATGAAGTGAAGCAGAAAAAAATTCTTATATCAAACTGCTGTGGCTACGTGCTGAATTTTCAACTTGTTCATTTTTGAAAAACTTACAGTGCACAAAAGTTTGCACAGCACCCAAATTCTCGCAAGTTTCCTGGTGCCAGCTTATATTTGGTGATAACTTAAGTCGGAAAAGTTCAAGGAGATTCTTGCTTCGCTTTGTTCGCACGTAAACCAAATCTGACTCCAAGTAAAGTGCTGCCCTTCTCTTGAACAAACTAACATTGCAATTATAACACGAAATACGAATCCAAATCCGAAAAGCAATCAAAGCCACCCAAAAATTCTGAGAATGCAATTAAGGCCGAAGAAATGGGGCTAAATAATACGGGTGCCATAAAGTGAATAAAAATACGCAATTTCGTGGCACAGTCGGTCATGTAAGTTTACACACGCACACCCTGAAAATAAAATCATTGTCAATTCATAAAACTCTGCAAAAATGTTACAAATATTTTCATATGCAGAAGCATCCATATGACTCAGACGCACGCATAATTCTTCATTGACACATACTTTCAAATATAGGGGTAGTTGGGGTGAAAGGCAGAAAGTGGCATGGCCAGGCCTTTAGGCTTAGCCCCTGGTAGCCATGTCGTTTATTCAAGATGACAGTAAGAGCAGAGGAAGCAGTCGCAGTTCCCGTTTTGGTCAAGAGTACAATACATATTGCAGTCACTGTCATGGACTTTTTCACTGCCTTTTAAGTGATGTTCAAGTGGACGCTGACCTTGTTATTGCCACCTCGATTTTAATTGACATTTATTAATTGGAAAGCAATATTTCGCCTGCCAAAGGACCAGGACCTCATTCCCTTCTTGGGTGCTTGCCATGCAGGACGACTTATCTCTGAAGCAAATGGGGCAGCACGGAGCGAAAACACGCGGCACGGGGCAGCTGGTCACCCGGTAGTCAGTAATGCAGGCAGCGATGAATGGCGTTCAACAGCTGAAATCGCAGAAATATTCCAACAGTTGTGCTCAGCTTCACCCACCTTATCTATCCCTCATCCCATTAAAAAATAAAAAATTTTAATGTTTTAGATGGCAGGCTCAAAAGGCACCAACATCATCATTATCCGCATCTACAGTCACGTTTCGAGGGCAAGTTGATAACACCTGTCTCTCCCGACACTGAGACACCTCCGTGTCTACCCGGGCAATAAACATTAAAAGCTCATACTTTTTACGAGCAGCAAGCTGCACTAGGATGCCATGAAGGGTCCTTGATCCTGCCACATGCTTAACGGCTGCCTGGCACACGATGCGTATGTGAAACATTGCACAAACACGCGAGCGGTTGCGAAATTTGATAGTTTACTTTGCATGACTGCTATACTCTTTTGGGTAGCTAAAGTTACACAGTGAGCTGCCAAGCGCACGCGTTTATAGGTTTATATATTTTTACTGCTGAATGTTTTAATGACACAAGCATTTCAACTTTGAGTTGCCCCCAGGAGGGACCCCAACCGCAGATTCAGGAGCTGGCCCTGCAACCATGACCTGCTATCTATCACAAACACACACAAAGCTTGTACGTGAGCACGTGTGTTTACGTTTCAAATTTATAACACAATTCGGTGGGTGTATATGGGGAAAAAAATTAGGTGAGGGAAAATATGAACGAGCAGCGAGGAAGACAAAGCAATACATTTCGTTCAGTTCAGTTCAGGTAGCCTGTCAGTTAAATGAGATCCTTAGGGAACTGACTTCCTTGCTGTGTTGCTGTTGTGATTTCGGCCTGGCAGACAACGTTCACTGGGATTGCACTCACATGTTCCTTGTTCCTGGTTTCCCATTCTCAAATCACGCTCCCGACATCCACTCAAAACTCAACTACACAATAAATTATATAAATTACAAAAATGTTTGCAAAATGGAGGTGATAATCTTAAACGTAAGAAAACATGCGACTCTACAAAAATGCACCTTGTTTTTGGTGTAGACAATTTTTTTGAATTTTTAAAGCTTGTTTCCAACAAATCATTTTTTGCGAATAGAGGTGAGCAACACTACAAAAACAAGAATAACTTATATTTTACTTAAGATGTAATAGAAAATTAAATGCAGATCTAAAGAACGCTATTAAGGTTATCTTATATTATTCGTCACAATGAAGTGGAGTACCCACCTACGAAAATATTTTAAATCAGCTGATTAAATGTAGTGATTTTCTTCAAAACGTAATGTCACAAATACCACACCGAAAAAAAAATTGTCATCAATATGCCCCTATTTATTAAATGCCCCTTATTAAACTGACACGAATTTTTTTATTTCTAGTGTCAATTTGATACTATTTTGTAATTTTGTAAAAGTATAGTGTCAAATCGACATTTTTCAAACTTAAGCTGAAAATAAAAAAAAAAAGTAAATAAGAATTAAAATAAAATGCGCTCAAAAATACACACAATTAGTATACATTTTTTATTTTATTATTTTTTAGTTACAAAACCATAAATTTTTTTTATAATAACTACTATTTTTCCGGCAGCAAACAGATAAATTTCTTCTTCTTTCTTGTCGTCCGTAATCTGTAAATATAACAAGAAAGAACGCTATAGTCGGGCTTCCCGACTATAAGATTTGCGATACTCATTGCTACTTTCAAGCGCAATCAATTTTTAGCGCCCTCTTCAAAAAAAATGGTTAGCCTACTTTCGGGCGCAATAAAAATTTTATTACGCACTTGTATACAAAATTTCTTGAAAATGGGCAGATTTTCAAAATTTTTAGATAATTGAATAGATATTTTCAATACCAATAATATTTATAAGGCCCACTTTTCTCTAGCATTAAAAATGTGGACACCACAGATTTTCGCGGTTTGGGGGCGGTAAAAGGGGCGTGGTCAAGTTTTGAAACAAACTTGATCTACGCGTTGTTTCTAGAAGTCTGTGTGCAAAATTTGGTGGTTCTAGCTTTTATAGTTCCCGAGATCTCGACGTTTGTACGGACGGACGGACAGACGGACGGACAGACAGACATTTGATCGTTTACAGTATTTGCTTACTCTTCGAGTATCGCAAATAAACATTGTAAATAAAGCGTAATTTCTTATACAAATGTACATATGTATGTGTTCATAAATTTGCGGATTCATAAATAGATACACGTGTTTATATGTATGTTCATGCATACATACAAATGTATGTAATTTTCTTATTGTGAGTTTTTTTACAGCGCTCAATTTTTTTTATAGAAATTTAGGCTTGTATTAATATCTATTTGTTTACAAACTTAGGATTTTACTCACCTGATGATTGTTATAAGGAGACAAATACTATTTGTCCAAGAACTTACGCGCAAGCGCGACCACTTAACACAATAAAAACAAGAAAGAACGCTATAGTCGGGTTTCCCGACTATAAGATTTGCGATACTCATTGCCCTCTTTAAAAACAGCTAGCTAGCCCTCTTCAATAATGTGTAGCCTACTTTCATGCGCAATCAGTTTTAAGCGCCCTCTCTTAAGGGGTTACGCCACCCTGAACGCGTGAAAATGGGACACTTATTCAGAAATTTTTTTTGACCTTACTATTGTAGATAAGACTTTTTCACTTTTATTTCTAGTTAATACATATAATGAACTTTATAAATATTCAAAAATGTATTATTTTAAAATAAAAAATGGCGGGGATATGAGCAGTGGCATTCACCAGTTTTTCCAGAGCACTCCTTGATGGTGGGCATGATTCAGCTGCCAATTTTTATCTGAATCAAGTGAACAACATTTTTCTTAAAAAATGATATATTTTTAGCAGAGTCACGTAGCCGTTTTGGGAAAAAAAAATTTTTTGGCAAATGAGAGCACTTCAAAAATTTATTTCATTTTTGGGCGAAAATTATCGTATAAAAATTTGCATAAAAAATTTTCTAATTATTCAATCGAAAAATCCTACGTGACTCTGTGGAGAATATATATAAGAAGATGTGTTTTAATTTTCAAGTCAATCGATTGAACAGTTTTTGAGTTATCATGCCCACCGTCTCGAAAATGTGGTTTTGAGAAAAACGCAAAAGAAGACACACAGCGCCTGCCGACGCTCTCCTGCCGCGCTGACTGCTAGTGAACATAACTTTCCTAATAAGTAAGATATTGTCTTCGGAGACGGCTTGAAATACTCGGAAATATATAGGCAACTAAACTAAGAAATAAAAAAAAATCGATTTTTCAAAAACTTCAGGGTGGCGTAACCCCTTAAAAAAAAAGTTTTGCCTACTTTTGAGCGCAATAAAAATTTTCAACGCATTTGTATACGCAATTTCTTGAAAATGGTCAGATTTTAAATTTTTTTAGATATTTGGGTAGGATTTTTCAATACGAACAACATTTGTAAGGGCTACTTTTCTCTAGCACTAAAAATGTGGACACCACAGAGTTTTTTCCGGTTTGTGGGCGTAAAAAGGGGCGTGGTCAGGTTTTGAAACAAACTTGATCTGCGCTTTGCTAATACAAGTCTGTGGCCAAAATTTGGTGGTTCTAGCTCTTATAGTTCCCGAGATCTCGACGTTTGTACGGACGGACAGACAGACGGACGGACAGACAGACATTTGCAACGTTTACAGTATTTGCTTACTCTTCGAGTATCGCAAATAAAAACGGAGTCCAAATCGGTAGAACGATAGCCACGCGACATATGACGTGTACGCGATATGTGTATGCGATATGTGTATGCGGTATGCGTGCGATGTGTGTGCGATATCTGTACTTCGAATTTCGAGAATCGAAACTTCGATTTGTGGTGTCTAAACGACAGGTTGACAGGTTGATACTATTTAGGGTCAAAATGCATTCTTAACACTTTTTCTTGACCGATTGACACTGATTTAGTGTCAAGTTGACACTAGAAAGTTGAAACTAGGGCTAGTGGCGTTTTGAACCACACTTATCAATTTGACACTTAGAGATTTTTTTTGGGTGCACGCGTTAAGAACGAAAACTATGTATGCAGTTGTGCTAAGGATACTCTGCTTCAACATAATTTAATGCCCACAGGACTGCACCAAAAACAGTGTTGCCATGTGTTATTTTCAGTATTTAATTTGCTGCACAGAGAGAATTCTGACGTTCTCAACTTAAAAAAAAATATATATTTACAGTTACTTTAAAACTTAATATTAAGTTAACTTTCATCTCAAAATGAGTCCAAAATGATCTTGATTTGAGACCAAATAAACTTAGTTTGAGAACAGATCGAACTCAAAAAGGTCAGGTGGTAAGACCAAAATGTTCTTGATTAAAGGACAAAACAATTTCATTTTTTAAAAATTTGATTTAAATATGTTCTTGATTTAAGAGTAATATGTTCTTAAAAATGTAACGGAATCAACTTGATTTGAGTTTTTTTGTTCATACATTTTTGTTCAACATTCAACTCAATCTGAGAATTTTCGTGCTTGCACTGTTTTCAAGCACGAAAGTTCTCAGTTTGAGTGCAATGTTCTTGATTATTTTTCTCTGTGTGTGAACGAAAATAATAATACTGCCTACAGAAGTCCATTAAATGGACTGTCATTTCACTCAATATAAAAATATATGTCATAAAAAAAAATCCTCAGCTTAACAATAGCAAATTTCGAGCAATAAACCATTCAAAGCCAGCAGAACGAGTGTTTTTGGGGACATAGGAAAAAGAGTAAAAGCCGCACTATTTACTCTTTACCCTTAAACCTCAATTTAATTTATTTAACTCGTGCCCGTTTTTGTGTTGCTCTAATAGAGACCCACTCAACGAAATGCAAATTCCTGGCAACGAACCAAAATTGGGAATAGTGCAAAGGGACGAATAATATAACTGAGTTAGAGAAATGGTGTCTGACGCAATGTGCAAGTTCTACCTCGTCCATCCATTGGTATTCTACTAAGTGTCACTATGTAACATAAGTGAATAGTTATTCATTGTTAGTCATTGCACAGATCCCGACTCATCATCCTTCACCAAGTCATGATTACACGACATCAGTGATGTTTATTGAGTTGAAAGTTCTTAATTAAAATGTGACTATTGTAGGTGTTATTCATCTTAAAGCTTTTGACATAAACCAAACAAATATATAAATATTTAATTTTCATAATAAATTTCAAAAACCTCCTCGAGGCTCGGCAATTGCAAGCCAGTTTGCATTTTGCGGATTGCGCCAGCTGTAAATACGCAATCCCCATTTCGCCACTCGACATTTTATGCCGTCACTTGTGGGACTTCAAATAAGTGTCTACATTGCGGTTTCTGGTCAGACGCAAAATAAACCCAAAAACAATTAACCCATTTATTGAGACACGCAGCTGCTGATTGATAAAGTTGCTTGCGTAACGCAGAGAATGCACCACACCTGAAAATCGTTACCGAATATGTGTAAATATAAATTCAATAACCGATCACAAAAAGAAACAAACCCAATTTAAATTCTACAAAATGCTGGCCTTTAATCAGGTCAGTCAGGCTTTTAGGCCCAATAACATGCTGACCCTTTTCCAAGTCTTTAAACACATTTCTTTCATTTTATTTTATTTCTGTCTGTCTTTAAACACATTTCTTTCCGATAAAAGGTGCAAGAAAAGGGACAAAGGGGCGTGGACAGAAAAGACTAAATATTCTTATTGGAAAAGCTGTAGTGATCATTGATGAAATCGACACAATAACACCTTATAAACAATAACAGGCGGCAATGAGTCAGCCAAGAAGCAAAAACCTACCAGGGAAATAATTAAAATTATTATGCAAATGGTGCAATAAAATTATTATATTTATAACAATCATTTAAGTTACTCACTAGCTTTTGTAAAGTGACATATAAATAAATGAAATTGACATATAAATAAGCTGTACCCAGCATCAAACAATTACGCACAAAAGAGTATTCTAGTCTAAAACGGTTTAAATATCTGCTCAAGCATTCTGAACAAACTTGAGCGGCAAACAATGCTTTTATGTAAACTTCAACCCAAGCCAAAGATGATAAACCTTGCCAGCTCCAGAACATAAGCCAGAAAACAGAGACGGAGGGACACTAAGGACTCTCAGGACAGCCAGGAACAGAACAAACTTCTTGTTTTAATTTTACTTTAAGTCTGAAACATACACACACTCTCAGCAGAGGAAACCATCTTCACAAAAAACACACTTATTTAAGGTACTCATATTAGCTCGTAACTTGTATGTATGAATTTTCCCAATATTTCATAACAAGAATTGTGCTTGTGTGTAAGCATTACTGGGTATACCCCATACGTGTTTGAGTTCCGGGCTGTTCCTGTTGTCGTGTCGTATCGCATGTTTTGTCATACGAAGTAGCTATGCAAAGACAAACAAGCTGCACAAATATGTTGTCATTCCAGGTTGAAGATAACAAGAGATAAAGCCAGCAAATAGGATGTTAAGCTCTTAAATTGCCCTAGACAGCCGGGAAATGTGTCTTGATTTTAAGATAGAATATGTGTACTTATATGTATACTTTGATTTCCTACAAAAAAAAATTACAAGAAAATAATGCGGGGAAGAAGCATTTGAAAAAAATTATTCGGGTCAATTTTTACGGAGAATATGATCCACTCTGGTGGAAAGCTGTGAAGCATCCTTTCAGTGTATTTCCATTTTTTTGGCTTGCTTTTTCTTTCATTTGTTCAGAGGTAATTATGTGAGCAAGTAAGCTACTCTCGATTGACGCTAATTAATGAACACCATTGAAAATAATTATGTGTGAAGTAAAAAAAGCGCATATTAGAGCTAATTTAATAAGTCCCCATACACAATTTTAATTTTCATTCCGTGTAATTTGCGTGGATAATTTACATGCACGGCAGGTGTAAAAAAAAGATGCTCCTCCATATTCCCCTGCTAATAATTTTGCTCCTGGGGCGAGATGAAATTAATATTGCAGCATCATTTAAGCTTAATTAAAACATCCCAGGCGATGATGGCCAATACTGGCGAACACTGCCAGCCATAAAGGCCTCCCAATGCACCGTGCTCAACATAAATAAATGAGTGAGATTGGGAGGTGGAGTGGTTTTGTGGTGTGGATGATCTGGTTTGAGTGCCTGAGTTTTGGGATTTGTCCTTGAATATTCGAGTGCCAGTAGCTTAGTGCCAAGTTAATTTCCACCCAACTCACGATTCCAGGCATTAAATCGCTTAGACAATGTCAAAAGGCACCATTAATCAAGACTTCCCTCGTCATCCGAAAAGAGTACTTCAATAAAGCAGTTCAAAGCAGAAAGAAAATGATAGATAAAAAAAGGGTATAGACTTTACGACACCAAGTGCTCAATGTTTTGGTAAATTTTTTTTGAAAGCTTTTGAAAAAAATACAAAAATCAAAACCTTTTATATTAGTTAAACAAAATGATTGGTTTACATGTGTCTTAAATCAAGAATCCTCATCACCTCAAGCGAGGCCTTTTCCTTGTAGAGGATCGTAAGCTTAAAAAAAAGCGCAGATTTTGTTTGATTATTACACCTCTTTAAGCAACTTATAAATCCTGAAAATCGTTGTCACCGTTATAAAAAATCCCCCGGCTTGCAATATATATAAACAAAACTGATAATAGGAAAAAAAAACATGTACATATAAAAGAGAAGCAGAACTCCAAAAAAACTTGATTCTTATTACACACCCACACATAAGCAGGCAGTTATAAGAAGTAAAATGCGCTTAGCTTTACCAGATAAATTTATCGAGTCAACGGTGCAGAGTGTTGCACATCACGCGTCATTTCCGCCGAATTTCAGGACCAAGGACCACTTTTTCCAAGTGAAATGGAAAAAAAAATGCCGAAACAAATGACTGAAAATTAAAAAGGTTTTTTTTACTAACCCGGGCGCATCCACATGCACATTCAGTGAAAATGTGGGAAAAGTCACTCGACTCGTCCCACATCTGCACCATTCAACGGTGGTCATCGAATTCAAATTTACCGCTCTTTAAAGCCCTATAGGTCGGCCTAACGGTCCTGTAAATGAAGAAAATAGTACCTACAATTTATATTTTTAAATAGAAAAATATTTTTATACAAATTCATAATTTGTGTACAAAGTGTAAGGCACAATTCGTAGGTATATTAAATTAATTTTGAGCCCAATAGTGAACTCCTAATGAAGGTTCTTCCACGGCTAATAATTATCAGTAACTGTCTTATTGTCCTAAATGTAAAGTCCTCTGAAAATTTAATTGCAACAATTACATGTTAATAAAATCGTATATCCTATTTAATCAACTGGTGTATTACGAGGCTCTTTTTAGAAATTCAGGTAACAGGTACTTCGTAATTATTTGCATACCCAAAGCAGTTAGCAATTACCAAGCCTTAATAGCTGCGTTTTGAGACTAAAATCTACATTAACATGAGTGCAGTTAGCAAGCCACTAAGCTGAGTAGGGACAAACACACATGTTCTGCGAGTTGCAGGATGTAGGATACAGGGTACTGGATACAGTCATACTAAGCAATTATTTACAGATGTATTAGTGGTGACTGTGAACTAGCAGATGGCAATTGCAGTGGTGAAGCTTAGTTAAGGTTTACATTCACTCAAATAAATGGGAGAGTAGAAGATTTTTTCAGGTTTCTATTGTATTATGAAGCCAAAAGTTAATGGTAAGCATCTAAAAATTTATGTAAACGCGAAATATTTAGGCATATTTCTTTCAATATTATTTTACAAAAATGATCTAACAAATGTTCCATAATATATAAACAAGTTTATTTTTTTTAAGGTTTCATTAAAATTAAACATTCATTAAGTAAACTTTGCTTTTATGCGTGCGTTAAGGGCGTGCATGTGGAAATCTGTTTTCGAATGAATGCAGACTTTAATCCTTGAAATACGATATGAGTGCAAATATTTGCATAACCATGAGCTCGACAGTGAAAAGGGTTTAACGTAGAAAAAGAAAGGGTGACTTTCGCTTTCGGTCTGTGTGTGTGTGTTTGAGCACCCAGTCGGAAGTTTTGGTGCGGTCGGCGTTCGGCATGCATCCGGAACGCATCCCGATCGCATCTTTTTCCACAGTAAAATATGCGATGCAATTGGACAGCATCCAGTTGGCATGCTGGATGCAACCCAAGTCATCACTTCCCTATAGCTTCTTTTGGAAGGCAAAAAAGGTGCGGTCCGTGCAATCGTAGCTTCTCTTACGACGCAGCCGAACCCTTGCCGAAATCCGAACGCTTGCCGATCGTTCGTGTTTTTTTTCGATCGGTGCAATTATAGCTTCCATAGGAACGCATCTGGAACGTATCCATGGCATGCAAAATATGAAATGAAAGTCTATAAAACGGTGGTCTTGAAAAACAAATGAAAAGAACAAAAGAGATATTGCAAGAACGCGCGCGGTTTTTCGTTTCTTATGCATTTCTTTTTCACTTGCTTTTTGGAATTTGACCAGTTAAGTGTAATTTTTTCGGTTAAACCAATTTTAATCGTTTTATTTGTTTATAGTTCTTTAAAACAAACCAAGTGCTCTTCTTTGCCAAGTAAGTATAGTGCGGTGATTAGTGAAAATAAAAAATAAACAATATTATCTCTTGACGAGGTAAAATATCAATAACCAACCAAAAATAATTTTGTGTGAGTACTGTAATAAAGAAAGTGCTTTTAAAATAATTCTTACTCGACCACTCATAACATTTAATTGTTTAAGATTTTAGCCTATGTACAGTGTTCGTACGTACCTGTAGTGTGCCGAATAAGAATTTATCACAACATTATACAAACTAATTATTGTTTTTATTTTTTGTATGACCTCATGGATGGATTTTGACTATGGAAGAACTTCAACATCAAAAACAATTGTAAGTATTAAATTTAATTTTTATTTTTGTGTAATTAAGGTGCGGTTTCTCTCTTTTTGTTCTCTGTTTGTTTTCGTTTCTGTTTGGGCTGGACCTAAATCTAAATATTTCTGGACTTGAGGTTGAAAACCGACGGCAAAAATGAACAAAGGACCGGACAAGGACAACGATTTTGAAAATAATGGCGAAGTAGTTGATTAAGTATAATTAATTTTAGTATAATTTAATTTAGTATAATTTAATTTTAGTTTGTTTGAAAATATTGAAAAGATTAAAAAAATTAAAGAATGAATAATAAAATTAAATAAAAAAACACATTTTTAAATCGACTACAACTAATTTTTTCACTCGTGAGAGTCGCATCCAGAACACTCCAAATGATACGTTCCGGAACGCACTTTTTGGAACGCATCCAGAACACACCAAAAGATACGTTCCGGAACGCACCTTTTGGAACGCATCCAGAACACACCAAAAGATACGTTCCGGAACGCACTTTTTGGAAGGGAAAAATGGAAACCAATCCCGAACGTTTCCCGAAGTTGCACACATGCCCGATGCATGAAAAGGGAGCGCTCCAGGGAGCGATGAATCGGATAGCATCCGGCGTGTTCCGCTTTGCTGTAAAAAGGAAGCGAGAAAGTCACCGATCGGGCATGCATGCATGCATGCTTCGGATGCTATCCATCACCCCTTATGGATGCGTTCCACTTCCGACTGGGCAGTGACACAATTCCGCTGGAAAAACATGTGTGAGTGTGTGCACTTGTTCTTGTTAACCGCAAACACTTTAACATTTTGCTTGAAGGTTGTCTCCGTTTTCCCTTCACACCTTTTACCATGTCGTCACAAAGAACAGGATCCCCAGGGTCCAGTAGCAGACACAGTGGCTGTAGCTCTAGAAAACATGAATAAAAATACATTCGACAATAACCTTCGGTCATCATTCTAATCGAGAATAAGCGACTGTCTTATACCACTGCCTGGGGCCACTTAGACTCCCCTTTGAAACTAGAGTGATACATGAGTTCAAACTTAACCTAAACGACAAATGCATCTAGTCATTTTGTGTCGTTTGCACTTTACTCAAATTTATTTCCAACTTGCATTTGTGACTGTTTTCAGCTCTTAGCTTATTCTCACTAAAATTCTTTCTAACTTCCCCTCTCTCCCTTTGCAGACATGACAAATGGCGGTGTGCATGAACCTTTTAAGGGCTACAGCTCGCTGGAGGACCTGCTGACCACCACTCCACTGCTGGCCAGGCTGCGATGCTCCTACCTACCACCCCCACCGAATCTTACACCCACCCCAAGTGGATGGAGCCCTAATTCGATCCCTTGATGCCGAGCAATGTCACCGCCCTGATGGGAAAGTCCGCCTATCTTAGCTGCCGTGTGCGAAATTTGGCTAACAAAACGGTGAGTTTTGGCTTTTCAAAATTTGGAAAAAAAAAAACCTAAGATGAATTTAATTTTAATGATTAAAATTAGGTTAACAATCTTTATTTAGACAAAACTACTCAACAAACAAAAAATGTTAATAAGAGTTTTGAGTCAAGTTTTTCAGTGTTAAATTGTTGTTATCGTTCGTGAAAACATCGAGCAGGCACCTTGCCATTTAAGTTTGCTTCATCTTTAGGTAAGAATAATTTATTTTTTCGTGCGCATTTTGCGTAAATTTGTTGGGTGATTTTCTAACCGACGCGTAGAACAAATTATAAGTCCCCTAGCATGACAGGAAAATTTTTAATTAGTTTTGGAACATTCTGGCCCGTTGCTTTTCCATGCCTTTGATTTTTACGCTAGTTGTAAGATGTTTTTTGTCTTCCGGAATTTTGGTTATTCCCATTTTGCCCCTCTTTTTAAACGCTTTATATTAGTTTCACTTGTGCCTGGCTATCTGGCTATCTGGCTGGCTGCGTAACACTTTTTGGTTTGCATGCAGGCCTGCCAACTTGTTTTTTTACCGATAGTTTATCGATATCTATAAAAGAGCGCGCTCTTTTAAACCGGAAAGCGTTTTTTTTTAGTTTTTTTAAACTATTAATATTATTTTATTTTAAATTAAGCATTTCACAAAACCGTCATGTCAAAAATTGCTTATAACATTCAAAATAGAAAATACCAAATTTTTGACTAATTTTCATAATCGAAATATTAATTTTTATTATTATTATGGTATTATAAAACATCGCGTGTATGGCAAAAAGTTGGCAGCTCTTGTGGTCGGTAAAAGTACAGGCTTAAAGAAGAAGATAAATTGTAAGAAAATATGGAAAAATTCAATAGATTTTAATTTTATTTACTTCCAGGGGGAAAGTATGGGACAGCAAAGCCACTGTACTGCTCATTTTTATTCAAGCAAACTTGTAGATTTTGCAAAAGGATTCGCTCTGGGGGGCTGATTTCTTGTGGCGGCCGCTTGTGAACAGCCCTTGAGTACAAAGGTGTGTGTCTTCCGAACATTAAGTTTGAGACGGTTTCTGGAGCACCGAGGGCGTTTTTTTTTTTTTTTTTTTTCTCGAAATTTGTACAAAAACTGTCCTCAAAACCGTCGTCGGTTTCTGTGGCACCCCGCTATGTATATCGTTTTTCAAAAAAAGGAAAACAAAACACCAAGTCCTGGACATGTTTAGTTTTTATCATTCGCGCGTTTGTTTGCGGACTCCTGCTCACCGGTACCGGGGAAAAGTGGCGATTTCCCCGCCCATAACACCCAACTTTTATGTTGGTAATCTGTTGGATTGTCCCTCCTAAATAGGGATGTCGAAAATATATCAAAATATCATATAATCGATATTTTTGCGAAAAAATAAATATTTTTTTGGTGATATTTTTTTTGAACAAATATCAGGTATTATCGATTTTTTTTCAGATTTTTTTTGATACTTTTAAGCTGTCACACTTTTCGTCGGGACAAGAATAAATACATATGTGAAACATGAGCGTCGCTAAAAATTTTTTTTTCGCAAGTGGTAATGAATCAGCCAAGTGTAACATTTGTGATCGAAACATAAAAACAAGTGGCAATAGCTCAAATCTGCTATCACATTTAAAAAACAAACACCAAGACGCCTATATTAAGTGCTTAAACAAAGTAAGTAAAAAGAGCGCATATGCATATGTATATGTATGTATGTGTGTAGTACAGCATAGCATTCACAGTGCAAGAAAACGCGGTCATAAAATGCGGGGGAGATAGCGGCATATGTATGT
Organism: Drosophila oshimai; assembly: GCA_018150695.1. Classification (NCBI taxonomy): domain Eukaryota; kingdom Metazoa; phylum Arthropoda; class Insecta; order Diptera; family Drosophilidae; genus Drosophila; species Drosophila oshimai. The sequence continues at coordinate 1,154,130 of JAECWM010000262.1, forward strand.
ACATATGCCGCTGTTTCCCGCGCATTTTATGACCGCCCTTTTTGCATTAATTAATTTATTAATTAATTAATATAAACTAAAAATTAAAATTTAAGATCGTATGTGGGTTAATGTTTAGGGTTTATTGCTAATTCAGCTTAAAATTAAAAAAAAAGTAATACTACAAAAAAATATCAAAAATATCTGATAAATCGATATTTTTTTTATGATACATCAAATATTATTTATTTCTGTTGTTAGCTTGCGCTTGTTTCCTTTGTTTATCTGCTTTAATTGCTCTCTTTCCCGATTTTCGGAGTCACAAAGGTCGGCCGTAGGGAACCTGCTGCTTTTAAAGCTTAAAGTTTTGTGATTCCTGGTGTCACCAGCAGACCGTACACAAAATTCTACACATGTTCATGTGTACGAGAGTAGCATTTTAAAAACGTTTGTTTAATGAAACGTACAGTCGTTAAAAGTGACTGGGAGTTCCTGAACTTTTTTAATATGTCTTAAAGGAGAGTTTATGAAAAATTAGGCAGGCGATTATTGAGCGGCACACACGTCTGATCCCAGAAGATGCTTATTTGGCTAGAAATTTGCATTTAGATTATCCCTTTGACGGGGGGAAAGCCCGATGCCAAAAAAAGCAAAGGCGGTAACTGAGTTAGAGATGCTGACGGCCTTGCAGGATGCCGTTTTCAGGCGCAATTTTTAGTTCCTTGCTAAGCAAAAGGGGAACAAGTGGCAGTCGGCAGACCCAGAAGTTCACCCCTGTTGGCTAACACATATATCAAATGTTCAACGTGAGGGGGTCCTGCCTTTTTGAGTCCTTGCCGTGCCACGCCCCCTCTCAGCACTCTCAATTGCAGTTGAGCGCAAAATTATTTAAACAATTTCATGAAATTACTTGCACTGCATGCGTCAACAGCACTTGACTCAAAGTCCGGGTTTCGCGAGTGCTAAAGTTGCAATGCCACAGAGCCACGTGCACCTCCCTTTTTTCACCAACCTTTTGGCACCATTCTGATGCATCACCGCCTGGGAACTCAGTAGGGTTTCCCTTTTAGCACCACTTGCAACTTGATGCGGAATGTTAAGCTGTTGTTTCTGCTTCTGAAGTTGTATACAAAGAGAAATACATTGCAGCATATTCGCATTTCAATTTGTAAATAAAAAAGTCTATCCTATAACTCTAGTGTCAAGAAACTCTTAGCTTCGTTATACACAATTCGATGTTAACTGTTTTTTTAATAGTTAATGAATAATAAGAGTTACAATTTTTTTTTTAATTTAATTTTACTTTACAAAGAGCACAAGTAATATATTTAGAGATTGTCGTATTAAAAAATAAAATTTCATATATTTTGAACACTTTAGTTTAATGTGAAAACTAAAAACGTTTGATGTTCCAAAATACAATTAAAAACTTAATTAAATTATTAAACATTTAAAATAATTTATATTCTTTTGTATTGGAAAAAAATGAATATATATATATATATTTTTTCCAATACAAAAGGATGACGAGAATAAATGACCAATTTTGATTAGTTTTTTTTTCCTCTGCAGTTACTGCAAAGGCTGCCAATTACTTGGTGGGCCGCGGATGGGGATCTGGGGGCGCGGCTCCATTACAAAACCACATGCAACACAGCGTGCACTTGTTAATTACGCTTTAATTTGTTGCGTAAAATCTTTGTTTAATGTCGGCGTTGTCGTTTCGTTGCGAGTTTGCAAGAATTTTCAAAAGTGCGAGTTCCATGTTTTGCTCACTTTTATGCACTCTCTGTGCTCTTTATAGAACCCCCGAACCTAACACACACATTTCATTCCCAAAACCCAACAGGGTTCATTGCTGAATGCGGCCCTTGAAATTATGCAACACGATTGCGTTTAATTAAATGTGCACACGCGTTCTTTTCACAAGGAGAAATTAACATAAACAGGAGTGGGGTGCAGTTGGCTGTCAAGTACGAAAATTTTGCATTTACATTTGCCTTCATAAGTTTACACAAGCCGCCCCCTTTCAGCTTACAAAGTTATCTTTGTGCACGGCAAACTACTTAAAAGTTTGTAATAAGTAAGCAAAGCCAAAACAACTCGAGCACGGCCCAAATCTCCACCGGATTCAGATCTCCAGCGACTCCGCTTAGATTTGCAAAGGCAAGGCAAAAAACTAGCAGTGTGTTCCACGTTGCCTATACGTCACGTACGCCAGACCAAAAATATGCAAAATTTTGTTATCGTACGCTGTTTTATTGTGACTTAATATAATTATCAATGAAAGAGACAAGCTTTTTATAACCCAAGTGGATATTGTTTAGTTAAGCCTGTGTTCGAGTTCAAATATTTGGCATTGTTTTGGCCTTTTACAGGTGTCCTGGATCCGACACCGCGACATCCACATACTGACTGTGGGAGCGTACACCTACACGTCGGATCAGCGGTTCCAGGCGACCCACCACCAGGACACCGAGGACTGGACGCTGCAGATAAAGTGGGCACAAAAGCGGGACGCTGGGATGTACGAGTGCCAGATATCCACGCAGCCGGTGCGCAGCTAATTCGTCTGCCTGAACGTTGTCGGTGAGTTGAGGGGGTCCTTAAATATGAATAACAAATCGGGTTATAAAAAAAAACCCTATATGTCGTCACAATGAACAAAAGGCCCACGGTTAAAAAAAAAAAAAACAAGAAAGAACGCTATAGTCGGGTTTCCCGATCATAAGATTTGCAAAACTCATTGCCCTCTTTAAAAACAGCTAGCTAGCCCTCTTTAAAAAAAAATTAGCCTACTTTCGAGCGCAATAAAAATTTTTACGCACTTGTAAACACAATTTCTTGAAAATGGCCAGATTTTCAAACTATTTATATATTTAGGTAGATATTTTCAATAAAATCATCATTTATGAGGGCCACTTTTCTCTAGCATTAAAAATGTGGACACCACAGAGTTTCGTGGTTTGTGGGCGTAAAATAGGGCGTGGTCAGGTTTTGAAACAAACTTGATCTGCGCTTTGCCTATAGAAGTCTGTGTGCAAAATTTGGTGGTTCTAGCTCTTATAGTCCCCGAGATCTCGATGTTTGTGCGGACGGACGGACAGACAGACGGACGGACAGACAGACATTCCAACGTTTACAGTATTTGCTTACTCTTCGAGTATCGCAAATAATTAGAAAAACTAAGTTGTTGAACAAATAAATTACACACAGCAAACAAGTGAGCAACACGCTCGACCAAGACTAGATATTGTCGATGGAACGTCGAGGACTTGATTTAACAGTACTAGCCAACGAACAGAGCCCACATGGCCACCTTACATTTTTTCGACAGTTATTTTTCATGCAGTTACATTTCCTCCCCTTTCTTTTTATTTTTCGGTTTCTCCAGTGCCAATGGCCACCATCCTGGGAGGTCCTGACCTTCATGTTGACAAAGGCAGCAGCATAAATCTCACTTGCACTATGAAGTTCAGCCTAGAACCACCGTCCGACATCTTCTGGTATCATCACGAGGAGGTTATTAAAGTTCGTGGTTAATAGCAGAACTTAACTTCTTAGTAAAATGGGGAAAAACTCAAATACTTTGTGAAATCGGGGAAAACGATAACATACGTTGACAATTCCAATTTGAATATGTTAAAAAAAATGTTCAGCTTAAAATAACGGAACTCTCAATGTAAACATATTTTCAGAAAGAAATCAAAGCCTTAAAAAATCGTAATGTAATTTGCTAAATAAGTTAAAATAACATTTAAAATGTATCATATTTATAAACAGTCTTGAATACTTGGAAAAAGACTTACAACGGGTGTAATTCCTTTAGGGAATTCCTTTAGGGAATTCCGCGAAAATCCGTGAGGTTTTTCACGGAAAAACTATAATAAAAAATGCGACTACGCTTAGCAGCCTAGCTGGGGAATTTCCAATTGAACAAAAACAACGCAGCAGTCAGATTTTAATCCATTTATTGCGCTGGCGCAGCCAGCGGTTTCAAGCGATAACGAACGACTGGCCTGCTCACACGAGCAGTGCCAAAAATTACAAGAGTTCCGAAGTTGCAAAGCTTATCAGTAGAAGAGTAAGCGACTTAGCTCTGTGTTAAGCTTGAGTGCTTATCAGTAAAAGAGTAAGCGACTCAGCTATGGAATAAGCTTGAGCGCAAACCCAATGGCGAATATGACCATTACGTTTTGTTTACATTTTAGATAATTCTTTTCATATTTAAATTCATGTTTTTCTATTTTTAATAATTACAAAATAAGGCTACTGATCCAACATTCCGGCCCCGTTGAAGGGCTCCGGCGCTTTAACTTCCTCGTTTGTGCTGCTTATTGGCAGCAACGCCAGTTTGTGGATTGCGCGCTTGATGACGCCTCCAGACGTCCGAATTTCGGCAACACGCACTCTGCCGTCCTCGCCGAGTGTTGTTGCCACCACGCGCCCTGTAAGCCACCGTTGCGGCGGCAGATTGTCCTCGTGGACGAGAACAAGGCACCCAATCTTAAGATCGGGGCCTTCGATGCTCCATTTGTTGCGCTGCTGCAGGCTGGCAAGGTAATCCTTGGACCAGCTTTGCCAAAATTGCTGCTTGAGAGCAGACAGCATTCGCCACCGCTTCAAATATCCGAAGCTGGCCTTGCTGCAGATTCCGTTTGTTTCGGATTCTGGCGGCAGCGTAAGAAGAGGCTGACCGATCAGCAAATGTCCTGGTGTTAGAGCCTCTCCATCGTTGGGGTCGTTGCCAGGCGATGCAATCGGACGGGAATTGAGCAGCGCTTCTACCTCCACCAGGTGGGTGCTCAACTCGTCTGCTGTAAGCCTGGCGTTGCCGACCCCTCGCAGCAAGCGATGCTTGGCTGCCTTGACGGCTGCCTCCCATAGTCCGCCGAAGTGTGGTGACCTCGGTGGGATGAAGGACCATTCGACGCCCCTCTGAGCCGCGTACGTCGTCAGTTGATCCTGATTCCGGTGAAACGCTACGTGCAGCTCTTCGAGAACCTTGCTCGCTCCCACGAAATTGGTGGCGTTGTCGCTGTAAACCTTCTCCGGAAGACCTCTCCGTCCGACGAACCTTTTGAAAACAGATAAAAAGCTGTCAGTAGATAGATCGACAACGAGCTCAAGATGAACAGCTTTTGACGAAAAACAAACGAAGACAGCCACATAAGTCTTAATGGGGGTTTCCCACGGATCTTCAGCGAGACATAAAATGGGCCGCAGAAGTCCACCCCACAAATCAAAAAGGGTCGAGCTTTCCTAACCCGATCGGCGGGCAAATTGCCCATTATCTGACCAAGTAGCTTGGGCTTATAACGGAAACAGTGGACGCAGTCACGGACAATCCTTGTACACGCCTCTCGCGCGTTGATAAGCCAAATCTGCTGCCTCAAGAGTGATACCATCACTTTGGCGCCTGCATGATAATGAGTCCGATGCAAATTGCGAAGAAAGAGGGTAACAAATTGTGACTTCTGAGACAGCAATAATGGAAATTTGGCATCATAACGAATAGGCGCATTACCCAACCTCCCTCCAACACGAATTAATCGAAAGGTCATACCATCAAGCTCGCTTGTGTGTATGAAGGGATTTAGACGTTGAAGATGTGAGGCCAAACATTCCGATTTCTCTAACTTGACGTATTCTGAACCAAACTCAAGGTTTTGAAGTATTTGGACCAGCCTAACGAACGATATTTTTAGTTCTTGTGCCGAAATATTCACGTCTCGAAGCCGCTTTTTCCCTTGAATGAACCGATTTACGTATGCCATGATCCGAAGTAGTTTATTATATGACGAGCATCTTTTAATAAGATCAGTAAACACGTTCGGTTGGCTTTTTGTTATGGAACATACTGCCACACTTTTCTTGTTCTCGGACAGCTGTAAATCAGGGGAAACTTCAATCTGATGAAGACGAGGCCACTCGTCTTGACTTCCGAGCAAGAATTTTGGTCCATTCTCCCACAGAGTACACTTCAAACCATCTATGTCTGTTCCACGTGACACCAAATCAGCCGGATTCTCTTCAGTAGGCACATGACGCCAGACTACATTTTCTGAGAGCTCTTGGATCTCAGAAACTCTATTTGCAACAAACGTTGCCAATGTGGATGGATCCCTTTTTAACCAATATAATGTGACTTGAGAGTCAGACCAGAAATTAATGCTTTCCAACTTAAAGTTGTTTAGCAAGGGAGCTACTTGAGCCCATAGCTTTGCAAGAAGATGCGCTGCACACAACTCGAGCCCTGCAATTGACTTTGTTTTAGGGGGGATACTCGAGACTTGGCGGTTAGCAGTCTCGATAAGCAGGTTGTCCCAACAGTGGTACGGACTCATATGCAACAGCCGTAGGCTTCACTCGATGCATCTGCGAAGCCGTGTATCTGGACAGTTTCATAAGCAGATAGACAGATATATCGAGGTATGGCGATCTTGTCTAACTCCAGTAAATTCAACTTGAACCTATTCCAGCTAGTATGCAAACTCATGGGAACTGACTCGTCCCAATCCAATTTTTGTCGCCACAGCTCCTGAAGCAAGATTTTTGCTTTAGTTATCAACGGACACAATAAACCCAAGGGATCAAACAACCGAGCTGTGACGGACAAAATGTTGCGTTTTGTTGGTGGTAAAGAGTCAAACGAATCTTCCAAGCTATAATGAAAAACGTCATTTTGAGGATTCCATCTCATACCAAGTGTTTTTATGGAAGCGGAAGGGTCAACTATAAGAGCCTTATCTGGCCCTTTATTAGCCAGCAGACTAGGATGATTTGTGGCCCATTTGGCCAGATCAAAACCCCCGAATTTCAAGACCTCAGTTACTTCTCTTCGAATGGTTTCCAACTCTTCTAAACTGTTGGCTCCCGTGAGCATATCGTCAACATAGAAGTCGCTTGATATCACCTCTGTGGCGATAGGATATGATTCAGCATAAATCTTTGATAGCTCAAAAAGACAACGGATGGCCAAAAAAGGAGCTGAGGCTGTCCCATACGTAACAGTGTTGAGACGATAGGTTTGGAGAGCTTGTGTCGATTTTTCCCTCCACAAGATAAGTTGAAAGTCCCGATTTTCTTCTGCAACGTTAATTTGCCTATACATTTTTGAAATATCAGCCGTTAAAGCATACTTGTTCAATCGAAATCTTGCTAGAATAGAGTAAAGCTCCCGCTGAATAGTTGCCCCCACCATTAAAGTCTCATTTAGTGAGATTGAGGTTGACGTCTTACTCGATGCGTCAAATACAACTCGCAACTTTGTGGAGCTACTTTCAGGTCTCAGGACACATTGATGCGGAATATAGTAGTGGTGTCCTGGAGGAGGGGTTGGTAGCAATGACATATGACCAAGAGCAAGATACTCTTTCATGAAGTCTTGATACATGTCATGTAACTCGACATTATTTGCCAGTTTGCGCTCCAACGCAAGAAATCTGCGCTTTGCCGTTTCGAAGGATAAGCCAAGAACACTTGGATCTGTTTTAAATGGCAGCTTCACTTCAAAACGACCTGACGATAGCCTGCGTACGGTTTGATTGAAGTTTTGCTCGCACGCAAATTGTTCAGCTGTATATGCAGCCTTCGATCTCTCAGCGACTTGTTCTAAGTCCCAAAATCGCTCCACCAGAGAGTCGAGAGAACCAAGATTTTCCTTGACCGTGACGCTACACACCTGAGCTCTATTCGATGTATGCTGAGTATATTTACCCGATACAATCCATCCCAATAAAGTCTTCTGAATTGACGGATGTTGGGAACCTAGCTTTATTTGGCCTACGCTCAATAGTTCAAAAAAGGATTCTGCTCCAATAAGTAAGTCCACTTTTGCGGGCTTGTAGAAACGAGGGTCTGCCAGCTCAATGCTTGCTGGAATACTCCATTGCGCAAAGTTGACTTCATGATCGGGTTGGTATGTAGAAATTGATCTTATCACCCAAAAATCGGTGGCAAAAGTGTGAGAATTAACGCGAGAATGAATCGACGTGTGGACTTTGTGTCGTACCACCGAATCATTCTTCCCAACCGTAGTAATATTTAAGTACGACTCTTCTCTCTTTAACCGTAGACGCTGTGCTAAATCCTCGGCCATGAAATTTATTTGCGAGCCAGAATCTAACAGAGCTCGTGCTAATTGGAACTGTCCGAATCTATCCCGTACCTTTACGACAGCAGTAGCAAGAATAACTTGATCACTACTAGCAACATGACTTGAATAGGCTTGATTAGGATGATCCGAAGCTGCAGACGTTGCCTGTGATGCCACTTGTGGCATTGAAGCTGAACTGGCTGGGTGGTATTCTACCCCGTATCTGTGAAGAAGCGTATTATGGGGTTTGGAGCAAACTCGACATTTTGCAGCCTTACAATTCTTTACTGAGTGTCCTTCATTTAGACAATTGATGCACAAACGATTGTGCTTGGCAAAATCGAAACGCTGAATCACTGGAAGGGCAATGAAAGCTTGGCACTTGCCTAAAGCATGATTCGCCGCTGAGCAATATCGACATTTTGACTCAGTCCGTCGATCTGTTTTTGTGCATGAAAAGGACGATTTTGAATACCCTTTATAAGAACCTTGGGTAGGCTTTCCCTTATTTTTGGTTGATTCCTCAGCAGCTAGATGCTGATATCGCCGATTTAACTGAATCGCACAATCGGACCATGTCGGTAAATTATTATAATCGAGCTGTTCTTCAAAACGAGATTTTGTTACATTATCTACCTTTGACATGGCTAAATGAATAAAGATTGCATTGTTAATCTCCCTTTCACTCCCCAATGACTGCAATGATGCATAAAGAGCCGACATCTCATCGATAAGAGACCTCAAGCCCGAAGCAGAGGCTTTTTGTACATGGGGAATGTCAAACAGTTGCGAAATTGTATCAAAAAATATCAAACATTTATTGTCATAAACATTTTTTAAACTGTCTAACGCTTTTTCGTAATTATTGTCCGAAATTTGAAACGCCCTCACAGTTCCCAACGCATCATTAGTGAGACACGAAAGCAAATGGTTGAATTTTTCAACGTTTGTTAGCGATGGATCATTATGAACCAAACTCTCAAAAAGACTTATAAAGTTTTTAAACTCAGCATGCTTTCCACTAAACTTGGGAAGGCTCATTTTGGGTAATTGAGACGAATGACGATGAACACTCCTATCCCCTTGACTGAGTTCCTGTGAATCGTTCTCTTTTAGTGCGGACCGATATAAAGCTTTTGTAATAATACACATATCCTCAACAGACGCTCTTAAATCATTACTTGGGTTAAGAACATCGATGTCTGCCTGGATATCCATCAATTTTTCACAATAAGTTTCAAGCAGCTGCATTCGGTATTCAATTTGAAATTTATCGAAAGAAATAGTTTTTTCCTCGAATGCCGTTTTCATACGCCTAATGTCACTCATAACCTTGTCGTGTTTTTGCATTGTCGACAGTATTTTTGTTGTTGATTTGGAATTGACTTCCTTTACAACTAATTCTTTATCTTGGCTCATTTTGACAATTATGGGAATTTATTTCAAAAAAGAAACAAAAAACAAAAATGAATGTCTAATGCAAGGGTTAATTAATCTCGTAAGGATTGTTGATGACGATGTAATAAATTTTAGACGGTTACCCAAATATTTAACGAAGCCGAATATTAATTTATTTGGTTTGTATAAGGGTTAATAATTTCTTTTTGTTATATGTCTGCAGGTATAATACCAACACGCAGCGCCAAAACGTAAAAATAATTGAATTTTATTTGACAATAAATGTGTCAATTATTTATGTGGATCCCATACGGGTTAAAGGTGCCCACGAAACACCGCCAAAGTGCACAAAATATTTTATTAATTTTGACGAATGCACTGTCCAAATTATTTATGTGGTTCCCATACGGGTTAAAGGTGCCCACGAAACACCGCCAATGTGCACAAAATGTTTTAAGTTATTCGGCCAAAAAGTCTGTATGTGGATCGTATATGGGTTAACGATGCCAACATACAGCTCCAAAGTCAATAATTTCCAAAAATTAGACCGAAAATTCCAATGTAGACCAAGTTCTATGGCAATGCGCAATTACATACATATGTATGTATATGTATGTATTAGCGCTTAAGTTCACTGCACCTTTTCCGCCGGTGCCTACAAAATGTTATGTATTGTTTGAGAGGCACTGCAACAGTATTTATTGCTGAAAAATAACTGCTCTGCAACTGGGTACTGTACTGCACAAAAGGGAATCGAAAAAATAGCCGCTCAGCGATAGCTGTACCTTTTACACTGCAAAAAATTTGCACACCCAATTTTTCAGAATTTCACAAACATTTTCACGCATAATATTTTTGTCAAAGGCCGTTCACTTTTATTTCTTTGGTTTAGATGAGGAATTTTTTAATTGGTTTTCCAATTTACAGAGTGCCGAAAATTTTAAACAGTTGCTGGAGTGGGCAACGTTTTTGCAAAATACTCACACAAAGGGTGGATTGCTCGATAATTTAATTTTTGGCACTTAATACCTTGTTGTTTGGCATGATTGCCAAAACTTTCCTTAATGAGTCGACTCCAACTGCTGCGGCGAATCCCGCCAGCTAGGTTAGGTTCGCAACACGGAAAAATTGAACACGTGCCGAGACGACGAAAATGCACTATTTGTGATCAATTTTCCGACGCGAATTTCCACGAAAATGCTATAGCCGTAGTCCCTGCTCGGGCGCCATGAAAATCCGTGAGGTTTTTCACGGAAAAACTATAATAAAAAATGCGACTACGCTTAGCAGCCTAGCTGGGGAATTTCCAATTGAACGAAAACAACGCAGCAGTCAGATTCTAATCCATTTATTGCGCTGGCGCAGCCAGCGGTTTCAAGCGATAACGAACGACTGGCCTGCTCACACGAGCAGTGCCAAAAATTACAAGAGTTCCGAAGTTGCAAAGCTTATCAGTAGAAGAGTAAGCGACTTAGCTCTGTGTTAAGCTTGAGTGCTTATCAGTAAAAGAGTAAGCGACTCAGCTATGGAATAAGCTTGAGCGCAAACCCAATGGCGAATATGACCATTACGTTTTGTTTACATTTTAGATAATTCTTTTCATATTTAAATTCATGTTTTTCTATTTTTAATAATTACAAAATAAGGCTACTGATCCAACAGTTATCCCAAAGGTAAATTTGATATTTGATTGATTCACAAACATTTTGCACAAATATTTGATTTACTTTTTCCATTGTTCAGTTGTTGTTCGATTTTTTTCGTTGTAACTTTTGTATGGCATTTCCCAATCCCATCCGGTCTCCCGATTGAAAAAGTGAGGAACATCTGTAGTTGATATAATGAATTAATTTTTTATCTGAGAATGAAAAAAATTTTTTTTATTCAATTTACCAAATTAAAATCTGCAGATTGGCATTTATTTCGACTTGCTGATGTTTGTGCCAGCCCTCGGCCCCGTGCTCATCCACCCACTCATTAACTTACTTGTGCCGCTGGCAAAAATATAACAATATAAATGTGAAATTTACGCAGGAGTCAGCAGTAATTAGGCCAGGACATAATGACTGATAACCAGGGGTATATAGAATAATATAATAATATTAACAACAAACATTTTCCGTATAGAAACTATTAATATTTTTTTTGGTGCAGACAAAAAATTTAAAACAATTAAAAAATATGGACTTAATTTTGTATGAAATAATATATTTTGAAGATGTTTTTTCTAGAAACTTTCTTTCATTGATTGTAGAAATAAACAGTTTTTTGAAATTAAACAAGATGGCAAGCTTTTTTTAAAAATAGTAGACAGTACAAATTATTTAATTCTACTATCTCAGCCAACACATCTTAAATCTATAGTTAAGTATTGTGATTGTGACTTCCTCCATCGGTTTCAATGGGCACGTTTAACCCAAAATCCAGTTTTAGTTTCTGATATCTCTATTCATTGAACCATCGTCATCATTACCAGGGAATCTTTGTTTTCCTTTATTCTTCATATCATCGCAAAAGTCGTCGATTAGTAAGGATTAATAGCCAAGTTATGCGCCCGGCAGCTGGGCGGAGGTCCTTTCCCAAGGATTGCGATTTTCGTAGTTATTGTTTTAGCATATTTTTTGCTGTTGTCAACGTCTGTGCCCTGTCAGAAGCATAATGTGCTAATATCAATTCCCTGTAAGCTCTTTGTCCTTCTGCTCTTTGGCCCTTCATCCCTTCTGTATTTGCAATATATTCCGGTAATTGTTTTTGTCAGCTTGTGAAGCGACTTTAAACGCCTTCAGTCTCCGACAGCACAGTTGCACAAATCGATAAAGAATTCAGCTCTAATGGCCACCAAAAAGAAATATATATAATGAGAAGAAGCCTTAAATCCGCTTGATTTGCATCGTATTCCATGCGATTTTTGATGTCGTGAGTTATCACTTATCAAGAACCCTTACATCAATTTTCAATTAAAACCACCATTTCATATTCAAAAGTGTCAGTCAAGAGCAGCTGTTGCCATGTCTCAAGAATTAAGTGACAGCTTTGTTAACTTTGCAATTAAAATGTTTATATTTTTTAGAATTAACATTTAATATTAACATACCTTACATTTTTCTTTCATTTAAGGACTGTCAAAAACTACATTAGGAACAACTACCGTCGCAACATGTTATTTCTTCCATTGCTTTTACATTATTTTGTAAATTGGACGTACTCACAAACCCCCCTCCATTTGCAGGTGATTAATTATGATTCATCGAGAGGCGGCGTGTCGGTAATTACCGAATTACCGGGCGATGTGACAGCCTCGTTTCTGCTCATACAGAATGCAGATCTGGCCGATTTCGGAAAATACTCCTGTGCGCCCTCCAATGCAGATGTGGCTAGTGTGCGTGTGCATGTCCTAAATGGTAAGTACCCATCCCACATGCCAAATCCAAAGCCCTTATCCAAAGCCAAAATAGCCCAAATGAAGGCCATCTTCTCTGCAAATACTCGATTTCCCCGCCCGTTAAGAGCTTATTGTAGTGGAACGCTCATATTAACCGATAAATGCACCCGACAGCCATCCTATGCACTTTCTCATTTTGTTTTCTTTTTTGCGATTTAGGCTCCGATGTACTCAAAACATTATTATCCAATTGTTCCTCAAAGATAAAAATAAATATACATTTACGTTTACATTAATTTAATATAAATGTTCACCTTTACCTTTTTTGATCTTATAATCAACGTTTAATCAACCAAAATTGTAAGATATGTATTTTCTTTATGTGGGTAGAGTCAATAATTTTTTTTTATTTTCTAAAACCCCTTTTATTGATAAAGTAAAGCAAATAAATGTATGACATTTTAGTTTTTTTTGATTTTGATATTTAAGAGGGATGTTCCTACTGTGTACCTATCAGATTTTTACTGCAGCGTCGCTATTGCTTCTGAATATCCGTGACAGGGCGTTACCCAGCGGTACAATTTATGAAGTCGAATAGTCAATGGGCCTGGGCAACCCAACGCAGCTTCACTAGTGGACACCAAACACTGACCTCCAGCCACTGATCCCCTTGACCGTCTATAATCTTACAAGGACCGGCTTTTATTCCAAATTCGGCTCATTTCCGCCTGCATGCAGGATGCAACTGAAAATGGACCAATTTCGGTCCAAGTTTTGATGTGACCCATGGGTAAACAGGAATGCTTTGTCAGATGGTGGGACTCACAGCACATAATAGCATCAATTATAAGTACATTAATGAGCACGCTGCGGTTAAATGCAGTAAAGTGAATGTCAGTCAGGCTCGTAGGACAGGATTTCATTTCCCATCCTTGTCGGCGACATTTACAATCGCTATTGGATTTGACACAGTTAAAATTAATTACGTAATTGTAAAGGCCAGAGATGAGGAAATTAGCGGGAAAAGGAAGTCTCTTCGCCAATGACAGCGAATTCTATACAATTGTTAGTTCGTTTCAGGGCAACAGAGAGGAGAACTTTGGGTGAACAGGAAAAGGAAATGAAGGGGCACGTTTTTCAATCATTCCAACCGCACCATAGCGAAAACCCAACAACACCCACTGCCCACCGCTTTCCGCAAATGGGCCGCAAATGCTAGCGTGCGGAAATCCATGCAGCTGGCGTTGTAAATGTTTGATAGCCATTGTGCATAAACGCATAGAAATGGAAAACGGAATGCCGAAAAAAGGAAAACAGCAGCCACGTGTTCTAGGGGAAGTGGCAGGAGCAATGGTGGGTAAACAAACAAAATATTGAAGCAAAAAAGCCACCGTACAAACGAGCCAAAAGGCGCGCAGTGAAAATAAAAGAACGTGGTCATGGGATAATTCGACCTTGCACTCTCCGGATTATCAAAGCTGGGAAATGCAGTCTGATGCTTATTGTCAATATTGACTGTTTTATAAAACCAATATCTAAAAAAAAATCAAGAATGGACGCTTTGTTCGGGCTTCCCGACTATCAGGTTCCCGTTACTCAGTCAAATAATAACTACTCTAATTGTTTTTTGTTCAAATTCTTTTTTTAATTTACACAAATCATACGCAAGTTACAATTAAGGCTACAATTCCGTCACCTGTTGGCAGGTTCACGAAAACACGCCACCTACTGGCAGTTTGCTTAAATATACAGGTTGTAGCTTATTTATCCAAACATATATATGTTGATTATGTGACTGGCATTGCAAAATATTTTTTAACTCCTTTATTGTTTATTCGAGCCTGAAGTGGTTTGGTTTATAGTTAGACAGTGCACAGAGTACTAAATTCCCTTTAAAACGATTCGATTTAAAAACAAGAAAAAACGCTACAGGTGGGTTCCCCAACTATCACATTTGCGATACTCAATGTCCTCTTAAAAAAAATAAAACAAGAAAATACGCTATAGTCGCTAGCCCTCTTAAAAAAAAAGTGTAGCCTGCTCTTAAGCGCAATAAGTATTTGCTTACTCTTCGAGTATCGCAAATAATGCGAGCGTCACAGAGTTGTGGGCGTTAAAAAGGGCGTGACGTTGATCTTGATCTGCGTGGGGTATAAAGAAGTTGTGTGCGGTTGTAGCTCTTATGGTTCCTGATGTTTCGACGTTCGTACAGACGGACAGACAGACAGACATTTGCAAAGTTTTCAGAATTCCCTTTTACTCTACGAGTAACGGGAATAATTATTTAATCAGCTTCTGGTCTTCTCATTGGCATTAAAAAGGGTGTTAAAGTGGGGCATGCTTAATATCTAAAGTTATTAAAAATGCTATCACATCTTTTGTTACATAATTTCTGTCAAAAGGCACATACAATTTGCTTAACCTGAGATAAAGCATAGGCTTAATTGCATAAATTAATTTGCCTTATGGCTTAAAGCCACGTTATCTATTTTAGTTGGCAACAATGTGTTCGGATGGTCAAAGGCGGTCAAATGAGAACGTATATGACAAAAACAAAGGCCTCATATTGTGACAGCCAAACAAACACAGCTCATAACTTGGCTTCTAGAATTTCCCTGTCAATTGTTCATTAACCAGTTCCAGTTGCCTCGCAGCCAAACACGTCCTTCAGTCTTCTTTAGGCCAACTCACTGTATGGATTACATGGCCTGGTAGGTGCTAAAAACTGGGCCAGCTCATCCTGCATTTCTTTGCTCATTGTCAGTGTGTTTGACAGCATCTGCCAGCTAATGATGGAAGGGGAAATCGTCCAGCGAGATTCCATTGAAATTCCTTGAACTAATTTCCGTAAAGTGCACAGAGTATAAAACTTAAAAAGCAAGTTTGTTCCACCAATGTTTATTTTATCTGGTATTATTTTGTGATCAAGAAACAATAATAGTCCATAAAGATAAAGATCTTGTGAAACTAATAATTAAAAAAATAAAATCATATCAATGAGAATAGTAACTTGGAGTTCCGAAATACCTACCCAAATAAATTGGATATGGAAGCCATCGCGGAGTGTCATAGCCATTGTGTCTTTCAATCAGGTAACGTTTTGTAAATCAGTACACCGTGCATGGACGATGCCCTATTTGCCATATTGCTGCTGATGATTCAATACATCCTCGCAGGATGGAATCTGCTGCTCCACCTGGCTCCATACAATTATGGTTAACGGGAAGCTAAGGGAAAGGGTGACCTAGACTCGGCGTATTGATATTTGTGTGGAGCTTGGCCCACTGCTGTTTACACTTGAGAAATCAAATGAAAGAGTAGGACATAGAAATCCCGTAGAAAGCAAAGTTCCAGTTTCGATTTATTTTCGCCTTTTTAAAACTTATTTTGCTGTTTGTGAAGCGCTTTTGTTAGCTGCTCTGCTCATCAAATGGCAAACGACTCAAGCCTGATCAAGGAAAGTGTGAGAAATTGAAGTCCTGACCTGTTTCACAAACAGAACTAGGAAAAGGAAAATCCCCTGTCTCGCTGCACGTGTTAAAGTCACTGGGATGTCCTGAAAACTCACACAACCAACCAAACTGAGGGAGAAACTTCCAAAGTCTTTGGACAAGTTTCACAGGATGGTAAATTTTTTCCATTTCGTGTGCCCTAACACCTTGTGATTTGTCACAGCGAAAATATTGTCGTTTTATTGTTAGCACGTTTGTATTTGTGCGAAACGCTGAATGAGTGTCCTTACCCCTGATCCCAGTCTGTGGCTTAGATCCCAAGGCTACTCCATGTCGGAGTCCAGTTACCCAGCCCCAATCTCACGACTTGCACTGGGGGAAAACCAGAAACATAAGTCAAAAACTTCTGATTTAAGAGTACTTTATTTTTTTAAAAGCTAGTGTATGCAGTGAAATTATAAACATTCAAGGAAATAAATTGCTGAGCTTTGAGTAATTCCCATGCTCCTTTTATGTGCATAACAAGTAAAATATATCACAGCACTATAATTTCATCATTTTATATGTTTAAGATTCCTTAACTTATTCATTTTCAAGCTTTAAACCAATAAAATAGTCATTTTTTGTAAAAGGATTCAAAAAATAAAGTGATTTGGGATAACTTGTTAATAACTCTATCGGGGGTGCCACAGAAGCCTTTCCACCCGAAGTAGGTTGGAATTTACATAGAGAAGGGGTTGGACATTTGGTTGGAATTTGGGTGGAACGGTTTCTGTGGCACTCCCGTATAATTTGTTATTGTATTGAATATTATTATTTTAATTTTTTTATTTGAGTTTTTCTACGTAGACTTTTAAAACAAAAATAAGATTAGAAAATATTTTTATGTGTGGCTTTCAGGTATTCCTCTTTTCAGCATTTCCTCTAATGAGGTGAGGTAAAACTACATTGACAGAATTAAAGCTAGTTAACAAAGGAAATAATACAAGAGCACCTTTTGATTGACAGAATTTAAGGCTAGTCAACAAAGGAAAAATTACAAGAACACATTTTGATTGTTTAGTTGAGTGGCTTGTTTTCTTTGTGTAAATTACACATATCATTTCAGTCTGTAAAGAATTTCATAGAAGATCTGAAATCCAATTCGTAGGATTTTAGTGTTTGTTTAAGTAAAATATAAGAATTATCTCTTTAGGGTTGGTGAAATTTTGGGTAAGCATCTAATCCAGTAAAAATCTACAAAAACTAATGCCTAGAAAAACTTGTCCATAACTTATGACAACATTCCGTGTTCCTCACAGATTGCCTACTAACGTGATTCGCGTCATGTTAAACAACGAGGAAGCCAACTGGTAACTGAGGAGATGACCCTGCGAGCGCAGACCACACTGGTTTTGGCCACAGCCACCAGCAAAGTCAGAACATTAAGCCAGCTCACAAGTTTAACCGGGATTAAGCCTTATAGCCGTAAAAGGGGAGAAAGTCCGGAGAAGCGCACCCAAAATCAAATTCGAACTTCCAACTGAAACTCTAAGTTATTTTAATAAAATTACCAAATTGTGAAGGTAAGAAGCACGTTTTTCCTAGGCGGAAATCACTGTTGTTAGCAGAAAACTCCTGCATTCGACCTTTGATGAAAGAGGGCCAAATTGCATGATTTATTTTAATTTACTGATAAATTACATGAGCAGCAACATACAAAATTTGCCGTAACATATGAAGAGGTGGGTGATTGGTTGGCTGCATGGGTATTGACACCTACCGTAGTTATTTTTGCGATAGAGTTTTTACGCAGACCTTTGTTTCCTATTGTTTTTTTGTGCAAATATAGTTTGGCACAATTTACGAGATTAATTTTGTTGCCCAACAAACACGGCTACTTAACTCACACAAAAGCAATCGCACCTGGGAACTTTGACGCCCTCCTATTTCTCAATCAAAGCCATTACATTTAAGGGAACACTCCATATATAAACTTCAATTTGTCCTGCAAACAAATATACAGATGTATAAATGCTAATTTTTATTGCTCGTATGCCTCAATTTTCAGGCAGATTTGCTTGGTGATGATGAGGTTTTTTTCTATTGATGGCTTTGTCATTCACCTTTTACCCTTGTGTTAGCGTACGCTAACTTATTATTCAAGCGCAGTATTTTTAGTTCGTTTGGCATGGGTAATCGATTGTAAAACGATACTTACGACCAAATTATATCTTGTTCTCAATTATTCGAATGCACAAAAAGACCAACCAGAGAAATACTAACTACCGCCTGAGAGAAAGTTTTTGTGGCGGTCAATATACAGCCGCACTAAAACGGAATACGATCTTCTTGACCAATTAACGAAACTGCAAACACGTATCTTTCCAAGTGCTCCTTTTTCTTCAACAGTTTTCAGTCATCAACGAGTCCTTTACATGGTCCTTCGAAGGAACAATCAGAAGCCATCCAAAAGCCCAACAAAATCATCTTTCACCGCCAGAAAAAATAAAACACGTGCTGTTTTTTTTTTTTACCAAAAAGCGGCAAACAAAAAAACCCCAAAGGAAAAGTGGTAAAACACCTTCAAAGTGCGTATTAAAACCATTTTCGAAATCCAAAAAACTAAGTGCCAAAATATAACCTGCAAAAAGAAAAAACACACATAAAAGGGCAGCTACTCCCAGTCGGAAGTGGAACGCATCCAGAAGAGGTGATGGATAGCATCCGAAGCATGCATGCATGCATGCCCGATCGATGCCTTTTTCACTTCTTTTTTACAGCAAAGCGGAACACGCCGGATGCTATCAGATTCATCGCTCCCTGGAGCGCTCCCTTTTCATGCATCGGGCATGTGTGCAACTTCGGGAAACGTTCGGGATTGGTTTCCATTTTTCCCTTCCAAAAGATGCGTTCCGGAACGCAACTTTTGGAATGCTTCTGGATGCGTTCTGGATCGCATCTTTTGGAGTGCTTCTGGATGCGACTCTCACGAGTGAAAAAATTAAATGTAGTCGATTTAAAAATATGTTTTTTTTTTAATTTCATTGTTCATTCTTTAATTTTTTTAATCTTTTAAATATTTTCAAACAAACTAAAATTAAATTATACTAAATTAAATTATACTAAAATTAATTATACAAAATCTACTACTTCGCCATTATCCTCAAAATCGTTGTCATTGTCCGGTCTTTTGTTCATTTTTTCCGTCGGTTTTCAACCTGAAGTCCAGAAATGTTTAGACTAAACAGAAACGAAAACAAATAGAGAACAAAAAGAGAGAAACCGCACCTTAGTTACACAAAAATAAAAATAAAATTCAATACTTACAGTTGTTTTTGATGTTGTAGTTCTTCCGTTGTGAAAATCCATTCATGAGCTCATATAAAAAATAAAAACAATAATTAGTTTGTATAATGTTGTGATAAATTCTTATTTATTTTTATTTGGTTATTGTAATTTTACCTCGTTTAGAGGTATTATTGTTAATTTTTTATTTTCACTTATCACAGCACTATACTTACTTGGCACAGAAAAGCACAAAGGTTTGATTTTAAAGAACTAAAAACAAACAAACGATTAAAAATGGTTTAACCGAAAAAAAAAATTACACAAATTCCAAAAAGCAAGTGAAAAAGAAATGCATAAGAAACGAAAAAACCGCGCGCGTTCGTGCAATATCTCTTTTGTTCTTCTCATTTGTTTTTCAAGACCACCGTTTTATAGACTTTCATTTCATATTTTGCATGCCAATGGATGCATTCCGGATGCATTCCGATGGAAAAAAAAAAACGAACGATCGGCAAGCGTTCGGGTTTCGGCAAGGGTTCGGCTGCGTCGTAAGAGAAGCTACGATTGCACGGACCGCTCCCTTTTTGCCTTCTAAAAGAAGCTATAGAGGAGTGATGACTTGGGTTGCATCCAGCATGCATTTTGGATGCTGTCCAATTGTATCGCATTTTTAACTGTGGAAAAAGATGCGATCGGGATGCATTCCAGATGCATGCCGAACGCCGACCGCACCAAAACTTCCGACTGCCCAGTCGGAAGTGGAACGCACCCATAAGGGGTGATGGATAACATCCGAAGCATGCATGCATGCATGCCCGATCGGTGACTTTCTCGCTTCCTTTTTACAGCAAAGCGGAACACGCGGGATGCTATCCGATTCATCGCTCCCTGGTGCGCACCCTTTTCATGCATCGGGCATGTGTGCAACTTCGGGAAACGTTCGGGATTGGTTTCCATTTTTCCCTTCCAAAAAGTGCGTTCCGGAACGTATTTTTTGGTGTGTTCTGGATGCGTTCCAAAAAGTGCGTTCCGGATCGCACCTTTTGGAGTGCTTCTCTCTCTCTCTCTTCACTCTCACAAGTGAAAAAAAATAGTTGTAGTCGATTTAAAAATATGATTTTTTTTTTTTAAGTTTCATTATTCATTCTTTAATTTTTTTAATCTTTTCAATATTTTCAAACAAGTTAAAATTAAATTATAAGAAATTAAGTTATAATAAATTAAATTATACTAAACTAAATCTACTACTTCGCCATTATCCTTAAAATCGTTGTCCTTGCCCGGTCCTTTGCCATTTTTGCCGTCGCTTTTCGTCGGTTTTCAAGTCCAGAAATGTTTAGACTTAGGTTCAGCCTATACAGAAACGAAAAGAAATAGAGAACAAAAAGAGAGAAAACGCACCTTAATTACACAAAAATAAAAATTAAATTTAATACTTACAGTTGTTTTTGATGTTGTAGTTCTTCCACAGTCAAAATCCATTCATGAGGTAATACAAAAAATAAAAACAAAAATTAGTTTGTATAATGTTGTGATAAATTCTTATTTATTTTTATTTGGTTATTGTTATTTTACCTCGTTTAGAGGTATTATTGTTAATTTTTTATTTTCACATATCACCGCACTATACTTACTTGGCACAGAAAAGCACAAAGGTTTGATTTTAAAGAACTAAAAACAAACAAACGATTAAAAATGGTTTAACCGAAAAAAAAAGTACACTTAACTGGTCAAATTCCAAAAAGCAAGTGTAAAAGAAATGCATAAGAAACGAAAAAACCGCGCGCGTTCTTGCAATATCTCTTTTGTTCTTTTCATTTGTTTTTCAAGACCACCGTTTAATAGACTTTCATTTCATATTATGCATGCCATGGATACGTTCCAGATGCGTTCCGACGGCAGCTACAATTGCACCGATCGAAAAAAAAAAAACCAACGATCGGCAAGCGTTCGGGTTTCGGCAAGGGTTCGGCTGCGTCGTAAAAGAAGCTACGATTGCACGGACCGCACCTTTTTTGCCTTCCAAAAGATGCTATAGGGGTGCGATGACTTGGGTTGCATCCAGCATGCCCACTGGATGCTGTCCAATTGCATCGCATTTTTTACTGTGGAAAAATATGCGATCGGGATGCGTTCCGCATGCATGCCGAACGCCGACCGCACCAAAACTTCCGACTGGGTGGGTGGGGAACAAAAACACGCACGCACACACACACACGCACTCGCGCACACTCGACACTCAGGATATAGCGAGTGTGCGGCAGGATCTGCTCCATATCCGTCTCCTGATCTCCGCCAGAATCGAATCCTCGTCCACACGGGTTTCCTAAACTTTTGCGGACTTTCTTTGCACTTGATGCTTTTGCTTTGCTTTGCCTTTTTTTTTTTGCTTTGGCGTTGCTTATTTCGCGCTAGAGATGACACATCGCAACACTGGCGTTCGTCTTCCCAGTCACGGTTACCCGCAGTCACGAGTCACTGCCATACGAGTCCTTTTCATAAATAAACATGTATTTCACTCTTGGATAAACTCTGGCGATTATGGAAGCATTTTCTTTTACCGAATCAATTGATTTTGTATTCGTGTCTTTGTTAAGCTGTAAATAAATAATTCCCCTAGTGATGGACACTTTTTCGATGATTTTTCAAACCAACAAGTCCTTAAAATTATAATGATGGATTTAAAGTAGATAATTAAGTTTTTCCATGTTTTCCATTTCATTCATTTTCGATTCAGCCTTGGTCTATTTTACAACTCCCAAGCGATCGACTCAAGGCTTAAGCTTACGTTATTAAAGTTCTGCCGTTCTGCGAAGTTCAAATTTACTGGCCGTTTGATTTTTGTTTGTTGTGAAACAATAAAAGCGTTTACTCCCCAAACCAAATTTAGTCTGTTCTTTTATTTTTAAGTTCCAAATCATATTTATTCCTAGTCCCAGCAACCGTTGTCAGCCCGAACAGTTTTCTTCATAGGAGCAGTGAACACTCAATAGTGAAAATAGTGAAAAATGTCGTCAATTCAAAAAATCTCAAAAACTGATAAAACCGACCAACCTAAGAAGAGAGGAAGGCCGCCTGGGTCATTAAATAAGGCAAAGGGGCCAAAGGCCAATTCCAACAAACCGAAAAAAATGATAAGGTAGATCAATTCCAAAAAACCGAAAAAATGACTCCAAAGGAGATCGAAGAGCAAAAAAAATAATATTAATAGTTTTAAAAAACTAAAAGAAACGCTTTCCGGTTTAAAAGAGCGCGCTCTTTTATAGATATCGATAAGCTATCGGTAAAAAAAACAAGTTGGCAGGCCTGCATGCGAACCAAAAAGTGTTACGCCGCCAGATAGCCAGATAGCCAGCCAGCCAGCCAGCCAGCCACAAGTGAAACTTATATAAAGCGTTTAAAAAAAGTACATTTGCGGTCGCCTCCGGCCTCCGGGCTCAAAAAACAAACCCAAACCCAAATGATGACTTTGTAAGTACCAATAACACCCGTTTAATAACTATAATTAATTAACATATTTTTGCATTCCTTTTACAGCACTACATACAATCATTCAAATTATAGTTCATTTTTTTTGGCACTATGTCATATATTTAAATTTATTGTGTTGTTTATAGTTGTTATAGTTGTTGCCCCTGCTCGACTTGCACGGCGAGCGGAGGCTGGACTTCCACACGTCGCTGATGGAGGAGCTGCGCGACAAGTTGATAGCCCACATCAACGAGATGGGCCAGAAGGAGCCGCGCGAGCGTGAGCTGCTTGTGAAGAGTTTTCCTGTGGTGCGCGTGAAGTCGCTGCGTCCGGTGGTGATGGCCATTCTGCGGAACACCCAACACATTGATGACAAGTACCTCAAGATCCTTGTGAGGGATTGCGAGCTGTATGCGGACACCGATACCGAGGTGAAGCGGCAGATATGGCGGGACAATCAGTCGCTGTTCGGCGACTGCTGTCGCAGTACATTCGCGAGAAGGAGCACATCCTCTTCGACCACACGAATCTCAATAACTTGTTCTTCCAGCCGACGCCCGAGGTGCGCAGGCAGGGCAACTCATAAAAATTAATTTCTAAATTTTAGAAATCTCGCCTTTAAATTGCACCAACCTTTAGAAATAGTAATATATTTCTTGTTTTTATTCAAAAATACAGAAACCCTTTCTTAATTTGAATTTTTAAGAAAAAACTTTTCACAAAAATGGAAAAATGAAATTTTGTCTGTCTTTTAAGGCGAAAGCAACAACAACATTTTTAAAGATTTTAAAGGTAAAAATCGCCTTTAAAGTTTTCAGTTGAACTCTCAAAAGTAAACAAACCGAGCGAAAAGAAGAAGAAAACAAATTTTATGTTTTCATTCCGGGTCAAAAAAAAGTCACACAAGCAAGCGCATTCTATTCTAGCGAAGAGAGGAAAGAAGAGGACGGAGAGTACGTTCGTCAGCGTGACGGTCATAAATCGGTTTTACTCCGTCCCCGAATATACATAACCCGAAAGCAAAGTACAAAAATGAACGGTAAAACGCGAACGCGACCGCGTCGGCTGTGACATGGTGAAACTGTATGTGTAAGGTGGTCTCAACGAAAGAGCTGGTCTCTTTTGAGGACGTCATTTGTGCCAGTCTCTATCTAGCTATCTCATTCTATCGCTTAAGAGAGGTAGAGAGGTAAACAAATTTAACGTCCTCAGCTGAGCCGACGAGACCACCTTATATATTTGCACCATGGGCTGTGGTTGGGGCGCGTGTCACTCAGTGAGTGTATGGTAACGAGGATGGAAGAGCTGCTGAATAAATTAAAAAGTCAAGCCTTTTCTGAAGTGTTTGCAGGTAATAACACATTTATATATATTTACTAGCTGACCCGGCGAACCTTGTCTCGCCCTAATTTGCCGTCTTTTCATTGAGCTGAAGTAATTTCTAGTTAAATATCATTAATTTATTAATTACGATAGTAACACTTACCAACAATTTCAATCTCTTAATGCTATAGCGTGAACAATATTTTTTGTAAGTCCATCTTTAGCTAACACAAACAAACTGGATGGTTTACCCACTCGAGAGCATGCCACGTATAATTGTCCGTGTGAAAAACATGGTGTTCTTAAATCTAAGCCACAAATAGACATCGTTTGACCTTGGGATTTGTTGATAGTCATTGCAAATGCCAATCTTATCGGAAACTGAATACGTTTGAATTGAATTGGCTCATCTTTTTGTATAATGGGAATTCGTGGTATTAGAATATTTTCACCTCTGAACTTGCCATTTAAAATGCTTGCTTCGATCACGTTTTTCATTAATTTTTTAATGACTAATCGCGTACCGTTGCACAGCCGGGGCGGGTTCAAATTACGAAGCAAGATAATCGGAGATCCAACCTTTAATTGTAAACTATGCGGTGGCATGCCTGGCAAATCCAGTGAGTTCAAAAACTCAGTGGGAAAATTTACTGCTTCGCTATCGTCGCAAACTGTACCAATAGATTTATATGATACCAAGTTCCCTGGCAACAACATTTGTATCTTCAAATTTAAATTGTCAACGTCTACATTTTTTGCCGCCAAAATTGCTCTTTCTGCAAGCCACTCATGATTTATGTACTGTGTGTGTACATCGGGAAATACGTGTTCAATGAGAGCATCTAGCGAATCAGCGATTGTGCAGAAATCGGTCGGTAGTTTCACGTATCCAGTTTCATCTATAGCAAATTTTCCATCACCGATATCTAAGAGTTGTTTTGAAAATGTTTCAGCAGATGGATCTTGAAGCATTTGAACTCGCATATTAACTTTGAGCTGTAATTTTTCAACATTACGCCACAATCGAGATGATTTTAAGCAAGCGTTTATCTCATCAGCGTATGTTGAACGTGGAATGACTGGAAGTGTTTGTCTGAAATCACCTGAAAGGACCAACAGAGTTCCGCCAAATAGTTTGTCGTTGTTTTTAATATCTTTCAATGTCCTGTTCAACGCCTCAAGCGAATGTTTGTGTGCCATAGTACATTCATCCCAGATGATAATTTTACACCGTTTCAGCACGGTGGCCATGGACGATTGTTTCTTAATGTTGCATACTGCGTCAAGGTTATTCTGAATATTTAGTGGAAGCTTAAATACTGAATGAGCTGTTCTACCTCCATCCAATAAAGTTGCTGCAATGCCCGATGATGCAACGGCCAATGCGATGCCATTATTTGATCGTATTTCAGCAAGAATTAGCGAAATAACGAATGTTTTGCCAGTTCCACCAGGTGCATCCAAAAAGAAGAACCCACCTTGTCCAGCTGACACTGTGAGCATAATGCGATCATAAATGGTTCTTTGTTCCTCATTCATTAGTGGGACATTGCGGGCAACCATCGCTGCCATTTCTACAGTACTGTACTGCAGTTCACGATTCATTTCAGTATTCATTAAATCAGATGCAGTTCGATTTGGCGAATTCATACCGAAATTACTTAGTGGTAAGTTTGCAATGACAATGCAAAAGTCCTCAATAGCAATCAATGCTTCATTGTACATTGCGTCGCTGAATGTTATGGTTAGATCGTGGCACCGTATACGATGTTGATGCAATATATCATCAGTCATTGAATCTTTGTGATTATCCCATAATATCTGTGCTCGGGCTGGGAAACATGTAGTCAACACTATAGCGAATAGTAGACGAATTTGTATTGCTGTACAGTTTAATGCAGCTTCAGCAAGCATGCATTCCCATTGGTTGTCGTCTTCAAGCAAGCCGAGTGCAAGGCATGCATCTTTATACGTTGGATAGTGTTGCCCATTCACTCTACGTATATCTTGAAATGATAATGGGCCAGTAACATTAACCAACAACAGTCTAAGATAAAAGCACTCAGTGTGTCTTGGATTGACTGTAAATAATCGCCCCAAGGCGTTTGATTTAAATAAATTTTGACATTCAGCAACTGGTGAGCCTTGCTTGCGGGGCATCCATGTTTTTGTTTGAGTCCATGTGAAATAGCGTGGTACTTGTGAATAGAGTAATGTTCGTGCAAAGGCTCCAAAATCATCCGCACGATTACACAATTCAAAAAATGCAGTGAGTGTAGGATTGATTGCACGGTTTATCGCTGTCTCGTTCGTAAAAAATACACGCTGACCGTTTTCAAGATGGACGGCTAACTGAACAACTGCTGGATCCCGTTCATGAATTGGAAAACCAAAGATACGCCAAGCAGCTTCATTGGAGCTGATGTAGCGACCAATTTGGTAGAGTGTTATTTCATCGTTTTTATTCACTGGAGGAGCATTTACATTAGTATTTTCCACTCTAAACACAGCCATATCACTGCCTTTATGGACATACTTGCAAATGTATTTGATGCTCTTTACAGAACTGCAGAACTCAACATTAACATGAGCATTATATGTCTTGCTCAGCAGAGGCGAATATGGCACCACCCAACGATTGTCAATATCAATGTCTGTGTTCATGATATTTTTAATAAATGATTGTCCGCCATTTTCAGGATTTCTTCGACGATATATTGGGTATCCGTCGACATTTGTGACCGTATCATTGGTAAAATCTTTCGGGAAGTTTTTAGTACATTTTCCATCTGCCATGCAAGGCGATGAACTATTAAGAGTACCACATGGTCCATGAATCATGTTTGTTGTAACAATATCAAACAGCAGTTGGTCAATGGATGGATCTGGGATTTCCGCAGAAATGATACTATCGATTTCTTCAGGACGGATTTTGTCGATTAACCAAACCAAAATGTGTGCATGAGGTAATCCTCGCTTTTGCCACTCAACCGAATACAGCCAGCAACGTGTTGGACCGAATACATGTAATTTAGTAATGAAACTTATTAAAGACTTCAACTTTTGTTTGAACACACGTGCTGTAATGTCATGGCGATGTATTGCATTTTGGCCATGCAGTAGCAAAGATGCAATCTCTGGCCATTTTGGATTACATGTGAACGTGATAAATAAACATGGTCGTCCAAATTCGCGCACAAAAGTCAGTGCATCCTGTATATATTCTTGCATATGACGTGGACTGCCTACGTACGACGATGGTAAAATGACGTGGTTACCAATTTCGGCGACGTCGGCGTTGTTGTTGATAGCATCTCGCAAATGAATGTACTCTTCCGCGCGCAGCTTTAGTTGATTATATCGTAAGAATCGTAGTCGTTCGCTCTCAATCTTCGCGAACATGTCGACCATGAATTGTTGACAAAGTTCACGACATCGTAGAATGACGTTGTCCAGGCCACGTCTAATCATTAATCGGTACGCATAATAATCCTTTGAGCTAACGTTCCTGTTTGTTTCAGCTCCTGTAATATTTTTTCATTAAATTAATTAAAATTTATTAGGTTCAATAATTTAATAATGTTATTAATGAAGTACCTGATACGGGATCTCGTTTTTTTTATATCCGTCTTGTCCCTTCCAGAATATTAGCGGATATTGGAGAGCGTCATATGAACGATGTGTGTCAGCAATGAACTGAAGATTATTATTTCTTCTACGAATCAACATCATCAGCAACGGGTGCATTGAATCTACGAATATGCTCTCCAGCTGGTGTTTTATCAGGATGAATGATAATTGGTGCATATGTGATTTGAATATTTTCAACAATTCGTTTTGCTCGTTTAATAGAGCATCCAGCTCGCTGACGATGCGTCTGGCATAAAATGAATCAAGGTTATTAAATTCACAACGTGCATTCACGCGATTGGCAAGTGCGCTTCCGGAATCATCGCCGCCCATAAAGTAGATAAGTAGATTTGTAAGAATTTATGTGGTTCACTTGGCATTGGCAGCAGTGAGCCCATTTTATGATAAACTTGGCCTCTGATTTTGAACGTAGAATTGTATTGTTGACCATTTGCATTAGTATTTCGAACTATTTCTGTTGCTCCGAACGATGTCATTTGAAAGCATGAATTAAATGTCCGAATTGACTTCAGGAACACGTTAGAATCTGGATCCGTGCCATTAAGTAAGCCGTTCAATGGTTCTGGTGGTGTTTCAATTTCAGGAAGTTGCACTTTTCCTGACGCGCAACACATCCCAGCTGGCTCATTTTTGAATTTCAGAGCATGACAATGCACCAATTACCACTTTTGAATGAGCATAATATTCAATATCGGGCTCATACTGGAATGCTAGACGCAGAAATGAATTAGATGTGAATGCTCGATTTACCTGTTGTCTATTGAAATGGCGTGATTGACGCAATTGCGCAATTCCTACACGTGCATCAGTATTACGTTGCTGGATTTGTTCTTCGGTTCTTCTTCGCATGACTCGAGAATTACTTGAGTTACGGCTCAAATTGGCCCCTCTCCTTTTTGTTGGCATTGCTCACTTTTTGGTCACTTTTTTGTCACTTTTTGGTCACTTTTTGGTCACTTTTTGTTCACTTTACTTCTTGATCACTTTTTGCTCACTTTTTGTTCACTTTACACACATAAATAGAATTAATGCCGCACATGAAAGTCAGAGCATCCTGTATATATTCTTGATAAAAACTCAATAATAACACAGGAAAATTGAAACGGCGAATTCTTCAGAAGAGGATTGCCCACATAGGGATGAAAAGTAGATGTTGTTCATTTCGCAGACCTACTCAATACGCTCAAAAAATTTCTTGAGAATCGGTCAAGCCGTTTCGGAGGAGTTTTCTGTCTAACACTTTTGACTCGAGAATTTTATATATTAGATATTGTACATATGCATATCTAACTTGTATTTAATTAATTTTTCAGAACTCAACCTCACGGAGGAATCGCTGGGGTGTCTGCTGTGGGAGCAGATTGCCCCACACATTCCAAAGCGATTATTTGGGGAAGCAGTAATTTTCTTCGACAACCTAAAAAAGTGGCAAGCAACAAAAAAGGTAAGTTAAACAACGCAACTTTTGTGCATTCTTACATGTGCACATATGTACATGGGGCATTCCACGCAAAATCGACCAACAAAATTTGTTTTTCCAAAAAACTTTTTTTTTTCGTTACAGCAGCCAAACATATTAGATACGTATTTTTTCGTTTGAATGTATTTCGCGGAGTTTTCGAAAAATTTTTTTTTGAAGTTTCACTAATTTAAAAAAGTTGACATTTTCAATCGCTTTTTACTCCAATATGGAATGAAGTTACAAAAATTTACCCCAAATATGAAATTTCCGCCTTTCTGAGCACTTTTGACAGAAATATACGACCCAACTATCACTTACGGATCGCGCACTTACGGCTCGCGCGCACCCCTCGCTCCGACTCGCTTGCGTATTCGCTCGAATTCGAGTTTTTTTATTTAAACCACTAACGCTATTGTTGAATACGTTGGCAATTAATGCAAAGCCAAAATGTCAAAAATGTCGAAATTCAAATTTAAAGATCGTTGTTGCGATCCGTTTCAATTGAAAAAGCCTTTCTGTAGTCACCAGAAAAACAGTTTGCGCCGAGTTTCGGCTCTTCTTCTTCAAAAATTCAATTTTTTGTCACCAAATGATGTTGTGTGTTCAATTTGTAGACGGAGAGCATATAAAATGCTTAAAAATGATGTTGGTAAGTATCTCGATAATAAAAGTTTGACTCATATGATACATAATTGAAGAATAATAGTGAAAAAATACGTTCTTACTCATTTAGCTGTGACGAAAAATTCAGAAGAAACTAAAGAACATGAAGAAACTGAATTATCAGATTCCGATTTTACCGAGAGTGATGATGATAGTAGTGGTTGTTCTATATTCGAGGTAAGTTTGGAAGTAATTTAAAAATTTTTTTCATATTCTCGTTCGTACGATGGTAAATTTATAGAAAGTCTAATTGCTATTTCATTTAGGATGAACAAGAATTGCCTCCTTCATTTATTGCCCAGTGTAAACAAAAATTTCATCACGGAAACGCAACTAAAGCAGAAAAAATGGAAATTTTAACACTTCTGCCAAAAAACTGGAATACTCGAAAGGTAGCGCATACAATGGGAACATCGAGATATCTAGCGATCAAAGCAAGAAATTTGGCGGAAAAAAAAGGAATGTTGGCCGTTCCTGAAGTAACAAGTAATATATTAATTTTTTCGTTGAACTATTTATATTCCCTGATAAACAAGTTTACCGTAAATTGTACACTTAAAGTTTACGTAAACTATATGTGATTTATGTAGGTAAACAACGGTTGTACTTAACGTGCAAATAGGTAAACTTCACGTAAATTTATGGTTAAATTGTCTATTAGGTTTCGATGCATAACATTGATTGATTTCTGTTATTCACAGAAAAACCGTTCTCACGTGAGACAATTATTAAAGTCAAACAGTTTTACGAACGCGATGATGTGAGTGTAAATATGCCAGGCCAAAAAGACACAAAATCGGTAAAAATCTATGGCAAGAAGTGCGTTATGCAAAAAAGATTGATATTTGGAAATCTTAAAGATGTTTATCAACAATTCAGACGTGAAAATGAAGAGATGAAAATAAGTTTTTCAAAATTTTGCTCACTCCGACCAGAGCACTGTATTTTTGCTGGTTCTGGTGGGACACATAACGTTTGTTTGTGTCCAATTCATGAAAACATGAGACTGATGATATTAGGTAAGAAGAGATTTTGCTCATTTTATTTCCCAAAATTGAGATTCTTGTTCTTTTTAGGCAGTCAATTGGTTACATTCATGCAAAGCAACAATTATCATGCCGCGCATTATGAAGATGTGTTGCTTCTTTTTACATGTAAAAATCCTGAAGAAGAATGTTTTTTTGGGAAGTGTGAAAATTGTCCTTCCAACGCTCAAGTGACCGAACAACTTTCCGACATTTTACGACAAAATGGAGTCAAAAACATTACGCACAAACAATGGGTGACTAAACCGAAAGCAAGTTTGGTAAAAATTACAGTAACTTCAGACGAGTTTGTTGAACATTTATGCAAAGCCGCAAGAATCTTCATTCAACATTCTTTTATCGCCAAAAAACAAGCTTCGCATTTTCAAAATCTAAAAAAAAATCTCGAACATGATGAGAGTTTAATAATCTGTGATTTTGCTGAAAATTATGCGTTCGTGATTCAAAATGTCATAACTGGTTTTCATTGGAACAATGATCAATCAACAATATTTCCAATTGTCTTTTATCACAAAGTTGATAACAAAGTTGAGCATAAAACAGTAATAGTTATTTCTGATTGTAAAAAACACGACGCAATCGTTGTCTATGTTTTTCTTGAAGCTTTAAATCAATTCTTCTCTCAAAATTATCCGCATATACGCAAATGCATCTATTTTTCTGACGGTGCTCCACAGCAATTCAAAAATGTAAAGCATTTTGCAAACATTTACCATCACGAACCTGATTTTCATCGCCCCGCACAGTGGCATTTTCACGCAACGGCACATGGTAAAGGGCCTTGTGACGGGGCTGGGGGAACCATTAAAAGAATGGCACGTCGAGCAAGTTTGCAAATGATTAATAATGATCAAATTTCGTCTGCGACTGAATTATATGAGTGGGCTAAAAAAGCTTCTTCTTTACCTAATATTTCAGTTTTGTATAAATGCTCAGACGACTATGCGCGTGCAGAAAAATATCTTCAAAAACGTTTTGAAAAATGTAAAACGATATCAGGAACGCAATCATTTCATTGTGTCGAGCCAGACGAAAACTTCAAGTTGAAAATAAAGGTTTTTTCCTCTTGTGAAACTTTCAAAATTGTGAATTTTTTAAAATAAGAAATTGAACGTAGCTATGAATATAATGAATGGCTCAATTGCTTTCAATGTTTACAAAATGCCAAAAAAAATCAATTGAAGAAAATTATTATACGAGTATAACTGTAATAAAAAAGCTTCTCGCCACAACATATAGTTTTGACATCATTTCCCATTTACCTTTTGGGGGTTAAAAATATATTAATCGGAGCGCGCCGCCACGCGCCGCTGCGTAAGCTCCGCGCGCGCGAGCTGCGATTAAAAAATTCATAACTCGAAAAGTACTGAGAGGTCCATCCTCAAATTTGGACAGCATTTAGAAAAATGTTTAGGCAACACAAAAAAAAAAACTCAAAAAAAAAAAAATCATGTCCAAATTTGAAAAATTTCAATTTTTTTTTCAAAAATTTACTTTTTTTGGTCGAAAAATTCGAAAATTGAATTTTCGTATATTTCTGTCAAAAGTGCTCAGAAAGGCGGAAATTTCATATTTGGGGTAAATTTTTGTAACTTCATTCCATATTGGAGTAAAAAGCGATTGAAAATGTCAACTTTTTTAAATTAGTGAAAGTTCAAAAAAATTTTTCGAAAACTCCGCGAAATACATTCAAACGAAAAATACGTATCTAATATGTTTGGCTGCTGTAACGAAAAAAAAAGTTTTTGGAAAAACAAATTTTGTTGGTCGATTTTGCGTGGAATGCCCCATGTACATATGTGCACATGTAAGAATGCACAAAAGTTGCGTTGTTTAACTTACCTTTTTTGTTGCTTGCCACTTTTTTAGGTTGTCGAAGAAAATTACTGCTTCCCCAAATAATCGCTTTGGAATGTGTGGGGCAATCTGCTCCCACAGCAGACACCCCAGCGATTCCTCCGTGAGGTTGAGTTCTGAAAAATTAATTAAATACAAGTTAGATATGCATATGTACAATATAAATATATATAAATGTGTTATTACCTGCAAACACTTCAGAAAAGGCTTGACTTTTTAATTTATTCAGCAGCTCTTCCATCCTCGTTACCATACACTCACTGAGTGACACGCGCCGAAACCACAGCCCATGGTGCAAATATATAAGGTGGTCTTGTCGGCTCAGCTGAGGACGTTAAATTTGTTTACCTCTCTACCTCTCTTAAGCGATAGAATGAGATAGCTAGATAGAGACTGGCACAAATGACGTCCTCAAAAGAGACCAGCTCTTTCGTTGAGACCACCTTACACATACAGTTTCACCATGTCACAGCCGACGCGGTCGCGTTCGCGTTTTACCGTTCATTTTTGTACTTTGCTTTCGGGTTATGTATATTCGGGGACGGAGTAAAACCGATTTATGACCGTCACGCTGACGAACGTACTCTCCGTCCTCTTCTTTCCTCTCTTCGCTAGAATAGAATGCGCTTGCTTGTGTGACTTTTTTTTGACCCGGAATGAAAACATAAAATTTGTTTTCTTCTTCTTTTCGCTCGGTTTGTTTACTTTTGAGAGTTCAACTGAAAACTTTAAAGGCGATTTTTACCTTTAAAATCTTTAAAAATGTTGTTGTTGCTTTCGCCTTAAAAGACAGACAAAATTTCATTTTTCCATTTTTGTGAAAAGTTTTTTCTTAAAAATTCAAATTAAGAAAGGGTTTCTGTATTTTTGAATAAAAACAAGAAATATATTACTATTTCTAAAGGTTGGTGCAATTTAAAGGCGAGATTTCTAAAATTTAGAAATTAATTTTTATGAGTTGCCCTGCCTGCGCACCTCGGGCGTCGGCTGGAAGAACAAGTTATTGAGATTCGTGTGGTCGAAGAGGATGTGCTCCTTCTCGCGAATGTACTGCGACAGCAGTCGCCGAACAGCGACTGATTGTCCCGCCATATCTGCCGCTTCACCTCGGTATCGGTGTCCGCATACAGCTCGCAATCCCTCACAAGGATCTTGAGGTACTTGTCATCGATGTGTTGGGTGTTCCGCAGAATGGCCATCACCACCGGACGCAGCGACTTCACGCGCACCACAGGAAAACTCTTCACAAGCAGCTCACGCTCGCGCGGCTCCTTCTGGCCCATCTCGTTGATGTGGGCTATCAACTTGTCGCGCAGCTCCTCCATCAGCGACGTGTGGAAGTCCAGCCTCCGCACGCCGTGCAAGTCGAGCAGGGGCAACAACTATAACAACTATAAGCCAACTATAAACAACACAATAAATTTAAATATATGACATAGTGCCAAAAAAAAAAGAACTATAATTTGAATGATTGTATGTAGTGCTGTAAAAGGAATGCAAAAATATGTTAATTAATTATAGTTATTAAACGGGTGTTATTGGTACTTACAAAGTCATCATTTGGGTTCGGGTTTGTTTTTTGAGCCCGGAGGCCTCCCCCGCTTGCGTACCGCTACGACCGATCCAACAGGCGACCGCAAATGTACTTTTTTTTTTTGCTCTTCGATCTCCTTTGGAGTCATTTTTTCGGTTTTTTGGAATTGATCTACCTTATCATTTTTTTCGGTTTGTTGAAATTGGTCTACCTTATCTTTTTTTCGGTTTGTTGGAATTGGCCTTTGGCCCCTTTGCCTTATTTAATGACCCAGGCAGCCTTCCTCTCTTCTTAGGTTGGTCGGTTTTATCAGTTTTTGAGATTTTTTGAATTGACGACATTTTTCACTATTTTCACTATTGAGTGTTGGGGGCTCACTGATATTTTGAATCACTGCTCCTATGAAGAAAACTGTTCGGGCTGACAACGGTTGCTGGGACTAGGAATAAATATGATTTGGAACTTAAAAATAAAAGAACAGACTAAATTTGGTTTGGGGAGTAAACGCTAAACAAACAAAAATCAAACGGCCAGTAAATTTGAACTTCGCAGAACGGCAGAACTTTAATAACGTAAGCTTAAGCCTTGAGTCGATCGCTTGGGAGTTGTAAAATAGACCAAGGCTGAATCGAAAATGAATGAAATGGAAAACATGGAAAAACTTAATTATCTACTTTAAATCCATTATTATAATTTTAAGGACTTGTTGGTTTGAAAAATCATCGAAAAAGTGTCCATCACTAGGGGAATTATTTATTTACAGCTTAACAAAGACACGAATACAAAATCAATTGATTCTGTAAAAGAAAACGCTTCCATAATCGCCAGAGTTTATCCAAGAGTGAAATACATGTTTATTTATGAAAAGGACTCGTATGGCAGTGACTCGTGACTGCGGGTAACCGTGACTGGGAAGACGAACGCCAGTGTTGCGATGTGTCAACTCTAGCGCGAAATAAGCAACGCCAAAGCAAAAAAAAAAAAGGCAAAGCAAAGCAAAAGCATCAAGTGCAAAGAAAGTCCGCAAAAGTTTAGGAAACCCGTGTGGACGAGGATTCGATTCTGGCGGAGATCAGGAGACGGATATGGAGCAGATCCTGCCGCACACTCGCTATATCCTGAGTGTCGAGTGTGCGCGAGTGCGTGTGTGTGTGTGCGTGCGTGTTTTTGTTCCCCACCCAGTCGGAAGTTTTGGTGCGGTCGGCGTTCGGCATGCATCTGGAATGCATCCCGATCGCATCTTTTTCCACAGTTAAAAATGCGATACAATTGGACAGCATCCAAAATGCATGCTGGATGCAACCCAAGTCATCACTCCTCTATAGCTTCTTTTAGAAGGCAAAAAGGGAGCGGTCCGTGCAATCGTAGCTTCTCTTACGACGCAGCCGAACCCTTGCCGAAACCCGAACGCTTGCCGATCGTTCGTTTTTTTTTTTCCAACGGAATGCATCCGGAATGCATCCATTGGCATGCAAAATATGAAATAAAAGTCTATAAAACGGTGGTCTTGAAAAACAAATGAGAAGAACAAAAGAGACATTGCAAGAACGCGCGCGGTTTTTTCGTTTCTTATGCATTTCTTTTTCACTTGCTTTTTGGAATTTGACCAGTTAAGTGTAATTTTTTTTTTCGGTTAAACCATTTTTAATCGTTTGTTTGTTTTTAGTTCTTTAAAATCAAACCTTTGTGCTTTTTTGTGCCAAGTAAGTATAGTGCGGTGATAAGTGAAAATAAAAAATTAACAATAATAAGTACCTCTAAACGAGGTAATATTACAATAACCAAATAAAAATAAATAAGAATTTATCACAACATTATACAAACTAATTATTGTTTTTATTTTTTGTGTAAGCTCATGAATGGATTTTGACAACGGAAGAACTACAACATCAAAAACAACTGTAAGTTGTGAAGAGAAATGAAATATTTTAGATTTTTTTTATGAAATGAATGCACTTTGTTGCAACCAACCAAAAAGAGATATGAAATATTTTAGATTTTTTTTATGAAATGAATGCACTTTGTTGCAACCAACCAAAAAGAG